>JAODKN010000077.1:1902269-1931758 GCA_026774425.1 Petrocephalus zakoni
CCGTGCCGCCCGCCCCCCCCCCCCCCCGCCGCGCCGGCGGCCCGCCCCCCCCCCCCCCACAGGCGACACACAAACCCCCGTGGGCTACGGCACAGCGGGGGGGGTGCCTACCTCGCTCAGCACTGAATCTTATCCCACGTGATAAAGCTGCTCTCGCTTCCATTTAGAATCCAAATTCCATCAACAGATTAGCTAAAATCCCATTGGGGTGCTTATCCGCCAGGACAGCCCCCATGCCAGCAGCACCTGCAGAAAACCCCCCCGCACTATCACAGCCACTGGCACCCAGTGAGGGACCTACAGAATGATAATAAAAAGAAAGCTAACCTGCAGCCTGCTTTTCGAAGAAGTTAGAATTTAAAATATTAATTATGGAAAAATGTTACTGTCATGACTTTGGTGCTACAGTGTTGATATGCATCAGCCAGATGTATATGAGTTACACTGTGAGCCTCTCACCCCAGAGACACGTCCAGTGGCCAGTGGACAGATGGTCCAGTTAAGTAGCTTTTGATAGCTTTCCGGGAGAATTTCCTGGGAAAACTAAAATAATTCATGTTAAAATTAAATTCACAAATACTGTGCTAACAGTAATAGTTCTACACGTATAAATAGATGTGCTCACTGTTTCTGAGGAAGCACCGTCTGTTTTTGAAAGCTGAGATTTTGTAAAGCAGTTGTTTAGCTGCTTTTGTACGACTCCCATGTTGAATGACAGAATGATTCTGAAAGGGAGATTTTAGTAGACTGCCACTGGAATTCCTGTGGTATCGCTGGATTATTTTGGAGGGTAAAGGAGAGTCTTTTAGTGGCGGACCAAATTAGCTGCCTGGTTAATTACTGGCAGGTCTATTGTGGGCTGGCAGTGTTTTTAGTGTCCACACCCGTCCGGAGGTGAGCCTGGCAGGGGGCGGCCCCCCTGCAGTTAGCCCCCACTCCAAGAAGAGGCTTTAAGGGGCTCAGCTAGGGCAGAAGCTTAATGCAGGATTATCCCCGTAGATCACATTGCAGATGGGGGGGTGGGCAGACTAGCTTGCTGCTCTGGGAATCATCTTCCTGGAATGCTCCCCCTGGCTCTTTGGTGTTCACTCATTTTTTTTCATGTTCCAAGTACAAAACTGTAACAGTACTATTAATTAAACACTGTAAGATCTGCCGTACAGTCAGTACTGGCCTAGTTCATGTGTTGTAGGTATTTTTCTTCAGGAAAGGAGTTTGGTTCTTCCTGGTGCTATTGCCTTTCCTGACTGCACTGGTGTTACTCTGTTCCACAAAGGGTTCCTTCAAAATACTCACATTTGTCCCTGGGTAATGCATGAGTCTGATGTCACATTTATGTATAACAAGTTTGTGAAAACAGCAAGATTTATGCTGCCCCAGGTAGGATCTGGTCACCTGACAGCTGATACCACTGCAGCAAGCACCAGTCATGGAGGAGCTGTGAGCGAGGCCTTCACGAGAATGCTGAAGCTCTGTGTTGTAGCTCCTCCTCCAGCTCAGTGGTCAGAGCGCAGTGGGCAGGCTGAAGAGTGCAGAGATAGGACATCCTCACGGACAGCCATGAGACCTAGGTCCCAAGGCTGTGTATTATACCGCTGTACCACTTGGGTGGGAATCAGGCTGGGAAACCCAAGGGGGGTTGGACTGTCAATGGCTGTCAATTGCCAACTGCTTCACTCCATTCCTATTGGGTAATTAATTGGATTCTATCATGTTAAACCCATCATTTGACAGTGACTGTAAACTCTCTCTCGAAGCCAGTGGATTTCAGATCAAAAAGCTGACACTTTACCCCCAAGTTCTTGAGTTCTTCAGTACAGAACTGAAAAATTTTATTACATTACTCAGCACTCTTGAACACCACTCCATGCATTTTTTTATCAATAATATAGCTGAAGGGACAAAGACCTTAAATAGGACAAAATAACAAATAATTAGCAATATCTGGGCTTCATGAAACATAAATTTTTCATGGCATGGTGTGTTTTGTGACTCCTGTCCCAGTACAGCACCTTCCTAAGGTGGCCGTTAGGTGCCAGCCTGCTGCAAATTCAGAAAGCACAAATTCTATAAACACATGCAAAATAAAAAACGCCGCAAATCTGCTCATAACGCAATATAAATGAGCCACAACACAATGGAAGTTTCCAGGGGATAATGACATGAGACAGACAATTTGGGCTGGGCAGTATATCAAATGTTTACAGTATACCGATATATTTTCCAAATGCAACATGGGGCGAAATGGTGGCACTGGTTAGCGCTGTTGCATCACACCTCTGGGACGTGCGGACACACGCTTCCCCACTGCCAGAGAAACTCTTCCTTCCTGGTGTCATTTGGGGCTTCGCAGGGACTGTCAAGAATATATATGGTTCATTAATGGAGAAAGGTCTGTAGCCATGGACATCCTGGTTCTTGCTGATAAGGAATCCCATCTGACTGCATGCCAGGGACCAGCGGCGAAGGGGGGCCTCAAGGGAGGGATCTGAGGAGTGCGTAAACCCTCAGGCTTCACCTCCCCCTTTCACTGCCCTCTTGTGATTCCTCTCTCCGCTGTGTGCAATTCTCGGTCTGTTGCAGGGGTGAGTAATGGCATATTTGAACAGGGCTAACACTGCAGGTCTGCTAACTCATGTTTCCTGAGATTTGCATCACTTACTTTGGCTTACATAACAATCATTTAGGGCAGTGATTCCCAATCCAGTCCTCCGGGACCCACAGACAGTCCACGTTTTTGCTGTATCTCAGCTCAGAAATGTGGACTGTCTGGCAAGTGAACATCAGAGTGCAGGGTCAAACAGAGGGCTCAAAGTCCCAGGGGTTATTCTGCTCAGGATTTAAACCCACAACCTTCCAGAAATGGGCACAGACCCCAATTGCACTGAGCTACACGCCGCCCACTGATTTTGCTTAGGGAAACTTCATACAACACGGACACAATCGCAGGCTGCACCTCTGACAAATTAAAAGATGAAATACATTCTCTGTCTACAGTATTTTTTTTCCAAGAAAAATGAACATGTAGTTATACTTGCAGGCCAAGAAGCAGAGATAAGATACACTGTAAGAAAAGTCCGTAAAAATAGGGTCCAATGTACCGTGTTACTATAAAGGAATTTTCCGTATACATTTTTCACAGGTGTTTTACCCTTTAATTTGAATTTCGCGTTGCATTGTGGAAGCGAGTACATCCGCTAAATTTAACAAAAAAAAATCCGTAAAAAAACGGATAATGTCCTGGCAGAAAATTACCAGTACATTATCCGTTTTTTTTTTTTTTTACAGTGTAGGGCTTTTGCTTGTCAGAGTGGCAAATTAAGCATCTTTTAAGTCTCAAATTTGCATTGCACTTGCGTGTGAAAAGTATACTTTTCGAGAGCCATGAGATGGAGAAAAGCTTCTGTCCTGATAGTGAAAGGCGGCAGACTCGTCGCTCTCTGGGGCTGATGAATATTAAAGACTGCGTGACGCGCCACGCCTGCTTCCGACAGCGCGTCAGTTCGCCCCGCGGTGCCGATGCGCTCCGTGCTTCGCGGAGCTGTCTGTCGGCCAGGTGCTGAAACGCCCCGCTGATCTTGCCCCTCATTTGCAGGATCTGATCGAAACGCCCTGGACTTCGTACTAATAAAACAACTCAAAGTGGAAACAATGGAAATGTCATGGACATTTACTACAGACAGGAGGTGATGCGACAGAAGGGTACTGTTTTATTAAAATGGCATTATTCAACATCAGTCTGGGTCGGATTTTTGGAATCTTTTCGTCCACAAGTGCCTGAAGAGAACAGGTTGCAAAAAGTCTTCATTCAGGTATACGTAATATGACATTGATGTTGCGGGTGGGATTTTCTGTGGTGGTTGAAGTCTCTTCTGGTATTAAGCATTGCAAAAGTTTCTGAGCAAAACATAATCACCAGTTTCTGAGAATAAATAATTAGCCAGAAAATGTTATCACTCTGGAACGTAGATGAAAGTATAATTCCATCTACGTCCCTATAAAATAGTAATCTAAGATGAAGAGAACACACTTTCGTATGTATTAACTAGAGCGTTTTGTTCAGAAATAAATGTAAGCCTTATAGTCTAAATTTATATAACTTCGAGGAACCGTAATATGGATTATGATGCACAGGTGAATTACTAAACAATCGTGTCGGCCATATATAGACTAATTTCAGCCAGTTTATTTTGAATACACTCCTCATTCAACTGGTAAAGGTAAAAATATACGGTTATTTCTGTTTGTTCATAATACGCAAAATCACAGTTCGGGAGTGGAAGGTCTAGGTACAGGGAAGGCGGTGATAATCCGTATTACCGCCAGCGTGTCCGTGTCCGGGGCCAGTTACTTAAGGAAACATGCAGCCTCTCACGTGCAGTCTTATGAAGAAAGAAAGATACACATTGTGTAACTACACACAAACTTGGAACTGAAGTAAATATCTGTCATTTATGCTAAACCGGATTCTATAGTTTACTTGCACATTGAATTTCCTGATTTTATTTAAATAAAAACATAAAAAATAACTCAAAAAGTTATATCTCAAAAAGTGCCTTACAAACCCAGATAAAAACATGCACATTGTATATTGTATATAGAGAACTGCTGGTGAGACGACTTCATCCCAATGCACTAAATCTCGCCGCATGTTTTTCTGCTCTAGCTCTGAAAAAGACAAAACCATTGTTTTGTATACAATTAGCATTTAGTATTTCGATAGTTTTGTCCCGTCACGCCGAAGTCTCACAATCGCTTTTAGCACACGCTTACACGTGTTCCGCCTCAGTAAACTGATTATAACTGCAAATCATTTAAAACCACATCTTTTAGTGGCTGATTACCAGTGAGAACCCTGGGTGCTCCTGCCGATGCGCTTCCTCAGGGAAGTAGCCAAGCACATCTTCAGATAGGTTTCTCATTACCACCTGTAACGTTTGTATGGCTTTTGGTGAAGCCAAATGACCTTGCAGAAGAAGTTCATGAGAACGTGTGCTGCTAATAAAGTATGGTAGAATATCCAGCCTTTCGCTTTCTGAGACTCGTATTACCTAATAAATGTTAAGTCTTGGGACAATAGCTTTGTTTGTGACAAGCATTCAGTGCCAACCTGGGTGAATAATCAGCACTGCTTGGTTGTGGTCAGTGTGTGTGTGCAAATACTGTAACCACCCCCCCCCCCCCCCACCCCCAAAGCTGTTGGGCAGTGGCTAGATGTGACCTAAAGATGGCGAAAATCTGCACCGAACATTCATACCCCGGCCAGCGTGAGCTGTGGGTCCACACCCCGGAGGAGGACCTCAACTGTTTGGAGAATGGCACCAGCAGGTCAGAACCTGGCCCTGGGCCCGGTTGTCCACAGCATTCGTGTAAATGTTTAGTTAGCTGTTCAATCACAATGGCAATTCTCACCTTATAACCCCCTAAGCCCTAATTTAGCATGTAGCTAACTTTGTTGTATCCATTTCTAAGCAGGGATTTTATTTTCCTAAAATGCCCCATGATTGTCTGAGTTGCATACCCTGTCACACTTCAGCTGTCCATGGGTACAGCTCGAGCCTTTGAAGAAATCTTACACTAAAGCCTCTTAAGGCTGTTCTTATCAAAGAAGGACTTACAGAGCTGGCATGGACAGCACTTTGTGTCTTCAATGCCCTGTCCTCATGGCAGACTGAATAGCCATCCTGCGAAATGGAAACAGAAAACTAAAAAGGATTCAGCATGCTGAGTGTACCTTAGAATGGACATTTGTTGGCATGCTGAGTGTACCCTAGAATGGACATTTGTTGGCATGCTGAGTGTACCCTAGAATGGACATTTGTTGGCTTAGGTGACAAAAGCTGACAGGGTGTGTTTGTTTTCAGAACGACCTCTCTCTGTGAAGACACCTCCTCTGATGTCCAAGGAGTCTCTTCACTGGCCACCAGTAGACTTCCTGAGTCCCGCAGAAGCTCCTTCACTGGTTCTGGAGCCATGGCCAGGTTGTGACCTACACCACTCCGAACCCTGATTAAAGACCACACACCCCAGTCATCCCAGGAGATAGTTTCCATTCAGGAATTCTTACCTATTCACAGGCCCAGACCCACCCAAAAGAAACAAATCCAAAACTGCCCATACAGATCACTCTACTCAAACACTGATCTAGACAAAGACTGTCCACAGTGACCAGTCTACACCTGGGGGCTGTACGACAAAGCAGGATTTTTCAGCTGGGTTAGCTTAAGTTGGAAGTCATAATCGTCCAATAAGAGTTTAGGTAAGGAGCATTCCTATTGGAGAATTATAACTTCCAGTTTAATTTAGCCCAGCTAACTGAGAAATTGTAATTCATTGAGCACCCCCCTAGTCTACACAAACACTGATCTAGACAAAGAATGCCCACAAAGACCAGTCTAATCTAGGTCTACTCAAACAGACCTACTCAAGAACCACTCACAAAGTCTGGGAGTATCATTAGTGTGCTTGGTTACAGCTGCTTTCCTGGTCACTAGTGATGGCATCAACCTTCCGTTTCAGGCTCTCACACTTCATTTACATGCTGAGAAGCTGGGCCTCCCACAGGTTAACCCAACAAGCAGAAAGACCAGACTCCTTCCTGGAGAGGTTCCGAGGCCCTGACCTCAAGGAGGTCTCCAGCCGAGGAAGCGACGGCCAGTCGCCTGTTGGCCACCTAGATGGACCTCGGAAGAGGAAGTAAGTCACCCAGGATGGGGACCCGCCATCTAGCATAGCAAGTACTAGCAGAAATAGCTGATTATGACAGCACTTCATGGTGGATGGTGCAAAGTCCTGCTCTCCATCCTGTTTCAGCCCAGTCACTCTGAAAGACAATAAGCTACAGAAAGACACCGAAAGAGAATTACAGCAGCAAACGTGGTGCAATTTCTACTACAAAAATGACCATAACTGGGTTTCAAGTTGATTGATTCCATGTGGGGAAACAAATATGACAGCAGGAATTATTTAATGGGTTTGTTTTTATTTACAAGTCGTATCAGTCATTGGCCACTGGCTGTTCTTAATGTCAACAACTGCAACAACACAGACGAGTAAGTGTGCTGGTCCTCGGGTACACCTTTTACACTCCTTACTTAGTCATTTAGCTCATCTCACCACTTTACTTTCTCTCCTGGCCAAACAGGAGGGGAATTAAAGTAACCACTTGATTTTGTGAGAATCTAATGGGATGTGGAAGTATATAAAACCATAACATGAAACACTGCATAGCAAAACTGTCAAATAATCATAATTTGATGTACTGTAACACTTTTCTGGGTTTGCACAATACATGAACCTGCAAAACTGCAAAACGGTTTAAAAACACAATGATGACTTACTTCCACATTTCTGACTTCCCTTGCAGTAGAAACCTCTGGGTTCACAGAATAATACTAAAAGTAATATTTTGGAAAATCAGACTTGTTAAAACTAACTGAATGTTAAAACTTTCTTCTCCAACCTTTTCCTTTTCCGAATGATCTACATTTTTTTTGTAACTGTGCATAAACAGTATTCACTGGTAGGTAAAAGAGTCCCATTGGAATTTTGAATAACTCAATAATGAGACAGAAAGTTTTACATCAGAATCAGAGCTCACATTTTGTTTTTCATAAGGAAACTATCCCTTGTTTTTGTGGTGCAATAAAAGCTAATAAGTAAAAACATTAATAATGTGGTTTGACTCACACAGATTCACCACAAAAACACAGGGACATTATAGTGTTTCTTCAACTCTGAGTAGCTCTAAAAGTCTTGCTTGGTTGCTGTTGGGTGGTGTTAAATGCATTAGCTGGGTGGAGACATACACTGTATCAGCAAGGAGTGATGGGCTGCCCCCTGCTGGCCAAATATGAACCTGCAGGCTCACACTGGCACTTTCAGACCACAGAAAATCAGTGAGGACAAAGATATGTGTCAGATATGACCAGTGGCTTAAAAGGTGACTGGAAAAGTAACCTAAATACTTTAACTAAAGACTCACTCCTTACACCAAATAAGCATGCCACAAAGTCCTCCTGTCCTCCGGGGCAATCAGTGGTTCTGATAGCCCAGTCTGAAAGATACATGGAACTCTCTGCAACTCCTTCCCTTGACAAATACAGTGTATATGCCCTAATAGACATTTCTTTATAATGAAAAATGGCTCCTTGCTGAGTGACGTGAAACAAAAAAAATCGCACTCAGCAAAAAGGAGGACAAGAAGGAAACAATAAAAGAAGAGAAAAAAGATGGAGAGAAAAAGGAGACGAAAGATGAAAAGAAGGAGGAGAAAAAGGATGAGAAGAAAGATGAGAAAAAAAAGGAGGAGCCGCCGTGAGTATCTGACGGACTCCTTACGGCCAGAGTAGAGGAGCAGGTTCAATACACATGGAGTAGAGAGTCCACTACATACCCCATAAATGTTCCAAAATGGCTGGCTGTAATGGGACAGTAATGATGGCCTTCACATGACTGAACAGGAGAATAGAGTGAGAACAGCAACCGGGGATTTGCCATAACTAATTCTCAACTCTTTCAGGAAAGAGGTATGGATCATGGACCCGGCAACAGACTTGTACTACAGGTGGCTCAGCATCATCGCGGTTCCCGTCATGTACAACCTGATGATGCTGATAACCAGGTCTGTGACGGGCACCTCCTTACTGGCTATGGTGGGTGGTTGGTTCTGGGTGCTTTTCAATCGCGTCCTTCAGTAGTCTCTGTGCTGAAGGAGATGGTTTTGGGCTGATGGTACCATGACGATCTTGGCCGTCTTCATTATGGTTTAGGCTGATGAGTACATGAGGGTTTAGGCTCATGGTTCCATGACAATTTTGGCTTTCTTCATTATGGTTTAGGCCCATGGTTCCATGATGACTTTGGCCATCTTCATGATGGTTTAGGCTGATGGTTCCATGATGACTTTGGCCATCTTCATGATGGTTTAGGCCAGGGGTCTTCAACTCCAGTCCTGGAGGGCCGGAGTCCTGCACATTTTTGGGTGTACCCTCATTTAACACACCTGATTCAACTCACTGTGCTAATTACCACAAACTCAAGCACAATCATTTGTGATGGAACAGGGGAAGAACTAAGCTACACACGACTCCGGCCCTCCAGGACTGGAGTTGGAGACCCCTGGTTTAGGCCCATGGTTCCATGATGACTTTGGCCATCTTCATCATGGTTTATGCTGTCTCCATTATGTTTCCATTGACACACCTGCTCACACCTGCCTTGTAAGGTGCTCCTTATTCTCTTCCAGGGCTTGTTTCAATGAACTCCAGGAGAGTTTCATCACACTGTGGATTGTTCTTGATTACTCCTCGGATGTCATGTACCTCATCGACACGTTTGTCAGGTCAAGGACAGGTGAGGTCCTGCTCAGCATAGACATTGCATCCATGTTGATGACTTTATAGCTGGTTGAGCAAACAATATTGTTTACTTGTACTGTCCACTTAAAGCAAGAATGTGAACATTAATTGACCTTGTTGTGGAGTAAAACAGTGGGTTTGTCTGCCTTTATATCCAAAAACAAACTTTTTCTTTAACAGGGTTCCTGGAACAGGGATTACTTGTAAAGGATTCAAAAAAATTGAGGGAGCAATACAAGAAAACCCAGCAGTTCAAATATGACATAATTTCAGTGCTACCGACCGACATTATCATGCTGAAAGTAGGGATGAACAATCCAGAGCTGAGGTTCAACCGCCTCTTCAAAACGGCACGGCTGTTTGAGTTCTTTGACCGCACAGAGACCAGAACCAATTACCCCAACATTTTTAGAATCAGCAATCTTGTGCTTTACATTCTCATCATTATCCATTGGAATGCTTGCATTTTCTTTGCCATCTCCAAGGTCATTGGCTTTGGTACAGACACCTGGGTATATCCCAACATCAGTCACCCTGAGTATGGGCGACTGTCCAGGAAGTACATTTACTGCCTGTACTGGTCCACGCTTACCCTAACCACCATAGGAGAAACACCGCCCCCTGTCAGGGATGTCGAGTATGTTTTTGTAGTGTGTGATTTCCTTATTGGCGTGTTGATTTTCGCAACCATCGTTGGTAATGTTGGTGCCATGATCTCCAACATGAATGCCTCCCGTGCAGAGTTCCAGGCCAAGATTGACTCCATCAAGCAGTACATGCAGTTCCGGAAGGTCACCAAGGACCTAGAAGCCAGGGTGATCAAATGGTTTGACTATCTGTGGACCAACAAAAAGACTTGTGATGAGAAAGAAGTGCTGAAGAACCTGCCAGACAAGCTGAAGGCCGAGATCGCCATCAACGTGCATCTGGACACGCTGAAGAAGGTGCGCATCTTCCAGGACTGCGAGGCCGGGCTGCTCATAGAACTAGTGCTGAGGCTGCAGCCCCAGGTTTTCAGCCCTGGAGACTACATCTGTAAGAAGGGTGACATAGGCAGAGAGATGTACATCATCAAGGAAGGCAAGCTGGCCGTGGTAGCCGATGATGGCATCACACAGTTTGTGGTGCTAAGCGATGGTGCCTACTTTGGTGAGATCAGCATTCTGGGGATCAAGGGAAGTAAGGCGGGGAACCGAAGAACGGCTAACATCCGGAGTGTGGGCTACTCCGACCTCTTTGCCCTTTCCAAAGATGACCTGATGGAGGTGCTCACCGAATACCCGGAGGCCAAAAAGGCCCTGGAGGAAAAAGGGAAAGCCATCCTAATGAAAGACAACCTAATCGATGAGGCTGTGGCCAGTGCTGGGGCAGACCCCAAGGACCTGGAGGAGAAGATCACCCGGCTGGAGTCCAACCTGGACATCATGCAGACCAAATTCGCCAAACTCATGGCTGAGTACACGGCCAGCCAGAACAAGATTAAGCAGAGGATTTCCAACATGGAGTCAAGGGTCAAAACCCTCAGAGAGGAGGATCTTTCAGAGGTTGTCGAAGACAAGAAGATAAAGTAATTTCATGTACAGTGTTACTACCTGCATTTTATACAAATGTTTTTTGTAAAACATTTTGCATAAATCTCACAATGTAGTTTGAATTGTTTCTAAGCATAAATTTGTGTAACTGGTCATTTCGGTTTAAAAACTGATCATTTTACCTGTCAGGGTTAAGCATTTCATGTATAAATAAACAGCCGGTATTGTGTCAAATGTACAGGAATGTACAGCTGTCATGTGGAAGACCAGGTTACTGAATAAATATCTTTGTCTGCAAAGTCGATGATCTGAAAGGAACTGCTGGCAGCAACTCAAAATATGCTATTCTTAGCAACAAGCAGCGGCATTGGAAGGCCATGGATTCAGGGGGCCCAGCACATTACAGGAGCCTCCAATGGCAGATGCTGCCCCCATTCCCCACACACTCAGCAAATTCTACCTACTATCAGAACCATTTTTCTTCAGATTGAAAGTTCCAGTCCGAGCCGGAGGTCCAGAATTCCCAGTTAAGCCCCAGCAAGACCAACCCAACAATGTCACAAGAAATGCTGACATGGATAAATGCTGTCTTTGCACTTGGTGTCATCTATAAAGCTACATAAAATTCATGGACTACCACATAGTTTGCATAGTTAATCTCAAGCCATATTAATTGTATGAGCACATTGGAGGACAATCACAATTTGCAGGCTTTAACCCTTTGAATAACCCTTTGCTGGAGGAGTCTCAGCGGGTGGAATGACATGGACTAACGATCATGTGTGTTGGCCCTGATGAGACACGCTAATTTTACACTGAGCAGATTACTCTGAGACTGTTTTAACAGTGACAATAATTGCATTTATTTAAATGTGTGAAATGTACTTTTATTCAAGCATTTAGCATCTGAATATCTTTCAGATTTCAATAAAACTGGTAATACAAAAACATACAGGTTTAACTGAATTAATTTAATATTTCTTGAATGTATTTAGAATTTATTATTATGATATAAATAATTATTATAAAATTTATTATTTATTTATCATCTAAACATACAGGTATGTCTAATGCTGTGATGGAAAACATGCTCCCTGGGTAGATATTTCTACCTGTATTTCCCTGGCAATATTTTATCAGCAATTCCCATAGAGAACCATTCTGCTAGACTGTAAAGCGCTGCAGTGGTAAATCGTGTCTGACGGTCATCACTTTGCATTGGAGGATTACTCAGGGCTAGCCTGGGTTTATGTCACCAGGAGCTCCAATCACCTGCCTGACAGCAGACAATGAGCGCTGGGCTGGGTCTAAGCATCTGTTATTAGCAACCGTCAGCTCTCCAAGGGAATGCTCAGCAGAACACAGGTACATTTGTCTGTATCCAAAACAGGTCTGTATACTTTCTGCTTGGTCTGTAATGCAAGTTGCACTTGATGGTGACTAGAGGCAAAATGACAGAAAGAACAAGGGCTGACTCAGAACAGTCGCAAAGGATCATCTCCTTCAACTGGAGGGAGGAGACTGTGTTGAGAAAACAGCTAAGCTCTCTTGAGGCCATGAAGAGGCAGGTGGAGACCTCCTTCAACCTGGACCAGAGGCTCCTCTACCGCCGCTTTCAGGGAAAGCTGCAGAGAGCGGAGCTAGCCCGCGCACGCCTGGCTCTGCACAGGGAGAGTAGCCCACAAGCCCCAGGGGCCATTGTAGAAACACGCTATGGTAGCATTAGGGGTGCACTTGGCGAGGCCGTTCGGTTGATGCACAGGAAGATGTTAATCCGTAGTAGACACGAGGCACCTGCAGCTTCTCGAGGACTCATGTCAAGCAAGGCGGTCTGGAAACCCATCTCCTGGCAAAACAGGAGATGTGCAACCGCAAATACTGATGGTTGGGGAAGAGGAGCCATCAGCAGGAGAGGAACACCGGTGACCATAAAACCACATCCTGTGAGTGCTTGGCGTGAATCAGGATCATCACATATGGAACTAATGATACAAATGGCAAAAGATGAATCCTCTGGGCTAACACCAGCTGGCACCTTTGCTCAAGTCAGCACCCCCTCCCAGGAAAGGGGACCAAGTGTGACCCAAAGATCATGCGAAAGCTCTACACCTGTCATAACAGCGGGCAGCAAAGGGACCTCGCTGATCCCAGTGAGCTGGCAGAATGACCTGAGCGAGAAGGTCCACCGCTTTGTGCAGAGTGTGAAAGAACAAACAGGGTGCGTGACCTCCACTAACTGCGACATCCAGAGGCTGGTGGAAAGCCTGGCCAGTAGCAGAAGGAAGAGGGTCCCCATGGACCAGCTACCGCACACCAGTGAGGGAGAAGATGAGCTGAAGTGGCAGCCGACAGCCAGCAGGAGCCTCACCATGCGAAGGCTGGATTATGGGTCCCCCCAACGGGATGCTCCTGCAGAGCTTCTGGTCTTGGAGAGCTACTGTGCCCTGGTGACCAAGGAGAACTTGGAAGAGAGGAAGTGGATAAACAACAACCCTTACAATGGAAGCTTCTAAATCTCTCTAGATTTGGACAGTACATGTGGCTTGTCACCAATAAGGTAAAGAAGCACAGCTTTGTGTCAGTTATAAAATAATTCACGTTACAAACATTAGTTTCTGCAATTAAAGGTTATTGCTGTCTCAGTATGAATCCAAGTCTATGAAGCCAGTACTGTAACAGCAGCTATCAGTGATGAATAGTTAACGCAATGAATTACCTAATGAAGAAGATTCCTCTGATGGATACATTGAAAATGTCACTGTAACTGCAGAGAAACTGAAGACCTAAACCTAAAAACAGAAACACCGTAAAAATGCTCACAGTACCTTTATACCTTAAGATACAGTTTTTGGGCCATCCTCTGGGTTTTTGGTGAGCTTGCCATGAAAAACTGGTAGTAGATTTGGGAATGAAATCCAAACTACCCATACCTCCAAATATGGTGGATGACAGGCATAATATGCTGTCAATTCCACCTGAAGTATCTGCACTGAGTCTTACTAAGGACAAATGCAAATTTAGGGCATCATGTGGACCATCTTGAGAGGGACAAGTTCCCTAAAGTGTTTCCCGGTACCACCATTGTGTTTTGGCCCGTTAACAGTAACTTGACTATTATGAGTTACTGAGAGCAAACCAATATTCTTAAGAGATTTTGAGACTGCCCAGCTGAGACCTCAACAGGTATGGTCACACATGGTTATTCTCCATCAGTGGAGTTGCTCTGAGAAAAGGGTGCATTTTGAGGTCACAGCTACAAGTATTTGCTGAACATGCAGAGCTACCATTTTTAACAAAATCCACGAATGTTTCCTAACACTCCAGCAACTCCTAGGCTGATATGGTACAGACTCCTGATGGTTGCTTAGTTGGCTGTCTACGGTGGTCAAGTGAAAAGGAACAAGTACTCCTTTCAAGGGACACAAAGTGAAAAAAAATGCAGTCACTTTTATTTAGCATCATGTTTACATACCACATGTTCACTTTCTGCAGTTTTAAATCTTCTCTTTTCAGGGGAGGGAGGGCTGGTGGGTAAGTTAATTCAGTTAAACCTACAAACAATGAACCGTGTCCCTTATGAGATCTGCCACCATATCACCTTTTTCTTCATTTTTTTCCATTTGTATGGGGTCCAGTTTCCAATGCCGAAGGTCCATGGAACCCGCAGTAGTACAAACCACGGGTGAATTAACTTAAAAGCAACACAAACCGGTCGATGGGGGGGCGCAAGGCCAGGGCAGGGTGCGCTCATCAACATGCACGCTTAGATCGCTAATAGTGGTTTGAGTTGAGCAGCTTTCCTTACTGGGAAACCCTGTGCAGTTTCAAGGTTCAGCTAACAGCTATTACCTAAGATGCCAAAGATCACCAGAGCATTTTCAGTGGCTCCCCCTTAAAATAAAAAAGGAAGGGGGTTTGACATTCCAACATTTTTCAGAAAGCATAGGTCAGCAAATCAGTACATTTTGGGCAGGGAAGAGGCAAAAAAAAAAAAAAAACCACAAGAATCGGTAAAATCCAAAATAGAGATAGCAGAGAAAGCCTTGTAAAGCTAAAGGGACACTGGCCATAGGTAGCAGCACTATCTGACCAAAAAGGCCGTGCAGTTATGTAATAAATACAGAGCCTCTGAAACACAGTGAATGCGCGTGTGTGTGTGTGTGTGTGTGTGTGTGTGTGTGTGTGGTGTGGGGAAGTGTCCTGTCTTTGAGAAAACACTGTGAAGCAGCGTTTCCTAATCTGGTCCTCGGGGGGGGCCCACACGCAACCCACGTCACTGGGAGCCCAGAGAAAGTAAAAAGGTGGCCTGTTGGCCAGGGGGCTGGGAGGGAGCAAAAACATGGAGTGACTGCAGGTCCCCGAGGACCGGACTGGGAAACACCGCTGTGGAGTGTGAGACGGGAAGACTTCTGGGCAATCGAGCAAGAAAAACCAAACGTCATGGCAAAGGCAGGCAGTACAATTCCCTAACATTCTGATTTTTTTTTTTTTTAAGTGCACTTTCATTTGCTCAAGGAATAAACAATCTCAAATCTTTTGTGACATGTGATATTCATCTCTCTGCACATGAAAATCGTGGAGAAAACTTTTTTTTTTTCAATTACAAACACTACTTTAGATCACCAAGAAGGACAACACAATAATGTATGTGCGAGGTGCCTCCCTACATACGCTGCTTAGGAACACAGCCTCCAAAATTCTGAAATGCACAAATATTCCAGGTGATTACACCCTTTCCTTCTGCCGTCTTGCAGACAGGGAATGAGGGTCAGTTTCAACACCAAACCAGGAGGGGGGGCGTGATTATGGAAGGACTAAGTTGGACACTACAACATTGAAGGTCATTCGTACAGAGACCATTTTTCGGCCATGATATGATAATATTTTTCCCCACAGCAAATCGTCTCGACCTTTCCTTCACCCCCAAAAATAAAAAAAAAAAGAATTGATTTAACCCTTAAAATAAATAAGGAAAAAATCGATTCTGTACAAACTAGACAGGGAGATATGTAAAGCAAACACAGGTGGGGAGGTTGATCATGTGGTTTCTCTGCTGCCCCAGTGGAACCAGCGCATGTGGACCTGGACCGGGAGGCCGCCACAGACACTAGCGCCCTCTACAGGATGGGCCTCCGGAATTTCTCACTATTATTTTATGTTTGTTTGTTTGTCGTTTCCTCCGGCAGGGACAGCGGCGCTCAGCCGCGCTGGCTTCTCGGCGGTGTGCTCTCTCTCTCTCTCTCTCTCTCTCTCTCTCTCCCTCTCTCTCTCGCTCGCTCGTGCACTCGCTCCCTCCAGCCGCGGCTGGCTCACAGCATGCCGAACCCTTTGGCGTACAGGATGGCTTTCAGCAGCCGCTCCCTCAGTTTCTCCCGGCTGCTGTATTCGGGGAGCAGCAGCACGTTGAAGCAGGTGTGAGACGTGGGCAACCTGAGAACAGCATGCCATAGGTCAGGACACAACGCTAAAACCTTCACGTTAAAAGCAGTGTGCAAAAAACAATGTTCACCACCAGGAATAACCTCCCACATTCCCCTCAGCCTGCCGTAGTTGCAGGTATCATCATGCATTGTCATAATTCTGCTCCACCTTTTGTCCAATAAATAAGCTATACAATTAAAAAAAAAAAAAACTACAGTTGTTTGTCCACCATTCTCCAATAGCCCCGCCCCTTCCTCTCAGAGCCAATGATCTGCCACTGTGGCCCAGCCCCTCCAACCTTACCTGTCTGTGTCAGGGCCATTCTTAGCAATGATCATCTTCAGCTTGCCCAGCCCCCCTACGGGCGCCCGGTCCGTGCCCGTGGTGAACTGCAGGAACAGCCGTTTCTGCTCCTCCCCAAAGGAGTGAACCGTTTCCCAGAAGTCCCTGGGGCAATCAAACAGTACCAATCTGTAGTCATTTCTGGGCTCACATTAAGGAAGATGCTTCTGACAACATTCAGGATATCAAGACTTGACTGAAATCCACAATCTGCTGGGAGTAAATGCAAATTTTTTTAAGCAGTGTTTACCTAATTATGCGGGAGTCCCGGTTGTAACCACCGTCATATTCTGTTGTTTCCTCCAGCGCTTGAAAGTCTAAGTTCTGGGTTTGGTGCAGAATACAATGTTTAAACAAGAGGGCAGCTGTTTGGGGAATCATACATGAGAAGTGTAGAATGCTTCACTCCCAGAGAAAGGCAGCCTCACCCTGCTTCCACAGATTAGCAGCTCAATCTCCTCAGGTCGAAATAAATATTTTAGAGGTGACTCGTTAGTGACCATGTGAAAACCTCTTCTGAACGCCTTGAACTGCTTTTCTACGGTTTTGTTGAGCATAAACTCAGCATACAACGCAACAAAGTCCTGCAAACGACAAAGACATTCAGCACATCCTCCCTCAGAACTTGCATTAGGGGGAAGTTTGCAGTTTCCCCCAGTTGGTTGGCACCATTACATAACGTTCATATAGCCAAAAATTAAATCATTAACCGATGTGGGTAGAACAGTGGCACAGACAACCATCATTTGACCCCAGTCCCTCTAAGCACTTCACAGATGCCAGGTCACCTTTCTGTTCTCGTTGGTGACCGGTATTTTGTCTCCATTCTCCCGCAAGTTGTACATGAGGGGGTTTCCAAAGAGGTCAGTTTGGGATATCTGGAAGGTGATCATCATGTCCTCCTCTACGCTGCCCTCATACTCCAAGAGCTCCTTCAGACTCTGGTAGAGAACCTGCAAGGCCAAATGACTAGCCAGTCAACACCACAGGCCCATGGATTCTTTATTATGTCAGATGTCAACACTGTTAGTATAACATCAGTTCCTATTTGACTCTCTGAGGTCATAAAAGTTCCCTCAGCAGCTTTCAAAAGAGTAGGGGTGATACTCTGATGCCCTGGCTAAATTGCCCATTGTAGTCCTTTCAAATCTGGCCTCCTAATCATCCCCTAAATGTAACTGGTGAATTCTCTCCTGCCCCTTCAAGGTCTTCATAAAGATTCCGTAAGAATTTTAAGAACCACCAGTTACCGGGTGAGAATCTGCCAGGTCACGGAAGGTTCCTTTCTTGCCCAGTAACTTCCTGTAGACCACCATAGGGAAGTGGACATCGAGGATGCAGTTGTTGTAAATGGCCAGGCCCAGGACAATCCCGATGAGGGTGAACTGACCCTCATTCTCGAAGGAGGACGGATTGAACCAGAACAGCTTTGTGGTTTCGTCATACGTGAACATTCCTGCAGGGGTTGTTAAGATCAAAAATCAGGACTGTGCTGAAAGGAAGCGGGAGAACTCCCAAAGGCAGCCAGGGTCTATGCATTACGCACTACACACCACTCCCTAAAGTTAACAGCTTACCAGCAGGGGTACAAAGTCAAATCAAAATGTTCGCTTAGAAGAGTGGTGTTAGAAACCACAATTACTTCTCACACAAATCCACCTTTGAAGGGCAGCGATGAGTCATACCAATGTCTGGGTTGAAGATCTCTTCCACCACCAGCTGAAAGAACTCTTTTGACACCCCTCCTTCATCGACACCTTGCTCTCCCTCAAACTCGACATAGAGCTGCTTCTTAAGGTCTGCAGGGTTCTCCATGGCGATCATCTCCAGCTGCAGCAGGAAGAGACGAGAACTGTCGGTCTATTTGATAAAGGGACACCTGGCAGGCAGATTTGGCAAGGGGGGGGGGGGGGGTGGCAAAATGAAAACCTGGCCAACTTCCAGGACACTGCAGAGCGAGAAGCCTTCCCCTCGAATAACCGAGTAATGGTGGATGAGAAAGGAAAGCCTGCAAGCAGCTGTATGATTGATGGCCGTGGTCGAGAAGGATTGATCAACATAGATCAACATAGAGCTGGGATCATCATAGAGCTTCCGGAGCGCATTATAACCATAACTAGTAATGGCTCTGCAAGATCGTCAACCAAGACAGAGCTGCTTGGCATTCACACTACAGGTGGGCCTGGACTGCGGTTCCACAGCAATGAATGTCATCCCCTGCTAAATAACTTTTATTTAAGCTTATCGGATAAGTGCTGAAGGGGGGAGAGTTAAGTTAATAGTTCCCACCTCAGCCATTACTCAGCCGAATGTACTCCAATGCATTCTTAAAATTGCTGGGAAAGACAAAGCAATACTGCTGCTGTGTTTACTGGGTGTATAAGAGGTATTGCTACTTACACAGTGAAAATGTAAGACACTTAAGGCATTTACCAAAGCATTTCAAAATGGCCCCGTCCACTCAAACTGAACTCCAGGAACAGTATCGGCAACCAACAGCTCTGCACTTACAAGCACAGGCTGTGTCGTTACTCACTCTGACCAGGGCGTCGTCGATGATATGGTCTCTGCGCACCTTCAATCGCAGGTAGGGGTTGAGCTGTTGCCCCTGAACCAGACTGTACAGAACCGTGATACGTCGCTCGCTATACATTCGGATCCTGTTGTCATAGTACAGTCCCAAGTTCTTGGTGACAGCATTGAGGACAAATGGGCAGGTCATGAAGGAGAACTTATTCTCCGTCTCCACCTTAAAAAAGGTGTAATCCTTGTCCATCTCCAGCACATCGTTCAGGGGCTCATTGATGAATTCCTCAAAGGGAATAAGGGGCCGGCGGCAATCGATGGTCTTGATGCCCAGTTCCGTTTCCAGCGGGTCCACGCGAGGGCCCTTCTTGTTCCGACGTTCCTCGCCGAGCAGCTCCTGCAGGGTCAGCTCGCTGGATTCCGGTATCGGCTCATCATCCTCCTCCTCATTATGGTCTGTGTCCAACTCGCCACCCAGCAGATTGGCGTAGTAGACGATCTTCAAGCATTTGGTGGCCGCCACAACGGCGTCATCATCGTTAACCAGATTGCGGCTGTTGAACTCGTTGCTGATGACCTTGTAGGTGATGAGCTGCTGGAAAGTCTCCATCATCCGTCGGATCTGCTCGGCGCTGTACTGAGACCAGAGGCGCGCCAGTTTGGCCAGTGCCGCCAGTGGCAGCTTGCTCATAGCCTTGCAGAAGAGTGGCAGGGCGATCTCCAGGTACTCAGGGCTGTGGAGGTTGCTGTTCTCCATCACGATGACAAAGAGGTTAAGGTAGTTGGGATCCCTTGAGTACACATTGTGGTACGTCAGGTCACATTCCACGTTGGGTGATAGGTACACCAGTGCATTAAGGAAGGCAGCCTCGATCTTCTCATTGGCCAGGAGTTTGTTATAAACCCGCCTTACGGCCTCAATGTCCACAGACACCTCGTCAACCCCCAGCTTTTGGACATTGTTGTCCCCCTGCGAAGCACCTTCCCCAAGGCGGGAGGAAGACGCTTCCCCATCTTCCTCCATAGCAGCAGCAGAGCAGGCGGCCTTTTCCTTCTCATCCTCATCCTTGTCCTCATCCTTGGCCTGTAAAGACTTGAGCTCCTCCTTGGTATGCGGCTTTGTCTTGCGGAAGCTCTGCACGAGGCCCTCGGCACTGGAGAAGACCCTGCCGATCACCCGAATCAGGGGAGAGTAGTCCTCAGTCTCCCCGCAAATCTCCAGGATCTCATACACCTTCTCTTCCGTCAAGAAAGTCAAATCTGCCAAGACAGCAATATATGCGTTTAAGGGAGAAATAACTCACAGCATGAGTGTGATAATTATGCTACTTTTAAAGCAATCTAATCTCTTTTGGATTTCTGGGCTTCCACAAGGCCACTTCGGGCTGAACATCTGTAGGTGTGTAAAACTAGAAGACCCACAAGCCCTAGCTAGACATCATCTGACAGAGCACCTTATCATTTTGACCAAGTTCTAGCCAATCAGATGCTGGCATTTTGGTTATCACGAAAAGTGTTTCATTATACATTGCTGTGGAGGACAGAGAGAATTCAGATTTACGATTATGATCCAGTGCAGTTCAGAAGGCAAAATGAACTGCTAATGCAATGCAAGGTGCTGAAGAATACCATTTGCTGCTGCAGGTCACAATGAGTCAGTACATTACTCACCAGGAAAGGCGATGTGAGCTGAATGTAGTTAATGGGTAAGCTTAAGTGGAGTGTGATACACTGCATCACAATGTTTTTCAAATCAGCCTGTGGGTAATGTTTCATCACACTAAGAAACGGGCCACTATTGGCTCATTTATATGCTCACGTGATGCAATCTCAACAATAACACATGCATCATAATAAAAGAAACATTTCAGGGTCCACTGAGGGGGTTGGCTGCTCAGGTCAATGGCTCCAAGCACTGTTTCCTGAGCTGACTTTAGCAACAACATTAACTATTCAAAAGAGGAGCATTTCAAAACTGGCCAGAATTTGTTAAAGATCAAAGGGATCTGTAAGAAGTGACCGGGTTCATCAAAACTGATGTTTTGTGGCAAACCATCTGTTAAAAAAAGACACAGAGCTAAAACTAATACTCAGTGGAAGAGGCAACTGTCGGTAGGAGGGCCCGCTGTTACCTTTAAAGTCATCCCGGGCCAGAGGCAGCTCCCTGCGGCTCATTGTCCTGTCGCTGCAGGCTGAGTTGTGGTGGACTCCCTTGGCACTGTTCTCTAGGTAAGCAGAACTCGTCCCTTTCTTGGAGGGGTGGGGATCACAGAGTTTGGCATTAATCTTATAAAGCTCGAGGGCCTTGACGGCGGCCGCGTTGTTATCCATACGCTGGAAACGCGGCCAGGAAGCGCAAAACTCATTCGTGCAGGCTTCATTTCCGCAGCCCTCGGTTAACTGGTGGTAGTAACGCTCGATTAGATGTTTCGCAGCTGCCCGCTTCCTGGATCAGACATTCAGACATGAGGCACAAGGGTTAGTATGGGGTGGCCGAGTCACGTCACCAGCAAAGAGGTGCATTCAGACACTGGGGACAGTGCTGTCTTTCTCAATCGCTTCCTTGTGAAAAAGGATGTGCCTAAATGCACACACCAATCACTGTGAGTGACTATGGATATTCAAAGACACAAACAATAATGAAACGGTCAATAAAGAGAGACTGACGTCTTGGAGCTGCACTGGAACTCCTGAAAGAGTACCTGGTTAAATTATCAATTGTTCAGTTGGGCACTTCAAAATATGCCCATTTAATCACCAAAAATCAAGAGGGTGATCTAAAGACAGAGCAAAGAATAATGGGGAGGACATGGGAACCAATTAGACATTCAGCTTGTGTTATGAAACAAAATCTGAACTTGAAAGCCGAGACAATATATATCTGGGATGGTGGATGGAGGTGCTGTCCATTGGCAGGAGCGTTTAGCCAAACAGAATACCTGTGCTCCAGGATCAAGGCATATTAAAACGGAATGAACCCAAATATGACGTCCACTATAACGAGCAAGAAGGCTGTGCAAGAAATGGAGAAAAAGCAACTCAGCAAGAACAAACATTTTCAGCAGAACACAGGACAGAATATTTAAAAGCAAAAAATTTTGCAAGTAATCTCCCTCAGAAAAGTTTACTGTCCTATCAAACCAAAAGCAAGCAGCAAAAACAATACTAGACTTAACCAAGCTCTCACAGGTTGATTTTAGAGGTGCACCAATTTGATATTAGGGACTGGTATTGGCACCGATCCATGCTTATTAGACAGATCGGGTATCAGCCATATGTGACCAATCCACGTCAGATACTTATTCAGTTTTCGGCAGTCTATTAAAAGATATCTCCAATTTTTCATTAAATCGATTTACAGTCGCAATCAATCGCACGTCAGTTCTTTCCCATTTTAGATGTATTCTTATGGCATTCAAGCTGAATGTTAACGCTGCCACTCAGTGGGTGTGAGCACAGTGACTTCCAGCTGCGCTCACGTCATGCACGTACCCTTTGTGGTAGGAGGAGCGTAAGAGCATCAGATAATAGGGGGACGATCCGGAAATATTTTATGCTTGAAACAACAACTAGTAGCAGTGATTTGCAATATTGGTAAAAACTAAGTTCTGAGAGGTAAAAGTAGCGTTTAGCGGGAAATCCCGCCAAACAAAGCGCATGCAATTATGTGAGACTCGACAAGAAATATTAAAAAAGTAGTGGATGATTTGGGAGTTGCTAGTTTGGGCTGTTTTTGCACTCTACAGCTTGTGATACATGAGAGGCTGCTATCGCAACAAAGTGTAAGTGACGCTGTTGCCAGTGGGGGAAAATCTATGGCATATTTTAAGCATTTGCTACGTGTATTGAAGTTTCGTATTGGCACCTGTCTGTTGGATTGGAACTGAAAAAATGTGGATGGGTCCATGCCTTATTGATTTCACATGGAAAAATAAGCATCCATTTTTCAGATCTCTTTCAAACTGATGTATCATGAAGAGCCAAGCAGGGTTACCATTCTAATCACTAAGGAGTGTGAGATTAAACCACCTCCCTCACGGATCCCGCATGAATCAATAGCCGGTATGATACAAAGGCACAGTTTAGAAAAGGCAGAAGGCGCATGTTCACCCTCAGAGAGCTGCCCTGCACAGCTGACTGCCAAGCGCCAGTCACAGCACGTTCAAAAATGCAGAAGTATGAAAACAAAGATGATGCAGTGCTGCTGCTCTCAGAACATATGAACAGGAGTCGGGGCCCAAATGAGGCCAAACGTGACGGGAATCACGCAGGTTCAGAAGTTTAATTACGGGACAGATTACTGTCATCTTTCAGAGAATTCTCACAAGCTGAACTTCTAAATTAGTAATTTCTTCCAGATTACTCCAACTAAACCATCTTGTTTTCTGACAAATGTGCATTAATCAGCAGAGTTCTACCAGAAATCTACTAATACTCAAGCATGCACCCCCAGGGCTTCAACTTTATTGCCAGCCTAACATGAGAAACAGTTTACTGATGTCATGGCAGAAACATCAAAAATCCAAGGGCCAGCGTTACTTAGACAAAAGGCAAAATGAAAAAAAAAGTATACCAACAACGGGGAAGTGTGTGTGTAAGTGAGAGAGAGATTCAGGTCCAGTGTGTAAGTGAGAGAGAGATTCAGGTTGGTTCAGCACCAAATTAATATTGTTCCCAGCCCAGCTTTCAGTTTCAACAATAGATGTTATACAAGAAAAGAACAAAAGTGCAAATAAAGCACAGTAAGTGAACAACATGAAGCCTCTGCATGCTGTGCTGGTCATGTCTACTGCCGAAATACCAATGGAAGTAAAAGAGGTTTTAACTATTAACATGAAGCCTGCGCATGCTGTGATGTTACGTCTACTGCTGAAAGACCTATGAAAGAAGAAGAGGCTTTAACTATTAAAGCAATCTCTCACATTCTACTTAAAATGTGTGAAGTGACGTACTGACAGGTTTCATGACAAACATTTCAGTTATACCAGACAAGCAGAAAAAAACAAAAACTATTCATGACATTTATTAATGACAATGCATATAATTAGCATGCTTTGTTTAGAAAGGTCCGGCTTTCAACTCATGCATTAATAGAAGGGTTAGGTGAAAAGCATGACCACGCAAAATTCTCATAAACATGTGTTGTCAGTTATATAATTATTAAAGACCAGGACCCTTAATGCCACAGAACAGGGGTGAGTCAGAAGAGAGTGAGTTTAACACTTCTCAAACATAAAAACGTGGCGTCCAGTCATGCACTAACATTTCAAGACTGTCTGTCTAAATGCATAGCTTTGGGAAAGCAGACATTGCACTGTTTTCCCCAGAAAACACCATAGTTACTTTGGTAATGTACTACTGGGATGAAGACCTAAGCTGAAATACACAGATATGGTAAAACGGTAAAACACTGAGAGATGGAATGGGAGATGCACAGGAGAGCAGCACTTACATTCGGCTTGCTTCGGGGTTTTCTATGTCAGACTCCACTACTGTTCTGAAACAGAAACAGGGAAATGAGGAGGACTGAAGGACTCATGCTACTAGCCCGTTTGGGAATGCTGCCATTTAACTGATATACACAGTGACCACTTAGCACAACACCTCAATCCTAAGCAACCTCTGCTTTTCATCAATAACGTGCCAATCAAAGCCACAACCTACTAAGCTGCAGGTGAGTGTCCCAACAAGAACCAACACAACCAAATTCTGTGGGCTGCTATGCATATTTTTAACCGAAGTGTGCATATAATGACAGCCTTATCTTCGACTCCTCGCCTAGAACATTGCAAAAATCCAGTTCCCAAGGAAGGCGTCCTTTTGGCTGCAAAGAAAGTGTCAGTGTTTTTTTTTAAGTTAGCAAGACACTGCACGAATACATCCAAAGCTCTGGAAAAAAGCAATATCAAAAGTACCAATGAAATTACCATTTTGAAAAAAGATGCAATCAAAGCTTATCCACACTTATCCGTGTAGTTTTCCCTGTTTATTAACTGAACCGCACATTTTTACTAGCGTAGTAAGAGGCGTTTGTTTGCCACACCAGTTAGCTTGGTCTAATGAGGAGCGATGACATCTAACAGCACGTGGGTGCTCTGGAAGAAACCGCAAGAGCTGATCTGGGCAATTTCAGCAATCCGCATGACACACTACTCTTACAAGAACAAGCGCCAGGAATATTCAGCAACTTTCTCCCGCCAGATATCGTCAAAATTAGCAAAAACCAAGACATTTATTAACTGGATTTACATGCCTGCAATCGGCAACACAGCAACATATCATAAAGCATATTTCAGCATATGACAAGTTTCAATTGTACACTGCATAAGTGCTTGCAGGGTATTCCAAAATCTATTCCGCTACTTATTTTGACCATTTGTGTTCCGTCAAGACAATCTCAAGAACGGTGCAAACTAATTTCAATGTCACCAATTCTGATTCTTTTAAAGCGTACATAAATATGAATCACGAAGCCATCGTAAACAGCAAAGGCATATATGGCACAGCTCAGCGTGCAGCCTTAGTACTATTCCAACACAGAGGCAAACATTCATACGATATACACAGTACAGTGTGACAGCACGCCCCGGCTCGCCTTGGCGCCGCAAGCCCGGTAGTCCCGACGGCGTTCCGCTCCGACATGCGGTGTATTGACACTCGCACATTAAGTGGCAGAGCGACCGTAAGACGCGGCCCCGCCTGACGGGGAGGCCGTGCCGAGCCGGTCTGACAGCTTCCACCCGCGGGCCGGCAGCCATTTACGCGGCCAACAAGCAGACTGCAGGAGCGGGGCGCGGAAGGCCGTGCGGCCCGGAGGGCGTGTGCGGGGGGCGGCGTGCCCGGAGGCGCTGCGGGAATGTGACACTGACAGGCAGGCCGTCTATGGCATAATGACACTGCATGTTAGCCGCTAACTAGCCGCTACACGGCGACTTGCCGCCGCCGGCGCCTGGCCTGCGGCCCTCGGCCAGAGCCGTCAGGCTGCCGCGACCCGGCCAGAGCCCCACATCCCCCCCGACCGGGCGCCCAGTCAAGGAGGCCAGGGGCCGGCATTCTCCCCGCGACGGAGACGCACTCGGCGGACGCGCTAGCCGCTTAGCCTAGCTACAGCCGCGGGCCTCCCGAGCGGCCCGGCGCGGCCGGAGTCCCCGCCGCTCGCCTAGACGGCACACCGACCTGTCGTATCCCGCTGCCGGGCTGGACTCGGCCTGTGGCGGCGCGCACTCGCAGTCCTGCTTCTCTTCGGAACTCATACGAGACTCTCCCCGCCTCGGTCGCCCCGCGTCGCCTGTGTGTGTGTGCGCCCGGGTGCCCAGCTGTCCCTCGTCGGCCCGGCTGCCGGCCCGTCGACGCGGCTCCTTACCGTAGACTCGTACGAAACAAGGGGGTGGGGAGGGGGTCTGCGAGCTCGCTAGTGCGAGGGACTGGTTTTCATTTTAGGCCCCGTTCTCACCGCACAAGGTAATCTCTGCCATCTTGGTTTCAGCAGGGCTCTGCCGTGTACAAAGCCGCCGATCCCAGCATGCACCGCGGCCGCCGCCCCCAGCCAGCTTCTCTTTCCTGACCGCAAATGTCAGGGGAAGAGGGGAAAAAAACCAGCAGGGTGACGCTGGATTCGTGACCGAAGCCGCGTTATGGACACACAGTCATGACGGAGCAGAGCACTTATGCACAAGCACAGGCTCCCTTCCCCCAGCACTGGGACTCTCGGGTGGCGCACATGCTGCAGGCGTCCCCTGTCTGCGAGCCGGGCTCCCGCAGAAGCGCTCGGGGGACGCGCGTTCCTGCTCCCGTGTGCCGCACATCTCCCAAGCGAGCGCCACTTGTTGTCTTGCAGAATTCTGTCTAGTTCTCCTGACACCTTAGTCCTACGGTACCTTCAGTTGTTATATAACGCAAAGCTACTGTTTCAACTAGTACGCATCACACTAACTACTGCTGAGTTTGCACCGATCGGGATTAGCCCTTATTAAATTTCATGCTACGGTGTGCAATGACAATAAAGGCGATTCTGTTCTATTATACTCTATAAAACACGATTTCCTATATTCGGTTACAGAAAACATCGTTTGTAAGTCTGCATCTAAGTATGAGAGCCATTGACAGCGGGAGACAAATGCCCTGTGTGTGAACACGCGTGGACGATGAACCGGCCTCTTATTCATGCCGCCACGAATGGGCTGGTAATCAGAAAAACCATATTTATACAACAAGCCGACACCAGTAATTTACAAAAAATCAGAGAAAACCCCTAGAAAAAAGTCACCCCAATGTATTATTCAAATGCCACTTATTTTTTTATTTTTACCCAGTTTTTTTTTTTTTTACTTTGTAGAATAAAATGAACAAATGACACATATGACATGGAATTTTAATAGTTGAACATTCTGGCTAGGTGAATCATCAGCTGAAAAAAATCACAATTATTTCTTCTTTACTCCTCCTCAGAGTTTTTTGAGACATGGACTTCACTAATGAAAAATAATATTCTATGTCAAGCTGCTTCCAACTTTCTGAAATAGCAGTTTTCAGATCAGCTTTCCAGGATGGAGCCTTGTCATGGACCATTTTGTTTTTAATTTCTACCATCAGTTTTCAGTCTGATTGAGATCTGGCCTTTTGCTGGCCATTTCACTGCCGGCCTTTTGCTGGCCATTTCACTGCCGGCCTTTTGCTGGCCATTTCACTGCTGGCCTTTCCTAGAGAAAAGCTTTAACATTCTTTGTTCTGTGGCACGATGAATTTTCATCCAGAAAAATTACTTCATCACCAAACCTACTTTCTATCCGTGAATTAAGTGGTAACGATCACTGTCTCCCCTGGTCCTTCACCTGACATGCAGCCCATATTCTGCATGACTGAGGAATTTCGCTTGTTTTCTTCAGGCGGCCATCTTTATATGTTTCATTGGAACAGCATCAGACCAAAGTTCCAGCATCATGTCCTCGACCAAAGCAGACTGGTGATTCATCACTGAATACCACTTTCATCCAATCACCCTCACTCCATGACTGCTTCTCTTTGGCTCACTGTAACCTTCTTTCCTTCTGTTTAAGTGTTAGTGCTGGTTGTGGCTTCTCTTTTCTATATGCAAGTCCCGTATCATTCTGCCACTTTCTTACAGTCCTGTCACAAACACGGACTCCCGTTTTTGCCATTTCTTTCCTTTTTTATTTCCAAGGCAAATTGCTTTGAGTTTTCCATCTTGTCAGGCTAACATCTTCCTTGCTTTACACATCTCCTTTTTATAATCCTCCGACTTTTTTCCTACCTGCACCAAATGTTAGACACAGCTGACTGGGAATAACCAGCATCATTTGCCGCACTCTCTGTTTGATTTCCTTCTCCAAGGAATTTAATGATTCTTTCCATCGTTTAAGGTGACAGTGCTCTTGCTGGGGCCATATTCCCTTTCAGTCGGCCAAATCCACCAACTCATTAAGGTCTGTAAGCACCGTCTTTTAACTGGAGACCAATTTGGATTTTTAGACTTGTGCCAGCATTTCTTCTAGAAATGCAAATTACAAGGTGATTCCATAATTTTTTCCTCAACATTGAGTGATTCCTTATTTTATCCCCTACTTGATCAGGACAAAAATATGCCATCAATTAAAATAATTTAATTTCTCTTGTTTGAGGTTTGTTTCACAGCCACATTTACTCAAACGTGCATTCTCGCGGCACTGACACTTCTCACCAGTAGATGTCAGTCTTGATGAAAAATCCTACCTTAAGTGGAATTGATGAAAAATTAATTCGACAATAATTCCAGTCAAACAATAGATACATAAACGAATGTGGTCAGTAACAGTGATGTAATATAATATAATCTTCAGTTTAATGTCAGGGTATCACAAAGACGCTAGAGCCATGTGGAAATAGTAGATCAGTGGTGGTCTTGGTTATTGATGGGAAACCAGAGTGTATTCCAAGCAAGTGTGTATCTGTGTGTGTGTGTGCGTGTGCTTGCGTGTGTGTATGCACACACAGCCTGAAACAGTTAGTTGCTTGTACACCACAGAGTTGCTTCCTTGCTTAAAAGCCACTGAAAGGTCAGGCCCATACTTATCTAACAGAGCTGATTAACAAAAACAAGGTCACTCTCTCAGACTCCTAGCTTAAGGAATAGGCTGCCATATGTATGGGATGCCCTTCTGTCTCAGTGCTGGTATCCACACTGAAAACATGTTGTTTTATTTTAGTTTTCCCTGGATTTTCTTTAGGACAAATAACACCAGTGTACATGCTGCATTAAAACATCATGAATGATGGCCATACGTAATCAGATGCATTACCCCAGCCGGCCGTC
>JAODKN010000077.1:1950634-1973483 GCA_026774425.1 Petrocephalus zakoni
GCAGCGGGAAGCCCAGGCCTCTGTGACTGGTCTGAGTACACGGCGTGCTCAGGGTGCAGCGGGAAGCCCAGGCCTCTGTGACTGGTCTGAGTACACGGCGTGCTCAGGGTGCAGCGGGAAGCCCAGGCCTCTAAAGGAGCTCCCGAATCCATTAGGTACAAGAGTTTTTTTCCTTTATTCAGTTATTCTATGAAATTATTCTATCAAATGATTCAGATATGAAGCTCCTACCAAACAGGCTGACATATGTTCTGAGCTTCTGCTGGTGTTACGTTAATGTTGGACGTGCACACGGGCTGCTCTGCGTGACCCCCCCACCTGACACGAGTACATATATTATTTACTGTATGTGTAAAAAAAGAAAATATATTATACAGTATATAAAAAAACTGATTCAGTCTCATATCATACAAAGGAAGCAGTTTATTTCCATTTTGCAACAAAATAGTTGTCTTTTTTTTTTAAAAAAAAAAGGCAGGAATGAAAACTTCAGTTTGCACAAAGAACAGCTTGAAACCAATCATCTTAATGGCTGCAGATTCCAGATAAAAATGAAGGGTAAAAAACAAAACAAAAACCTACCCACAAAGGCCAGAATAATTCCATTAAACGGTGTCTCTAGTAACAAATATTGCTAAGGTAGTGTTACAGTCTCCATAAATCTGACAATATACCCAATTACAATACATTGAGCTGGGGTGAGAGCAGAGATACAGACAGGGATGCTGGGGTGTGAGCAGAGCACTCCGGCATGGTGTGCATGCTCCAACTGGGCGTTTTTTTTAATATATAAAAAAATATATAGCGGGTGTTTGCCAAAAAGACAATAGATATAAACAGATATGCTATGGAATGTTTATGTGGAAATACCTCATTTCTCATTTGAAGTGGGTTAAAATGTATATATCATAATTAAGGCAGCATCATTTGAACCAAGTCTGTATCATCCAGTGTTAAGGCACATGGAGTCACACTGCAGTTACTCACCCACTGCTGACTGACAAGCAGGCAAAGAAATGGCAGAGGACCTTCTACAAACAACACACACACTCACACACAGAAATTTGTTTGGTCGCTACAAACAAGCAACGATGAAAAGACTCAGATTCCCAGAGGAAAGACCCCAGAGGACAGGAGGCTGAGTCACATTCGGCACAGTAATCCCTTCGGCAAAATTTGGCCATTTAAACTCGACGATGGCGAAACGTGAGGCTCTGCGCCGAGTGCGGAGGCAACATCATGGTCCGTCTGTCCCCGACTGGGTGATTCACCAGGTTCCATTAGGTCAGCCACACAGTGCGTCATGAAGGCACGTGAGAGTGCCGCCACAGGGCCTCTCAAACCTCCCGCCCCAGGGAAGCAAGTGACCAGCGCAGTTTGGCAACAGGAAATCCAACACACAAGTGCTGCAAACTTCAAGTGAGATCACCGGCATGAAATACCATTTTCTTAATTAGTGCAAATGTTCCACGTGATGCCCACCTAAGGAATAACGGTGGAAGCGGGCACTGCCTTCCCAGGACTTGTTGCGTGATGCGGCGAGCCCGTCTAACAGCGAGGAGCAGAAGTATACAAAAACACAGTGAAGTTCCAGAGACGACCACAAGGGGTGCCATTTTCCACTTCAACCAGTTCACTGCTTTACTTGAGGCATGATTTGGACTACGAGCTGCAGAGGTGAGTCTGCACTGGAATAAGGGGACACCAAAACCTGCAGCGCTGGAGCACTGGCAGCAGCTAACCATGGCCTTAGTCAGCAGGAGCAGGTGCAGCACTGACCCTGAGGCACTGTAACACAGCCTCAGTCTAGCTCAGCACCAGCCAGGCCATGATGAGCCACATGGAGCGTGCAGCCCGACACGAAATGCCCTCTGGTGTCGAATTTGGGATACACCTCTCCACAGGCAGCCCGCGTCACTCTGAAATCCTTATGGCGTCAAGTCCATGTCCCATGTTTCCATGCAGATCCAGTCACACGGCTTTAAAGCTTTGGTGTAGCTTATATAAACCCTGAAGGCGAAAGCAGAGAATAAGGCCATAACATACATTTAAAAAGCAGCAAAAGTCAGAGTCTTGTATGACTGATGTGACCCCAACCGCACGTCACGTGTCCCCTACCTCACGCCCAGTCCTGTCATGGTGAACTCTGCCAGCACGCTGCTGATAAACTTAGTATCGTCCATCCTGTTCTGCCTTGCTGAATTTTAATGGAAAGATATCTACTCTGTAACAAACCCCCCCAGAAGAGGAGCAGAATTATCAGGACCGGGCTCCTGGCCCTAAACGAGCAAAACAGTCATCGGTTTAGACATTTTGGATCCACCACCATGTAAAAACAAACAGTGGGAAGTAGTAACATTTTGCATAGGACAAAGAGGACAGTCACAGAATGCTGGTTCCGAAGAAGATAAAAATACCTCTAAATATCTGACTCTTTCAAACCGTAACCTTGAGACAAATTAGAATCTTCCAGAATTCGACTGAATAGCAAGTCTGTCCAGCTGCATAAGATTTTTGCTTACAGATAATTCTTAAATTTTTACATCTAAAATACATTTTATTTATATTTCAGTTACATACATGTGTGTGTGCACACGCATATAGGCACACACACCAGTACCTATCTTTATATTAAAAAATCCAAAATTAAACATAAAATTTGAAATAACTAACGTGCAAATTTGCCCTAGAGTGACATCATAACCTTAAGCATCATAATAAGGTTGTCTGGAGGGAATCCGCCTTCGAGGTGTCTGTCCCCGGCCTCGTCGTAGTGCTGGGAGGGGGTCCGAGCCCTTCCTCTCCGGGGGTTAGCTGTATGCAGCTGGCTGATGTCAGCGGCATGCTCTCCTGCTGCGTAAACGGCAGCGGGGGCATCGTTCTATCCACGAGGCTGAAAGCCGAGGCCCCCCCCGCCGCGTGGGGGCCCCCGTCAGCCCCCCCCGCCACGTGGGGGCCCCCGTCAGCCGCGGCCCCCTGCGAGAACAGCAGAGCCGTACCACTGCCCTTAGCGTCTGGACCCTGGCTGCGGGGGAGCCCCACAGAGGCCCGCCCCCCCCTAGCTGCAGCCATGCCCTCGGAGAGGCCCGCCCCATCCTTCGCAGAGTCTTTGGAGGTCTCTCGCGCCTTGTGTCCCTCTGCTCCGGGTTTGCAGAAGGACCCAGGGATGTGGTACAGGGGCGGCCGGGGGCCAAGGTGGTGCTCCCCTGTCACTTTCATCTGACCGAGGGTGCTCCTCCGGGCCTCGGGAGTGAGCTTGTCCAGCTGGCGACCCACCTGGACCGGGCTGGGAAAGAGGGTGCTTTGACACGCCCTGTACAAATACCTAGAAAGAAGAACACAAGACCGGACCAGGCCTATCAGTAAGAATGAAAACACCTTGTTTTCGGCCTGGATTGCCAAAGGCTCGCAGGAAAGCACATCAGAGCTGCGCTGCGCGTTGATCTTCACAAAGACGGAGCCTGAAAAAACACATTCCTTATGACTCAGGCAGGCCACACCCCCCAAGCAACGCTGAAAAAGGCCATTCTTTTCCGGTCAGGTGTTTTTACAGCCAACGTAACCTGAGGCGGAGCTTCAGGACAGCCCCAATATCCACCGGTGTGTGTGTGTGTGCACATGTGTGCACAAGGCGGCAGTCACTCACCGGGGCAGCAGGGCGGCGACAGGAGTGATGAGGCAGAGCAGGTAGAAGAGGGGGTCGGAAAGCTGCCGCTGGATGGTCCAGTAGGGGTTAGAGGGCGGGTAGCAGGTGGGACAGGAGGCATTGTAGCATAGAGCTACGGTCAGGAACAGGCAGATGCTGAAGGCGATGGAGGCCCAGTTCAGCCAAGTCTAATGCAAAAGGGAAAAATGACCAAACAACTAATCCTGAGGCGAGCGGAAATGGTGCATTCCTCAATCCATCAAAACGACTCCTGCTTCTAATGTCCTGTGAAATTCCATCAAATCCACTTACAGTTCAGCACAGGTTCCTCCACCTTAAAGACATACACACGGGCATCGCCCCAAGCTAACCCGCGAAGCAGACGGGAGAGGCCTGCTCTTCAGCGAGAAGCTGAATGTGCCTGTCAGACAGAAAGGGACGCCCCCTCCCCCGAGTCCACATGGAGAACCTGATGGGCTTAGAGCTCTAGGGCTAGAGTAGGGAGAACCGAAGCAGACGAGGAAGTGAAATATTCAGCCCGTAACAGATCACCGTGCCTGAGCCAAGGACCCGAAGGCAAGCAGCGTTAGATTGACCTGGGGGGCATGTTGCCATCTGAGCATCTGGGAGCTATTCAGTCATCCATAGGTACTACTATACTATATACTATAGCATCTACAGCCATGCAAGTGACAGAGCCCAGAAGTCCGGTCCGATTTCTGGAGAGTAAGATCTCCGCAGAGAGGCCACAGCAGATGGATGCTGACATCCCTTAAGCTTACGACACACAGGGTAGCATTTTAAGCAATGTTATCGGGCAACTGCCAACCAGGTGAGACCAAGGGCAGCTCATCCGGGTCCGGATGCAGAGAAGTGACCCACTGCTGATTCAAGGTTTCCAAATGGAAAGGCGTCGCCCAATATCAATGGGGAAAGTGCCCAAACAACATTAGTCAGCAACACTGCCCGAGCAACACTGCTCAAAAATGTACCTTGTGTATCTTCACCTTCAGCTCTACTCTCTGGGTTGGAAAAGCACATCCATTGGAAAAGCAGACTGACCCAGACCTAGAGATCGACTGGAGATTTATCACTGGGTTCAATGTCATATAATCTGGAATAAACAGAACCCTACACCCCTAAATTCCTAGTGATTAAATATGTTGTGCAAGACTAGCCTTCTAGCCAACATCTGCTGCAAACCATAAATGTATAAGTTCCTGGAATTTACACCATCCCAAATATTTTCATATATCTGCTGATAACGTTTTTAATGGGTAGTATCTAGCAGACATATTGCACAGGTCCAGATGCACGAGCCACGGAGCCAAGACTTCTGGAATAGCCGACCGTGACTCCGAGAAGCTTTTCCGGCCAGGCCACATTGCGGACAGAAGGCGACTGACTCACCCAGGTCTTTGTCTCGATGCCCAAGTGCAGCAGGATGGTGAAGAGCGCCAAGCTGGTGATGGGGGTTCCCCAGGTGAAGAGGTCAACGTCCGAGTCGGAGTAAGCCTGGGCCAGAGAGACGGCGGTGAGCGGGGAGCAAGGCGGATGGGGAAGGAACCCACCACGACAAAAGCGGCAGGGAAATGTGAACTTACAAAATAAGGAATGAAGAAGCACACCAGACTCTGGTAGAAGGCATCTACCATATTCATCCAGAACATGTATGGCTTGTATTCCTGGAAAACACAAAAAACATGGTATTACAGGGAGGATGCCAAGCTGTGGGGCTCAGTGGAGCTTGGATCTTAGAGATGAATGGAAACTCGCGTGTAGAGGAAACAGAACTGTGACAAGCTCTTCGGATGCTCAGAAGGATGCTAATGGGGTATGCTAATGAATCGGTCACGTGTCCACAGCACAGTGCCTGTCAATCTCGCTGGCAGGCCCCAGCCCCAGGATTACACAGCCGACCATGTCTGGCAGCACCGGCACTGGTTCCGACCCAGCTTTACCGCCATCTGCACTGACACACACTCAGGAGGTGGATTTCAAACAGTAACCAGACTAAAGTTCATACCCTCAGCCACACTGACGCATAGAGAAGGGAATTAATACTAAATTACTTAAGTATACTGCAAATAATCAGCATTTTGTAAATATCATTTATAACACTGGACTCTCCTCAAGACAGAACACACTATTAGGGCTGCAACAACTGATAATGTTGAAAACATTCCCCAATAAAAATATAATTGACAATGAATTTTGTCATCAGTTTACCATGTACATTGCGTATAAAGACGTCACTGCATAGCATGCTTAGTGTTGGCATGAGGATTCTGGTTCATGCCTGTCTGCTTGCCATTACAGTCCATGCAGAAGGAGGCGCTTGGCTCATGCAAATGGCAGTGATATTCCACCAGTCCAACAGAGGGCAGACATATTACAACAAACATCAAAAATACCAGTGTAGTGAAATGGGTCAACTGTTGCGAATAGCTGTTGTCAGTAGGCTTGGATGGAATTACGGTAATTCAGTTTACCGCGGTATTCTTAAATCTTGGCAGCAAAATTATCCGGGGACCCCTTGCCACTCGGCAAATTTTACTGCTAAGATCTCAAAATGCCAAAATAGCTTTGCTTTTGGAAACATCGGCAACATACTGCATACCGCAGTACAAAGTCTGATCAAGGACAAGCTTAGTATGGCGGAGATGACGGATATTTATTTTTGTGCTGCTTTAAACGGATTCTCTGCACTGCGTAAATTTATGAGAACTATGTCAAATATCTTGTGATGTTTATTTAAGAAATATTAGAATTTTTCTTTAAACCCCATGTTTTGAGCCAACGAATCAATCAACTGATCGCTTGATCACGCCATTAATCGATTATTAAAAGAAGAGCCGCCCCCCACACAGCCTGTCTTCATCTTGCCACCTTGATAAGAATCCCTCTGGGCAGCTACCTCCGAGTTCTGCCCACTCATGTAGAGCTGAGGTAGGTCCTGAAGCGTCTCTGCAGACACGTCCTTATCCAGGGTGCCGGTGATCAGTTGAGGGAAGGCGGAGAACATCAGGTTGAAGAAGATAAGAAACCACTGGTCGATCATGGCTGAGCCAGAGAAGCCACAGTAGAACTGATACCAGAAGATAAGGGCGACAAACATCTGGAAAACAGTTGAGATGGACAGATGAATACATTAAATAAATATTCTGGCTCAATTCCACATTCCGCTCACTATCGCCGAAGCTGCAGCGGGGAGTTTTGCAGAGCACTGGCATGCAGACCTGGATCATTTCAGATCTGCAGACCTGGATCATTTTAGATTCTCACCGCATTCTTGTAGAAAAAGTAGAGGATCATGTTGGCCAAGCGGGAGTAGCACCAGTGCCCGTGGACCAGGAGCAGTTTCTGCAGGTACTGGAAGCGCGGGAGGGCAAAGTCGCTGGCCATCACGGCCTTTGGGAGAGACGATGGATCAGGTGTTTCAGAAACTTCCAGAGCTTACAGGCTGCAGTTGCTGACCCCTTGCTGCTCCCCCATTTGCCCAAGTTAAGCACTTTGGCATAGGGCCTTCATAATAGAGGAGTACCGGCTGGGACTGAGGCTGTTAGGCTGATATCAGCCGTGTCCTTCATTAGGCTCTGTAAGACCCCTCCACAAGTCCGCCCGAGCGGAGACCATCCCCAGTCCTACTCCCTGGACCGACATTTGGGTTTCTGGCAGGTCAGCTCCTTCGGCAATGGGAGTCATCCATCATACCGCGCTGACTCTGCGGCCGGGACGTTCCTCCGGTACGTATTTTAGGAATGTTGGCCGCACCTGACATTCATAAGCTCTCACAGAAGAGCCCTCCACGGTGTTAACTGACAAAGTGGGCCGCGACGAAGAAAAATTACTGCTGATGTTACATGGTAAAATGAGCGGAAGACTGGCTAATTTAGGGAAACTGTGTGAAGGACTACATCAGAAATCTCACCATAACGAAGAGCGGAATCATCCATCACCAGCATCCCAGCTCTGCCAGCTCTAGACCCAAGATAACTAATTAAGTGTAAAAACGTATTAATGACAATTAAAAATTGGCAGTTATTCTGATGCAGGATCGGGATCTTTGACAGACATGCCGTGCAATGAACCCTTAATCTCCTGGCCTCCGGGTTAATGGAGACTCTCCCAATTAACACAAGGTCCCACTGGAAAGTAGCGTGATATATTGGGTCACTCCTCCACCCCGAGGCCGTCTGCTCTGACCGCAATGACAGACCCTGACATATGCTAGGTTTAACGCAACAATAACTTCTGAGATCAACCCCCCAAGGGCCTTTGACAACTTGATAATCTGAGACACTCCTTGGCTGAACTGGTTTGCAAGACGTAGCCATATGGAAGCACTTGGCCCGTCAGCGGAGTGGCACTGGGCCTGCCCCACTACGTCTGACCTTACCTGCATCCCCTCCTGGCCCGAGATGCCGACGCCCACATCGGCCACCTGGATCATGCTGACATCGTTAGCTCCGTCCCCTAGGACACAGAGTCAAGATTACCGCTGACACAGCAAGGACAAAGTGCTCGGCCTGCAATCATGTGCAACCAGAAACACCCAGGCAGTCACTCCACAAAGACCGGACTCAGGTGAAGGCTTCCCATTTTAAATCTTTGATCCTCCCCTCAGTAATCAGCCATTCACATAGGGTCACAAGAAACCAGGGCATACAGTCAAAGACATGGCATAACATGTTTTAGCCAGGTTAGAGTTGCTAATTCACCCAATTGAGACATGCTCAGGCTAGGAGAGAGAACCAGGATGTTAAAATGGAACCACACATACACAGGGGCGAGCACATGAATTCCACACACGCACACACAGCCGTGGGCTGTAGGGCCACCATGACGGCAGGATAGAGATAGGAACAGTCAAACCGAGCAATGATGCACAGATATAAGACACTGCTCTGGTACAAATTTAGCACGTTCTTCATTCCAGGTAGAATACTGCATTTGTACTGGAAAGGTGCGAAAGCTAGCATATTGTATCGAGATGCCGCAGAGCTGTGGAGGTGATATTTTCTGACAGTTCCACAGATGGACGCGCTTTCAAAGCGTGACGCGTCTTGTTTGCCACGCCACTATGCTGCCACCAGGCGGTCTGTGCGCCACGCCCATCCAGCAGCTCCCACCTCACTGGCATAGAGGCACCTCGTCCATCAGTCGCCATGATAAGGATCTCGCACCCACTCCTCGGCCAAGGCCTTCACCTTCCCCTGAGTCTGTATGAAACGCTTGTGGACCCAAGAGCAATACCTGCGTCTGCCACACCTTCATGCGAAGGAGCAGTGTGCTGAAGACCAGCTGACAGTAAATGGACCTCACAGCAGGGCTGTGACGGTCACCCCATCCTACTCATTACTAATCTCTTCTACATGAAGCAGCAAGGCCTCTTGGGGTCTGACACCTGATGGAAGGATTTAGGCTGTTTGTTATATGATTTGGGACAATCTGCTCCACCTTTGACTGAATCCAGAAAAAATATTAACGAGGGACATGGACACACATTAAAGTCATTCTGCCATGGGCAATGCAGCCAACCCGCACGTCCACCGGCCAACCGGGAGAGAAACCCAGAGCATCGGATGTTTGCACAAAGTCCCCCAGCTGCAGAGTCAGCAAGCGGCTAAAAGTGTTTATATTTATATAATAAAAAAAAACAACCAGCAAGAAAAAGACAGCAAGGAGGAGAAAAAAAAAAGTTCTTCCTCTGTGACCCAGAAAAGCCTAATGAATACTCATAGGTGTGCGCTGAAGTAGGCGAGGTGCTCTTCAGGGCTGCGCGAGATACATCGGCAAGTCCTCGCTTCACCCCTGGGAGGCGCTGTTACAAAATTCCACAGCATCAATGGAAATGGCCTGCATTAAATATATATAATATGTCATCTCTACCGCCCAGATGTTAATAGTCTCAATTTGGTCTTCATTGCAAGGCCAAATAAAAAACTAAGTAAGTACCCAGTGATGAGTGTGTCTGCAGCCAGCTCGCATGTGTGTGTTAAACGAGCCCCAGTCTTGGGGACGACAGCGTCAGGAGGCTGAAAGGCACCACATTTAATGGCTTGATTCACACTGCCAGCCCCCAGCCCCGGGAAACCATAAGCTCCCCCCATAAACCGAAACTTCCAGCAAAGGGAGTTGCTCGGGGATGGTGAGGGCGCAGGGTGGACAGGGAGGGCTGCCATGGACACCTCTCAGCTGCTCACAAAAATCACCCCCAGCCTGGGAAAAGTGTGGCCAGTTTGGGCACCATCTGTGAGACACGGCAGGTGAGGGTGAGGATTGCCGAGCCCTCTGGCCTCGCGACACGTGTGATGTCCGCTCTTGGGTAAAGCGCACGCACAGATGGCAGTGGCAGGGACTGCCCGAGAGCTCAGGGCATCCCCCAGCCGGCGGACGGGTGGCAGGCCTGAGCCAATAACAGCTCCTTGTAAGGACAAAACAGGCTTTCATATTAATGCCACGTAAAACTAAATTGAAGGCAGGTTCACAATAACGGCAAAAAGCCTAATTTTAATTATCATTAACCGGACTCAACCATATTGCAAAATTGGGGTCATTCAATCAGGTTTTTGCAGAACTTGCGTTTTCCCCTACGCAAAAGTGACAGATAACAGAGTCTAGCTTCCAGTCATGCGCTACTAACGTGAAGCTAGTGAACAACCCTAATCCCCGCAAACAAACCATGGCTTTTGGTTGCTTTCCTTCTGATCTGTGTGACGTTGAAATGGAAAGTAGCAACTTCCACTGCAGGAATACGCAAATCATCTTCCAGGTCTGCATACATTTTTAAGACCCTTAACAGATCAATGTAACATTTTAATACCAATTAAGACACAACCAATACTTGGTGAATTAATAAATGTTGGTGAATCCGAGAGTCTGAGCTCCACTAGCCTGGCGGTGTGCCTCACAGACATAGCAGCAAACGGGCCGTACCTATGGCCAAGGTCATGACCTTGAGCTTGTTCCGCACCAGCTTCACCACCATGCTCTTCTGCAGCGGCGTAGAGCGACAGCAGAGCACCGAGCGGCAGCTGCGAGCCACCGCCAGGAAGCGCTCCTCTAGGCTCCTGTCCAGGGCGTAGGCCAGGGTACGCCCGTCGATGACCAGGCCCAGCCGGTGCACCAGGAGGGGCAGGGAGGAAGGGTCGCTCTGCAGGGCCCGGGCGGCGGCTTCCGGGGCATCACACAGGAATTTAGACCGGATGTAGTGTAGACTCTCCTCCAATAGGACGGCACAGGCTTCCTGCGAAACATGAGCGAGGGCGGGGCGTCACTGTGCGGATGACCTTCAAGTGACCTTGCACTGCCAAACAAGCTGGGACATGCTGTGACAGACAGGCCAGCTACCAAAGCGTGAAACACTGGGATGGGAAAAACCCACCACACGCGCGTGTGTGACAGCCAGCTGACAGACGTGAGCGAGGCTCACCTGCGAGTCCGCATTCAGGGTGATGATCTCCTCCTCGGGGTCCAGCAGCCTGCAGGCGTAGGCGATGTTGATGGCAGTCTCCTGCTTGTCCCCAGTCAGCACCCAGATCTGCAAGCCGGCCTTTCGCAGTGACGCGATGGTCTCAGGGACGCCGTCCTGAAGCCGGTCCTCGATACCGGTGGCCCCTGGGCGTGGCGGAGTAAGGACGAAGCTAAGAGGAGGTCACTCCCACAGGGTATGACAGAGAGGAAGCACGGGCCGCACCTAGGAGCTGGAGGTCGGTCTCCAAACGCAGGGCGGACTCAAAGAGCTGCTCCTCCCGGCCCTGGATGGCCGTCTCTGCTGCCAAGTGGGTCTTCAGCCAGGCAGCATAGTCCTCCTTGCCGAGGACCTGGGACACACGCGACTCAGATAAGAGCGCAACCGTAAACACAGGAAGGATGGCGACTGAGGCCAACTTCGAGCTCAAGGAGAAGATAAAACCGGGGGGGGGGGGACACTGCTATCATGGGCTACAGCAGCCGAGCATTAATTTAATGGGCACACCATGCAGGCCTGGCATTGATGACGTCACAAATCACACGATCCGGTGGGGCTGCCCATGGAACTCTGCCAGTTTGCAGGCAACATTAAAATGATACCTATCCATTTATAATTGTAATGGTTATATTGGATTTTCCACACAATTTACAACTCGACGGTCACATGAAAAATAAGATTAACAAAGTACTTATATTAAAGACCATACAGGCTTCACTTCAAGGGGATCTTGTTACCTTTTTGGCGATACATAGTGTCCTGAGTCCATTGGCAGCATACAGGTTGAGATAGTTCTGGGTTTTGTAGAGTGTTTTCCTCTGTCGTTTGCCTTTGGTGTCATCTGTAAAGACGAACCACAACTAGATCACCATTACGGGGGGGGATCCCCCTACACCTCCCGGGAGCCACGTCTCAGGCGCTAATCTGAGTAACGCTGACAGGGGGACATTTACAGTGGCGTTTCACTCGCGCCGCCATGCCAAGCCAGCGGTAGAGGAGGCCTTGTGAGAGGCCTTGTAAAAAGCCAGCATAGTGTGGCCTGCGCTCCCCTCCCCGAGCACGCAGGCTGCAAACAAGATAAACAGCCAGGGAGGGGTGAGCCGCCCAGAAGACTCCCTCCATCCTGGAGGGGGGCCAAACCTCACATTGTCACTTTAAGGCTTCATCTGGCTTCTCTGCCCCCACCCCGTTTCCCCTCTGGACGAGAACGAAAAAAAAACACCACACGCTTTCATACCTCCTTAACAGCCTGCAACACCTTCGCATTTCGACCAGGACGGAAGCTTTAAACTAACAACGCAAAGGCGAAGAGCCTGGAGCCCGTCTCTCGCTGCCACAAGACAGGAAATGACAACTAGCAGGCAGAGACAGCAGGATCTTTTCACGCCCCTCGGCCTGCTAGCTATTTCGAGAAGTCCAGACGAGCCTGGCTCGGGAAGGCATGGAAAAAGAACAGGATAGAGTCTGTCGAGAGCCAGAACAACAGAGGCTTGTTTTGAGGACTTTTGAGGCTAAGTAGGGAGAAGGCCTTGTGATCACCTCCTGCCCCATGGGGGACCCCTAGCCGGCCCTCTCGGCTGCCTGTGCCACGTGACGGGTCGTCATCACTGAGCTTGCGTCCGTATTTCCAGGCAGGCGAGACTCGGACTCCGCCCATCAGCCCAAAATGAGTGTGGCAGGCAGTCCTGAGAGCACACCCACCCCGCCAGCAATCCTGAAACCTCTGGCACGTGAAAACACTGGGTGCAAAAGAGAAAGTATCCCTCCATGCCGATGTTTTTTGTTAGAGTCTCAAAAAGTCGGGGACTTTGGGATGCAGTCCAACTCGCTGAAAAAAACACTTTCACAGGCATAGCGGTGATTAAAAGCCAGTGTCTCCCTCCCCCCACATGTGGCTACAGGCGGCCGCGGGCCATGGGCCCCGGGCCCCGGGGCCAGACCGTTCACGGCTCGGCAGCCTGGAATTACGGCAGTTGCCCTACCGCTCAGCAACGGAGCACCGCGACCTTTAAAAAGGATCTCGACAAATCAACCAAAGAAGCAGGTTTGGGCTTAACACACAAAAAAAAATTTATGAAACTTTCAAAAACATATGGTTATATAAGCGGCATGACAAGAAGGTCACTTATGTAACTGCCAGTGGCACAAGGACTGCGGCATGCAGACCCCGGGGCGAAGGTTCGAGCTGGGAAACTAGGACCAAACGCAGGTATATTACATAATTATGACTGAGTGTATGAGTATACAGAGGAAACAAGCAAAAAAGAAGGTAACTTCAATGAAACTTTCAGACGACAACATTCAATGGCTGCAAAAATAAAGCCACAACTGACAAACGGCAGCGATTGGCAGCCTTTTAAGTCCACGCACAGCCACAGAGAGGCGCCACGGCTGACTGGCAGTCACCGGTTTATTTAAATGCCACATGAACCCAAAGAGGCCAGACAAACATTAATCTACGCTGGCATCTTCCAGCCTGTCCTTGCCGTCCTTCTCCGAGACTGTCCCTCTCACATTAGGAGACTCTGAACAATTTGGTCGGTATGCAGAAATTCAAATAAGCAAAACAGACAAGCCAAATTATACCAGGTTGGTTTCTGTGAGGCTGACATAGGTAGAGCCATTTTTCCCCTACAGAAGGGAACACGGAAGCCTCCAAGTGGTGCATTACGGGTCATGAAGCCCATATCCTTAACACTGATGTCGCCCCCTAATATCAATGGGCAATCAGACTCACCTGAGGTGGGTGGCCTGAGAAGGTCCATGATGACCGAATCGGCTCCTTTGGTATAGACCGTGATCTCGTCCGTCAGCGGGTGGCGCACCACCACAGACATGCGCTTCCGGGTCGAGTCAAAGCCCAGGGTATGCAGCAGCTCAAAAGTCAGCTTGCCTAGGTGAGGCAGCTCCACTGTCACCTGATCGGGGAGCCGGCCAACTAGAGCGCACTTGTAGGCACGAGCAGCATAGACCAGGGCAGCCTCGTCCGGCGACTCTGCTTCGTAGCGCAGCTCCGGCTCCTCGGGACCCGGCTGTGGCGGGACGGGTGTGGAGGACCCTTCGCGGCTCCCTGGGGAGTTCTCTTCCTGCAGCCTGCTACCTCGGCCCTCGGCGGTCGGTGACGGCAGGAGGCTGGATCCCGTACGCGGCACCGAGCTCTTTGTGGCCAAGCTGGACGAACTACTGTTGTTCGATCCCGAGGTGAGACGGCTGGGAGTGAAGCGTTTGATGAAGTCCTCGATGGTCTTCACGGGCGACTTCAGCTCAAACCTCGTCCGCACCTACGGACAGGAGATGCTCACCTTAGTCTCACTATTGCACCCAAAAAGATGATGCCTTCCTCAAGCAAACCAGCAAAAGCAAACCAGCGTTTGCTCCTGTAAACAAATGTACAGGCACTTTCACACCCCAGTTCTGGATCCTGGTCCCATCTTAAAGCCCCAGGGCCGCTTCGACTAGCTGATATCAGACAAAAGTATATCGGACTTCGATACAAATCATCCGATGCAGAAATATGGAGATGCAAGAAAACATTAAATGCATTAAACATGACAGATACAAATCATTTTTTGCTCCTCTACTTCCAGCAATTTTCTGTGTATTTCTGCTTAACTTCCTGGTTAACGCCGGTGCTTGTGGTCAGCCATACAGCTGTAAGCACCAACCAATCGGCAAGTACGCGCCTCCCTGTGGTTCCTGTTTGAATGAAAAGTGCCTATTCTGGAGCAGTATAAGAAAAAGGGCTTTGGAACTACAACTGGGGCATCCCTGGTTTCCGAAAAATGCCCTGACTGAGCAAAAGTGCCAATATTAGACAGGAAAGACTGAAGGTTCAGCAGCAGGCCACACTTAAGAGGCCAGCCAGCATACACAAAGATGAGACCACCCACAGAGAAGGAACGAACATAAATCATAATATCTACTGCAGCACATGAGTAATGCCTCTCCTAATCAGGACCACGAGAACCTCGTGACCCAACACAGCCAACGGGTAGCTGATATCAGCAGCCAGGGAGCAGGATCTGCGGCTGAGGGCTGGATGGCTCCTCTCCAGGAACAGCTCCGCCAGAGCCAGCCCCGAGCGCATCCCCCGGAGGAGCGGGGTACCTTCTGGCGCGGCTGGTCGGGGGACGACACCACGACGGTGTTGCAGATGGTGAGCGCCACGAAGAAGTCCATGATGTCGGCGAGCTCGGAGGGCAGCTGGGCCGGCGGCTGCGCATGCAGCCGCATGAACTCCATCTGGCTGCCGCATTCGTTCACCTTGTCCAGGAGCTGCGGGTCGGGCGTGATGTCCTTCTCCTGCAGAAACATGGGGAGCCGCTTCAGCCAAGGAGACACAGTCATCCCATCTCCCTAAGCAACATGTTAGTTAATGAACACCCCCCAGTACTGGCATCACCTAGATTGCCAGTAGGGGGCAGTGCAGGTGGCTCAGCTACTGACCATAGGGCTGCTGAAGGCGGTGTGCTTGGACAGGATGCTGGCCCGTTTGGCCTCGGCCCGGCTGCCTGTGCGGCGGTGGGACTTGGTGCTCTGAGAGCGCAGGACCACGCGGGCGCTCTGATGGCTGCCGGCACTGTCACGCCGGGGCAGCGTGCCCCCGTGGGACATGCAGTCCTCTTCCTCAGAGTCCAGCTCCATGTACATGGCCAGACGCCGCGCTGTGGGGGCACACGTTCACAGACATGGATCAGCGTTTGATCCTGCCTCTGGCGAAATGAATCTGTGCAAATGAGCCACAAGTTAGTGCTAACTCCAAGTACATCCAATATAAGTGGCGAGTCTTGTAAAATAAAAAGCTCAGTGGCTCTACTAAACTAAGGAACTTCCTGGAGAAACACTTCAGACACCAGGCTACATCGCTTTCAGGAGTTCTGGAGACGCCGCTACCTCTAGGTTCTATTCTGGCTGCTTCCAACATTTTGCTTATATGGTCTTATGTGGCTAATAGCCCCCATGAGGACTAAAGGAGCGCAGTGTCTTCGGAGGCCTGAGCACCAGAGGTTGGGGGCCTGCAGGATTTGGGCACTTAAGCAGCAGCTTGAGTCCCAGAGGAGGTCTGACGGCGAGACACTTCAGCAAAGCACTTATCCTGAATGTCCCCATTCAACCATCAAGCTGTATAAAATGGGAAGAACCTTCTGGAAAAATTCCAGTCGAGTGGAAAAAAAAAAAATATATAGAATTACAATAATACAGCCTTATGTATATCTTATGGCAAGAATTATACAGTTTAAAGAAGTGTTTGTTTATAAGATGAAGCTTCCGGGAGGTTGAGGAATGTCTGAGGAACCCTGGGAGGAGCTGGGGGCGGAGCAGATGGAGCAGAGTAACTGCGCAGAGCTGCGCTGTTAACAGCTCCTGCTCGCTGTGAAAGCCCACCGTAGGCCAGGGGAAGTCTGGCCCGCCAGGGGCACAAACGGAGAATGGCAGAGCCACATCAGAGCCACTCAAGGCAACATGGGCCCAGGTCAGGTTCTGCACTTCCGGCCATGGGACACTCCCTCACCGTTGGCATCGTGTGAGTACTCCACACCGACCACCGTGCAGCGCCTGAACACCATCTTGTTCTCCGTCAGCGTGCCCGTCTTGTCGGAGAAGATGTACTGCATCTGGCCCAGATCCTCTGTGATGTTGAGGGCTCGGCACTGCAGGTGTGAGTCTGTCTCCTCGTCGTAAAGATCCATGTCCTGGTGAATGATGTACACCTGGCAGATCTTCACAATCTCGATGGAGACGAACAGGGAGATGGGGATCAGAACCTAGGGTGAAACGGGGAGACGGGGCAGCCGCCCGTTAGCATCCACGGCAGGAAAAGCAGGGCCCCAAACTTACACTTGCACATTATAACCACAAGGGGGCAGGATAGTTATGGGAACGACAGTCATACTAAACAAGCTGAACCTACCATCAGAACTGCTACAGACTTAGGAGTCAGCATATCATTCCAGTAGCACCAAGTATAAATCATTTCAGCGAAGAAGAGTCAATGAGTCAGGGTGGCGAGTGGTTACATTACATCAGTGTTTCCCAACCCAGTTACGCCTGCAAACACGTCCGACCCCCTCCCCCCTCCTATGTGCACAGGAAGAAGTGACTGTACCTGGAACACGATGATCATGGTGAGAAAGAGGTATGCAGCAGACAGGGCTGGGGACAAGTCTGTCCCCTCCGGGCTGAGGACATCGAAGACGGGCCTGGTCTCCCCATACTGGAACATCCAGAGTCCATGGCCTGGGGCCAGACCAATAAAATTCAAATGGTCAGGCTGGGAGGCAGGGGGCCTGCATGCAGCCCGAGCATGGGGGTGCGGAGGGCCGTACCGATGGCGGAGAAGAGGCACATGGCCAGCAGGATGACGACACACCAGAAGACGTCCACGTTCATCTGCCGCTCCAGCTTGCTGCGTTTGTAGCGGGGCCCGTTGTTGTTCAGCATGGATTTTGTCTCGTGGCCTGCGGGGGGCACCATGTGCTCAGGGTGAGCATGGGCTAAAGCATGGTAAGGGGGGCTTAAACAAGGGGCACACTAGCGAAGGGGGGGGTGGAGAAGGCCCCACCTGCGTAAACGACGATGCCCACGGCCTCCTCCGTGTTCCTGATGGTGCAGCCACGCAGCAGAAGGTTGTCCTTATTCAGGCCGTCTCTCTTCCCATTCCGGTGTGTTCTAGCAGTCATTCATTACAGCAAAGGTTACCACAGGGCACCACATCACTCTAACCTGAGCTTCTAGGGGAAATCTCCGAATATGGCCACCATGCCTGCATCTCGGGTGTCACGCTCCTTCTTTGGAGAAGAGGGATTAGGGGGCAGACAAATCAAGGAAAACAAAGCTGGGAGATCCTCGGGACGCCGGGGCAGAGACGTCCCACAGGACACCCGCCACATTACTCCTGGAAGGGTTCTCGCCAGGAGAACCGTGTTTGGGCATTCTGACAAAACGGGACCACCGAAGCGCGTCTAGAAAGCTTTGGGACTCAGCGTCTCACGAGAAAAATGGAGCTGAAGAGAAAGGAGGAGGCAGGACTAGCGGCACATCTGACGTGCGAGAGCATTAAGCCGGTAACGTTTGCACTAATCCCGCGGCTCAGTCACGGATTACAGCGCTATTAGGTACACAGCCCAAAGTCCCTCTCTGGGTTCAGGTCCCAGGGCGCCAGCCAGCAGAGCCTCCTGGGAGCCGGCTTTCTATAGGCAGCACTGCACAGTCTCTCTCAGACAGCCACAGCAGTCCACTTAACTCACGACGTATGAATCACGTGATAATACTGTTTACGGGGTCAACCTGAGTACAGGCGAATAAGCCACAGTGCTGTGTGTCTCAGTAGTAGGCCTGAAACAGCTAAAATCTCTTTCTACTGCTTAACACACTTCGACCAAGAACAGGAGGCCGTGAAAAACTGAAAAACGTGAATTACAACTCACACTAATTTACACACTACAGAAATATCCAAAAAAAGAAAATCATACTGAACTTAAATCACTTTTTGAATTAGTGCCCTTTTCACCCTTAACAATGCCTCGCTCCAGAAAGAAGCTATGGTGGATAATGGTTGTGATTGGAACGCTTAACTCTAGTTAAACGTAACAGGCATTGTATTCAAGATTAACATGCACACCCGCTCCTTAATACGCCCTCCAACGATCGCAGAGACACTCAGGACGACGCCTGTCCGCTTGACTGAGCAGTATTGTAATAAAGCATGACAGAGACAGATTCCGGTATTCACAGCCTTTGCTCAACGTGCCGCGGTTACTGGGCAACAAGCGACTGGAGGGGGGCGGAGCCAGCCGACCAGTGTCTGGGCCACGGCTGCCCTTTGGCCTCCCCCACTTCCCTGGCGACTTCTGACCCATTCATTCTGCAGAAATAAGACTTAAAATTCCCAGAAGGCAGCATTAATGAAATGGAAGTTCCCGTCCAATTACCCAGACTGCTCGGCTCGCACAGGACAGAGATCGGGGTTGCCAGGCTGCGTGTTTGAACAGCCATAATGGCATATTACCTGAACAGACGCATGTAAATATAACAAAAGGACCAACCGCAGCCGCACATTCCTACATAGGAGCAGAACACACATCTGGCAGCCCCTGGAGCAGTTATGGGTAAAAAGCTCTGCCAGGAATGAGACAGGACCCCACGACATTGGCACAGACCTCTAATAGACTGGCTACACAGTGCCCCCACCCAGACAACTCAATTCCAATGACATCCAATTCTTCAGATGCCTATAACAAACAATTTGTAGTATGATCCGCGCAACCCTTAGGACACTTTTTGATACTGCAAAAAGGTCAAGGTGGTGGTTTTCCACTGGCATAGACACTGGTACCGGTCCTGAATGACATCATTTTGTACTGAATTTGAACAATTGCTGCAGTATATTATAGGGCTGGTCAATGTGCGATATTAATGCCAACATTGCATGTTATGCAGATGCAGCTCTCACTTCGAAATAACCAAGACAGCCAGCTGGGCTGGGATCAGAATTTCCCACACCAGTACAGCGTCTGGACATTACAGTGCGGCGAGTTTCACTGAGACATCGTGACTTTTTCATGGGGGTTGACTTTGCAAGCGCTGTCATTTTAAGGATTGTTCCTTTCAAGATTATCAAGTGCATGTTTAAATATCACTTTAAAAGTTTACCACTGCTGCTTGAGCCAATCAGTGCTACTTAAATCACTCCAAGATGGGTTTGTGAGAAATGCATTCATTTTGCTTTATAAATATACCAATATTAAAACAAAAGGCACATTACGATAGTTGATCCCCCCCAATATCAGTAAGTACTTTAATTTCTTGTCACGCGGCCCTGATCTTGTTGTATTTGTTCATCCGACCAGATCACAATTAAAGCTCAGACCACTTCATTTGTCCATGCATCCATTATCTATTATAAATAAAAGAATTGAAAAAAATCTGCACCCTACTCTACTGAAGCAGGTACCCAAGCCCATGCCATGTACTGAGCCATGAAGACTGTGTCCTGTTTCACCCCCCCCCCCCCGTCGCACACAGAAAGCTGTCACTCTTTCGCATTTTGGCTGTTTCTGATGCTTTGTGCTACCATTACCAACACGAGGGCATCCAGTCCTGTACTGATACCCCGTAGAGTTCACAGTAGGTGTCAAGCAGCTTTATGTTTGTTTTGCTGACCTGGAGTGACTGATTTAAAAAGAGTCCGGTAGGGTTTAGGCATAAATTGATTGTTCATAAATGCAGTTTTGTCCATTTCTTTGATAAATAAATACTTGAAAATATGAATACATCTTCAACAACCCAGAAAGTACTGGTTATGAGTATTGGAAATATTAGACAAAAATATAACGCCTATGGGTACTGGCTAATATTTTCACATCTGTGCACCACCGTACGTATGCAATGTATGTCCAGCTAAACTGTCAGAAGCAGCCTCCTGCAGCTCCGAGCATGCCAAAAATATTTTGAGGGGTACTGATTTATTATGAACATAATCTTCACTAGAAACATTTGGTGGTCACTATCCAGGCAAACTACGATACACTGCACAAGAACGTTCCCCAGGTAAGCAAAAAAAACAGAACAGTCAGAGACTCCACCCTCAGATTTGACAGGAGAAATACTCACATGTAACCTCGAAAGCGCCCGAGGTCATTGTTTGGCTTCTCGCACTCGATGACGCTGTCATATTTGGCCGGGTCAAACTCACAGTCCTACAAAGAAAAATTAACACTGAACGCAAACACAGCCAGTTAAGGAAATAAAAACAAGGCAGGATAGTAGTCCAGATGTAAACGGATCATAAATTTAGGAAGACAAATCGGGGTCGAAGTTGAAGTTCATGCCGTTCCGCTATGGCATGTCACTGACGACTTCACAAAAGAGAACCGAGTGGAGGGTACACAAAGGACCTATTTGCCTTGAAATCAGCTTCTTTAAAAAGACAAAAGGCAAAGCAAAGAATGCAAAGACCTCCAAACCAGAGGAGCTGCCAAGACAGAGAAAGTCCAGTCCACATACTGAGGAGGAGGATAGGAGTGGTCAACATGACTGGGGGCAGGGTCAATGCTGCTCGGGGGGTGGGGTCAATGCGAATGGGGCCATTAACATCCCTACCGATAGGTCCCCTTGATTAGAGGGCTGAAGCTAAATTTCCAGGGGGTTCAAATTTGTAATCATAATACCTGGCTACACTCCTAATGGGTGATGCTAGAAGCCAACACGAAGCAATGGACTCAGGGAGGAGAGATCGCCTGGCCCAGAGACAATTCACAAGGGGTGTCAATATATAAAGTAGCAACTTTTACCAAGAGCACGCAGTCTTAATGGGGGGCAGGGGGGAACTAATACAGGAGTGCCGCACTATGCGGCCTTCTGGGAGGCGGCACTCGACAGCATGCCGCACTATCTCTGTGGGCCTCACCAGGTCCAGGAAGCGGCGCACAACCTGCCGCTGCTTGAGGTTGGTCTCGCCGTCCAGCGTGGCTGTCTCGATGTGGCACAGCCCGTCTGGGTCGCTGGAGCTCAGCAGCAGCACGTCAGCCGGCAGGATCTCATTGCAGCGCAGCCGGATAAAGTCGCCGACCCGGACCTGCTTCCAGTACTTCTCCACGTAACGCTGCTGATTCCTGCCGGGGGAACAGGCCACGTCACATCCGTGTGATATCATAATACAGTGCTTTTCTCACTCGCACACACACACACACACACACACACACACACACACACACACACACACACCCCTACCTTTCTCACACTGCAACCCAGTACCTAATTTTAACAGACAGACTCTGCTCCTGGACCAGAACCAGCATCATGGTGAATACCAGTTACTTAACCACCTACTGCCTCAGGAATCAAAGTGCAGCGCAGAAGGCAGCACTATTCTCTTAAGTGTCAACATTTTAAAAATGCATTTTTAAAATCTGTAAATGAGAAAAGACTACCAAAGGCAGGGGAAACACGAGTGAGTTTTCACACGCAAACACGCACGCACACAATCAGCTTCCTTCTCAAACAAAAACTACCATTTGCACAATACGGGACACAACAGATTAAAGCCACGGGCTAAACTATCAGACAGGACCCCCGGTGGGCGAGGAGCACTAAGCCAAGCCAAGCTAATGGTCCCTTTTTAACACTGTACAAACAACGAGTGCACATGAGTCAGAAAAAAAAAACCTAAATAATGGTGGAAAAAGGTGACGTGACCATGTTTACAACTAATGCCAAGCGCTAGCCAGTCACTTTTCCGGAAATCCCAAAGTATTCCAAATCTATCCCGGGTTTGAAACAACTTCACAGATTTCCTGAGACTCTGAATGTCAAACGAGGACAGGCAACACCCTCAACTTCATATGCTATTGTGCACCTGGAAGCGCACTTAGGGGCGGCCCGGTAAGGCACATTCTCCCGCATGCCTGTCGGAGGAGGGGCTGACCCACAAATCGGGGGAAACAATTGACTATTCCTGGCACTGGTGGAGTCCCGCGGTCGTTTGAGTCGAACCTGCTGCGTGGGTCCGAGGCTCACCAGTAACACCTGGGGTCAGATGCGCTACACCTATGTTTCTGGGAAGGGTAAGGGGGTGGGGCAGGGAATCCTTTTTTTCTCTCTCTTTTTTCTTTTTAAGTTGATGCAAGTGGGCGGGGGGGGGGGGTGGTGAAGACTGCCTATGAGGGCGGATTCCAATTTCATGCAAGAGCCATAAGTAAAACATACGGCACAGTGCAGACAGGCAAAAG
>JAODKN010000077.1:1975097-1987307 GCA_026774425.1 Petrocephalus zakoni
CCCCCCCCCCCCCCCCCCCCCCCCCCCCCCCCCCCCCCCCCCCCCCCCCCCCCCCCCCCCCCCCCCCCCCCGCAGTGCAGACAGCGATGAGGACAGGCAGCTGCAGAGACCATTCTACAAATTTCCCACCGTAGCAGGGAGACCTTACAGTTTGTCAGGCTGTGGGGGGGGGCGGGTATGTGTTCAGTCATTTTAAAGGTCACAGGACAGCAGCACACCCAGAAAACTGAAGGCTTTTCAGAAACTGTGGGCCAGAGTCCAACTGGATAAATGGTCCCACAGATCAGCAATTTAAGAATTAAAAAAGCCCACATCCTGACTTCATTTTCATCTGATTTCAGAGAGACAGAGAACCTAAACACCACTATAGATATTTCAATGCCTCAATTTGAAAATTATTAACAAACCAAGGAGTTTTATATGGTTCCGGTATTAAACTGAACACCACATCAGTTTACTACAATCGCCAAACAATCAATCCAGCAAAGCAAGACATTAAGCTTAGCAAAAAACACTTCCAGTCACTCTGTACCCTGTCTGAGCCCAGTTTAACATCACAGGGGACATAAGTGATGCGGTTTCTTCTTCACCAAAGTTCTTAGGTTGATGTTCTAAGAACCACGAGACAGCAGAACCAACTGGGGCGTTTACATCGCAGCGCCGCTAAAGGAGCGCAGCCACTCCGGAAGGATTCATCAGTCCAAGGGACTCCAATTACATGCATGGAAGCCAATCGCAGATGAAATGTAAAAAGTTGGAAAACAAGGAGGAGAGGAAAAGAAAAAGAAAAAAAAAAAAAAATCGATCAAACTGGACAGCTTGTACTGGATTTAGCAAAGAAAAACCCACACCCACGTAACTCTCAGCAATACTGGCTTGGGGGGAGGGGACAGCGACCGCCTCCCCCTAGCATGACGCCTACATGTCAGCAGTACAGAAACGGCCCACTTCAATGCGGTCTTCCGAGAGTCCGCGCCGCAGGGCTTAAGGAAGAGCCCTTTACTGCAAGCCCGCATCCGTGATTATGCTTCACTGACGACACGCGAGGACTAAGCATACGGCTGAAGTCACTCTGCGCAGCAACCAGTGCAGCTTCATTACACTGTATATAACATTATACACATCCACCCACACACACACAATCTGGATAGTAAACATCAGTTTTATTTCATATACTTTACTGGTTACGAAAACTGCCAACATTCTGGGGGTAAAACAGTGTGAAGCTGAGTTCTCATAAGCACAATCTTTATTTTTTCGTTTTATCACAAAAATAAAACAAAGAAAATGCTGAGGTCTGGAGGAGATCCACACCCACAACCCCTGTCTGAAGCGCAGCACCTTTCACAAGCCATGGGAACCTCGGGACAGTTTATACTTACTATGGGATTTATTTATGCGGGGAGTATACGTCACTACTCTTGTTGATTAGAGGAGGAAAAGAAACACATTACAATAACATTCAGACAAGTCTCCTTTAATGCGCTGCAATTTAACACGTCACTGACTAAAACTTGTCCAAACTAAGGAAATTACGTTAGACAGACATTAGGGGGTGCGGCTGTGATGATTCACACTCCTTTTGGTCTCCTCACTCAAATCAGGACCACTTTCTTAATGACGACTTGTGTAGTTTATAATACATTAAGGAAAACTGTGGGTAAGGAGCAAGATCTTAATACACCTTCTCTCCGATTCAGTGTGTGGACTTGATTATGAATAAAACAGGCTGAATTCAGTTAAAAGCAAAGGCGCATTTACCCTTACCGCCATCGAATCGGTAGTTTTACTACATCTCATTATCATAATATTTATACAAAGAGAAAAAGTCAAGCAGTTGAGAAGTTTCTCACAATCCCCAAGTGCAACAGCATACTAAATGCTGCGTTTAAGACCCAGCAGAAACCCGGGCTTAAATGTCAATAAACGATGTGGAGCATATTTTACGATCCAGGGAAAAGAGGGCAGGAGGAAAAGAAAAAACAGCTCAAGGTTACATCCCGAAAACAGGCAGAGAGAGAGAAAACGGCAAAGGCAGGGAGGAGAGAGCGAGCAGTCTATATGCGCGCCTTCATGTCATCAGAACAGAAGCGGCTGGCGACAGCCACGTCGGACACATAAACATGAACTAGTAAATAGAGAAAAGGACAAGTAAGTGAAAACACCTAAAGCACACAGCATAGATTGAGAGCGGGGGCACCAGGGACTCACATCTAACATCTTACCTCTAACATCCATTCGGATAGTTTAATATTTATATTGTACTTTTGATTTTTGACTGTATTCTTCTCCATCCCAATGTGTCATGTCTACATTGCCGGATTGCTGAAAGTCTTTCATTTGCATATTACTGCTGCTCACTGCGACCAGCTAGATGGTAATTTTAACTCAGAGTATGAGCAATAGACCATACAGCTGAAGATGGCAACGATTTCTTGACTCGGAATAGCGATTGTCAGATTTCTGTCAGGACAAGTTAAAATAAATGAAACAAAACCTCACAGGAGGGTATAGTATTCATTAAATGATACAATCCCCTAACACGCACCAGAAATAAATCACAGTACACAGCGGCCTGTGCTTTCGAGTAAGTAGTCTGCCTTTCTGTACTGCACAACTCGAAAGTATTTGTTTTTGTACTGAAGGAAAGGCAGCCAATCAGCTCTCTGAACTGCAGCCAAGGAACACTAAGCATTGCAGGAACTACTTTGAACTATAAACAATTTTTAAAGTGGTATTGTTTTTTCCTTTCATTATTATACATTTAAAAAAAAAAAAACGAGTCTGCGATAACAGAAATTTTGCATTTATTTTTATTGTAGTGAAACCTATTGAAGCATAACGGGCCAGAGCCCCTTCCCTAGATCCAGGCTGGGACTGGCCACCTTGCTCCCGCCGACCCGAGAGCTCGGCACGCCGAGGACACGATAAGCCCTCAAGAACAAGAGCCACTGCTGCTTTGAGTGGACAGGCGGGCAAATGCAGATGCTTCGCTAGGGCTCTTACGTGGCCATTTTGGTGGCTCAGTTGAAAAGAATCCCAGCCCCAAAATGCAAAAATGCCACATTCCCCCAGGGCTGCGTTTTGACACTCTGTGACAACAGCATGATTCAAAACCCAACACTTAACTCAGCCGATGCTTACAAAGGCGCATAGCTGCATTCCTATCGAAAGGCAAACTACGTTCCCATCTTACGCTCACAGCTTTCCAGGCTTTTGGAAATAAGGAGGCTCATGTACTGATGGCTGATAATCATCTTCCGTTCAAGAACCACGGCTCTTTATAATAGAGCCTTAAATACTGATTATTTTTCTTGACATGCCTCCTGTCCATTTCTGAGACGAGAACTACTTCCAATAAAGAGGGTAAAAGGTAAAACATGACAATTCTAAAAATGCTAAGCCTGATGTATTTGTTCGCACTCTTCCATAAAGATTGGTCCCAAATATCAGTGGACGCTCGACCAGCACCAGAATTCCCCTACAATGCTCGTCAACAACCTGTCAGTTTAGTGCATCTTCCTGAACTTATTGATTCCCATTTAGCTTTTCACAGATGTAGCCTTTCTAGGTTTATATACATTTCTAATGAAAAACATGAAATAAGGCACATGACACAAATTAAAAAAAAAAAAAAAATCAAAATAGTGGTTAGCTAGAAGGTGACTTTTTCCAAACTGAAAGAGTACTAAGGAAATATAGTAATCTTGCCAAGTAGAAATAAAAGCTAAAATATCTATTAAGATGCAAGCAATGGAAACATCCCCCTGAAAAAATAAAATAAAATTAAATGTACAGCGGCTGGGGACAATCTCTCTCCATGACGTCACAAAGGTGGCATGCTAATGGCCAGACGCTAACTGTCCGCATCAGTCGTCACAGAATCCCGTCTGGGAGGCAGTGAGCAAAGAGCTAAAAACAGCAAGGCAGACGACCCTGCAGCCATCCATTATAACGGCATATGCGCTGGCTGCTTGGCGAGGACTGAACAGTCGCTCCTCTTAGGCAGATTATAAGAGTCGGCTTCATGCTAATGTTTGCTAAAACAACACAGGCCAGACAGCTTGTCCAGGAGGCACGGGAAGATATCCACTTTCACACCACTGAAAGTATCATTACATAATCGCAGTACACAATGCCTACTGCTCCCCGGGCACCCAGTAGCTGCCCACTGCCGCGTCACAGTGTCGCATCTGGGTTAAATGCAGAGGACGCATTTCGTTGTTGTGCACCGTGTGCTGTGGCGTGTCAGCAATGACCATTATGGTGTAGTGGTTAGGGTCGCAACCACGCATTGAAAGATTGCTGGTTCAAGACCCTGACCCTCAAGTACCACTGAGGTACCATGATCAAGGTACCGTCCCCAAGCACTGCTCCCGGGCCCTCTCGTAGCTGCCCCCTGCTGTGTCACGATATCACATGGGTTAAAAGCAGAGGACACATTTCGTTGTTGCGCACTGTGGTGCATCAACAATGACAATCACCTTCACTTACATGCATGTGCCAGACTTGGTCATTAAAATATTCTGTATCAATACAAACAAGGCTGTAACGATATTCAAGTCACTCAAATGGCATTATTGTGAGATCTCAAATGCTTAAAATTGCAGCGACAACACAATTTGTATCCACTTATGCAGCAAAACAGATATATTACACAATCCAGTCATTAAGACTCCATGGACATAAAAATGGTAGCAAACTGCTTTGATGAATTACAGTTTGGGGCTCTCCCCTCCCAGGCCCACTTTAGGTCACACTCACCCCTCCCTCCCTCACACAGGGAACAGATTCATAACAGCAGGAGGCCCAACACTGAAATGCTCCGTCCCCTTTAAACACTTAAAAGCTTTCATATGAAAGAATGGACTGCACACTCCTTCCCCAGCAGGCCCCAAACGGCACACCTCACGCCCAATGGAAATGTTCTACAGGGGTCCATACAACTTTCTGGGAAAACACTGTGGAAAAAGGGCATCAGGTTTATAAGTCGGAGAGACTTGCCCTCCTGATCTGGTGCAGTTCTGCGAATCATGAAGCATCAGGACAAAACCAATTGAAAATTCACAATACAGGGGTAAGGACAGATTCTATGGCCTTACAACACAAAAACCTCTTTTAGCAAGAAGAACATCTTTTCTTTAAAAAATTTTTTAAAAAAGAACCCAGAGAACCTGAACACTCCCAGCCTTGAAAACCGCAGCACCACAGCACAAATGAAGGTGCAGAAGGGCAGACACTGGGCTCTTTCACAGCCATGAAAGTAGGCCCTGTACATGGTGGACAGAGCCACTTTTCATCAGAAAATGTTGTATTAAAAGCAGAGCTCTGCTAAATATTACTCAATATTTATATATTATACACACACTCAAGACACCTTGGTGAACCTGAACTTTAAGATGAGGAACTAAGTCACTAAATGAGGGCCTTCAAAGTTCCATTGATAAGGCATTTATAGAGAAGCAGCATCGCGTGAAGTGGGATGTGGGATTTGGAAGCACCTCAGTGGCAGTTCCGTTTCATCCGTCACACATTTTATATTTCAATATTCAGTATATCTTACGCATTGTACTGTGTGATGTTTGTGCGTGGAGCACGACTATGCCAAACAAAATTCCTTGTGGGGTCAACCTACTTGTCAATAAATGAAATTCTGATTCTAACTCTGCACTGCTCTGATATCACAGGTGGACATAAATTCATTTATCACTGTCGAAAGGGGGTTTATACACAACCAGTTTCACTGTGTAACACATACATTAAGTAAACAAATGTTAAATCTGTTAATGACAGTTGAGAAAATCCATAACAAAATAAAATAAACATCACAAAAGATTATGCAATTTCCTTCTGGATGAATAAAGTTCTGCCTTCCTATCGATCGACTGACCCATCCATCCATGGGACTCCTAACCGACTTTCACTACCTTGAGCATGCTCAGGTCATTAAAAGGTGATCTTCATTAAACATTATGACCACCTCTGTGTGATGCTCTTACTCAGCATGTTGAATGCAGGTGATATGGGCAGGGATAAAGACCTGAGCGACTGACAAGGGCCAAATTATCATGGCCAGATGGCCGGGTCTGAGCATCCCTGAAACTGCAAGGCTTGTGGGCTGCTCACGGTCAGCTGTGGCGCGTCCCTGCTGAGAGAGGTCCGAGGAGGGAAAACCCATTAACGAAAGGGTGTTGGGTGGCCAAGACTCATCGACGCGAGATGTGAACGAAGGTTCTCCTGTTCGGTACAAGCCAACAGCAGGCTACTGCAGCACAGATCATTTTGATAATGATCACTAAAGTGTCACGGCACAGAGTGCTCGGTATGTGCAGTCAGCAGACTGATGAGGACCAAATGTTAGCATGCCGTCCAATATATCCCAGACCTTGTTGACATGCACCTTTTTTTTTTTTTTAAACCAAATAGTCAACATTATTTGCTTCACATGGGGGTGGCCATAATGTTTTAGCTCATCGGAGCTCCCAAAGACATTTTACAGCAACCAGGCCCAGCAAGATCTACCAGTCTGTTACAGGCAAAGTACACTTGTTAGCAAGGCTTGATCCTGGAGGGCCATGGCTGCCTTGGGTAGGACCCTTCTCACAGCTGATCCAGCAGGTGCATAGGCCCCCTCTCTGCAGAAGGGAAGGCAAGACCACAGGCAAATGGAACCTGCAGGAAGCGGGCCCACCTTTGTGCCACCACAGACACTGCTGGTTCTGACCAGTTAGGGATTCGTGTGAGCGGGTTATTCTCAGTTCCTCAACAGGTGTTCATCCAAGCTAACCACTTAAACACTGTAAGGTTACAAATAACAGGCTAAATCATTTCAGTTACCAGGCTGAATATGGACTGCATGCCGTGGAAGCCTGGTGCTGGGAGAACCTGTGCCATTCAGGCTTTATAGGTTTGGGTTTATTAATACCTGCAGCTCCTGCACCCCAGCAAGCAGAAGGTTAGGCCAAGAACGGGGCCGAGGGTCCAAACCTTCCTTCTACTGTTAGTCCCTTTAGGTATGAGCATCAGAAAAATGAATAAAATGTTAATTGTACCTTCAGTTTCAGTTTATTTTTACACCGTGTAGCCTCTAGGAGAAAAGCCTAGTTTATAATTTTCCCATAAAAGCGCACTGGTTTCTCACTGGTGTGCCAGCAAACAAAACGATAAACCCCCACCCCGGCAAAGTTCCACCCCACCCACAGCTTTATGTTCGCAGGAACTCCCGTCAAACCCCCCGCTGAAAGCGCCAGGGTCGGGGCGCCCGATACCCGCGCCCCAGCGGCCCGCTCACCCGCAGTAGACGAGGCAGGCCATGTGGTTGATCTCGGCGTCGGCGCGGTGCCGCCGGTAGTCCTCCCACAGGTCCTTGACGGCCGTGACGGATAGGATGAAGAGCACGGGCGCCAGCGCCAGCTCGGGCTGGAAGGCGCTCACCAGCGGCACGAAGTTGAGCAGCGCGATGAACACGAAGTAGACGTTGGCGAAGCGGTGGAACTGCTCGAAGAGGTTCTTGGGCAGGAAGGAGAGCAGCGTGTACTTCGTGGTTTTGATCTCGTTGCCGGCGTAGTGGCGCGCGGGCTGCGCCTCGGCGCCCGGGCCCTGGCGCCCCCGGCGCCCCGGGCGCACGACGCGGCTCCTGCCCTCCTTCTTGCTTCTCCTCCTCGGCCGCTCCGGCGCGCCGCTGCCCTCCCGCGCCATACTGCGCCGCCGCCGCAAACTCCCCAAACTTTCTTCTTCTTCTTCTTCCTCCTGCTCCCCCCCTCTGCTTTCATTTGGAGCGGGGGCGGCTCTCCGCGCTCACGCCGCCGCCGCCGCTGCTCGCCCCCCGGCCGCGCTCCCGCTGCCCATCGCCGTTTCCTGCGCTTATCGGCACCGGCGACCTTTGTGCGGCTGCATCCCGTCCTTCGCGTCGCTTCTCCCCGCCGCTCGCCCCGAAGCTGCAGCCCAGCAGCGCGTCATTGGAGGCGGACGGACGCCCCGCCTCGCCCCCGAAGCCGAGCCGCTGCCACGCAGCACCCGGCCGGCCGCGCTACTCCCCGCGTCCCCCCCACACAATCCCTACAAAATCATGTTACTTAGTTTTTGTCTTCTTTTTGCATTAAATATCTTATTGATTCCGTCGGCTAACTGTAACGTTATTTAAAACCTCTTCATTTTAGTACATTTTGATAGGCGTGTCGGTCCACGTTCGCCAACTTCTCCCCCCCAGTGTGCTCCGCCTATATGACAGGCCTTTATTTAAAATGTGAATGAATGAGCGACGTTTAGGAGGCCGGGGTGAGGCTAAGCCGCATTTATACATTCCCCCGGCGCTGGGCCACTCCCTCCGAGCTCTGTGCTCCTCTATGCCAGGCTGCCAGACCTGATTCATTTCTGTAAAGTTTACTGCCTTACTTTGGACAAAAGTGACTGCTAAATAAAAATAAACGTGTAAATAGAAAGGTAATGATGAAATCTACTGCTAAAACAGACCCATCTGTCACCTGGAGCCAGTGGTGTAAGCTTCTTATAATGGGCCCCAGTGCAAGATGTTTTGGGGGAAAGGCCTCTCCTCATTCCTGTACCATGTCCATGCACACAACTTAATGGTTAAAAGTTACAGATGTACCACATATCTCTAATGTATACAATATGGACTCTTATAGCCTTCTCTTAAAAAAAGAAAAATAAAAAAATAGTTACTGAGCAAGAGAGATTGCTTTGATATTTTATACTAGTACATCAATAGCTTGGTGCTCCTGCCCATGGAGGGGCCCATGGACTCCCATGGTGACAGTGTGGGCACTGGGTAAGAGCACGGGGGCTTTCCGGAAACTCCCTGAGTTTTTAAGTCATATCCTGAATCGCCTTCTTAAATATCAAGCAGTTTCTGCCAATTGATTGCTTTTGTGTGGGGGTTGAAATCAAAATTCACCTTTTGCATGTTTACCTTGATAGTAGTGTGTCATGTATACAACACTTTATGACTCTCATCACAGAACACGGCCATTAACATGGCAAGTAAATTATTTATTTGTTCACTGTAGACATGTAGACAGGGTGGATTTACTTATGTGTGGACTGATACCTGCATGGACACTCGGGTATTGCTGATATAAGTCATCACATTATTTTCTTGGTGTAAACAAGTTGATAGTTAATGAGATGATCTAATACAGCCCTAGCAGAGTGTAAAACACACTTTGACCTTTCTCTTACATCCTGCCAGTCAGAGGTCCATTGGGGGTGCACTCTAACTAGAGACTCTTGCAAGATTTCCAGAACATTCCCCTAGAACATGGATGATATTTTCTGACATTTGTGCATTAGGCTGCATGACAGAGGTGCCCCAGTGAGAGAAACAGAGAATGGAAACTACATCACGCTGGTGGAAAGTCTGAGTGAAATACCTTGGAAGTGTTCTGAGGCGACCCTGTGGAGGACGGCCGGGGCTGTGGGCCTGAAGCAGACATATAGCACTGATTCCTGACCCTCATGCACCTGGGCCCTTAAGCAGTCGATTTAGAGATCCACTGCTCTGGCTAATCTTTAGGCTGCAATCGGGTTTCCTCCCAAAATCTACTATTTAACTTCTGCAACATTTCCCTAGATAAATAGGGCTCATAAGAGCCGGGCTCCAGTGCTTCTGGGGATGTTTGTAATGAGCCCTAATGCATATCATTTGCTGTCAGAATGGATCAGCTTTTCACACGAGTATTTTGCCTGCATGATTCACAGGATACTCCTCAGCCTGCTGTTTGTGGTTACTGTTGTATACACACAGACATTCTTTGGATTAGCTCTCATTTTACGCAATTTAATTTGTTCCTCCCAGAAATGTATCCACACAACCAGCTCTATTGACCTGTCCCTTCTTGAAACTTACAGTCTTTACAAAATATCTATGAAACCAATTTTTGCATACAGTGTTTATTGTGCACTGCGCAGCAGTGGGACCCGCGCGAGCCAGGAGTATCGCAGTGTGCAATGGCAGCTCGCTCACTGGGTCGCTCCTTATCTTCAAATAACCCCCCTGAGGATTTTTGTAATGGTCACTGAGAGCTGAGGAGAGCTGGCATGTCCATTGCAGACAGGTCGCTGCTCTGGAAGGCCTTGCAGGTTGTGCTGTGGTGCGAGTGGCTACCAGATGGTTGCTGGTTCATTCCCCAGGATTCTGGAATCCGTTTGAAATCTATAGCAAGTTTGAAAACTAATGCAATTAATCATGTAAAATTGCAGATTTCATTCTGGTTGGGTTATTTTAATGACAGATTTATGACTTTGACTCTGCTCATCCAAAAGGTATTAGATTGCCCCCATCCTCCAGCCTCGTCTCTGTAGAGGCAGGACGCACAGGCACAAAGCAGGAGACAGGTGCCAGGCTGGGTGGACACAGGCACAAGGCAGGAGACAGGTGCCAGTCCATCACAGGGCGCTTGTCAGAATTTCGAAATGTCACATAGAGTAACCAGATTTCTTCTGACTGTAGGAAGAAACCCATGCAATAGAGGGCAATTACATACGAAATCCACATCAACAGAGAAGGGATGTGGCTCGAACCCCCTGCTCTGGAGGTGTGAGGCAGTGGTAATGCCCATTGTAATATCCACAAAGCATGGATTTTATATCGATATCTGTGAGAGAGAGGTCAGGTAGAAAATACCTCAGTGCAGAGGTAAAGAAAAGGTATCACTGCAGAAATAATGAAGGCTTTAAGAGAACGATACACATGGCTTCCAAACCAGCGCACAAGCTCCTCTGAGGCTTTATAAAAGGCTCCTTCCCTCCTTCAGAGGACAGAATCCCAGGGACATGGCTCGCTCTCAGTGAGTCTAATGAAGCTGGCAGGACAGTATCGTAGCAGCCTACTGTGTACTGAGTGTACAGAGTTGTGGCCCCTCTGCTGCAGGGGATTGTGGGTTGGGGCCTGACCTTCGACTGTGGAGAGCATCTGTCCTGCCAGATGTGTCGGGGGCTGAGCGCACTGCCGCACGCGCCCTTCCAGCATGTGTGTTTAGTGCCTCCTGGGCTTTGCTCAGGTTCATTTTAACTGCATTTGGATAAGCCACTGCTGAATACTGGACAGCATGTAGGCTCTCCACATCCTGCACAAAAGCGCCCCAACTGGCCGCTAAAATCATACCACATATCTCTTGCATAAACTGCATTTATGATAAAATGTGAAGTTCAGCCAGTATGGTGTATGACTCTGGCTTCCATCCCTTTCATATGAATGAGTCTTATCTATATCAGTCTGGATGCTGGCTTATTTGACAGGCTGTTATTTCACTGCAACTGACTACCACCTGGTACGGATGATAAGGATGACTGAAATGGCATCGCTGGCCTCTTTATATGTGTATTTTTATATGTACCTGGTCAGCCAGGGGCCTAGAGGGTGCTATTTCCTCTGGGGCTTGATAGAAAGGGAACCCTTCTCATATAGTAAAACTGGAATTGAGGGTGAAATATTCATTAGAATGAGTCAATACCTTTCGGTCCTCTTCAGTTTTGTAATATATAATTGCACAATCCTAATGACATACATATCATTTTAATAGAGGTAGGTGAACTTGAACTGTAAAACCGAGCTTTTTTGTGCTATTATAAAAATTTAAAATTAAGCTAGAAAGGCTTAATAACGTTAAGACAAAATGCAAATATTGTAGCGCAGGACCTCTGGGTTTTTTTTAAAGGATTTCTGCAGGTGTACATGACCCATTTGATCTAAAGGAGGATGTCACTACATCCAAAATGGCCACAGTAACTGAGGAGTTTGACAGGAAGGACCCCCCAGGACAACTGTGAACAGAGATCAGGCTTTGCTTGAGAAAACAAACTAATCTGGAGCTTTTTTAAACTGCTGACCACTCAATTTGCTGGCGGAGGGAATTGTTTTCTCAAAAAGGCTACACGTACATATTTTACAGTCTTTCACTGTGCTGTGGTCAACACGACTTAATAAAGTCACAGGCATTGCTTTTTTGTTGGATCAGCCTTATGGATGCCCCCCCCCCCACCGCCTCATCGAGCGTGGCTGCAAGGAGGTAATACCGAAAATCACCAGAGACAGTTCCGGAATCGCCCCCCATGATTAATTTCCTATCCTGCTACTCTGCTGGCTAAATAACCAGCCTGGGTCAAAGTGCTGACGCAGGCCGGGGGGGGGGGGGGGGGGGGGGGGGGGGGGGGGGGGGGGGGGGGGGGGGGGGGGGGGGGGGGGGGGGGGGG
>JAODKN010000077.1:2002276-2013138 GCA_026774425.1 Petrocephalus zakoni
GCAACAATCAGTCAGGTTCAGAGGCTTGTACTGTACTAGTACTGCAACAATCAGTCAGGTTCAGAGGCTTGTACTGTCAAACAGCTGCAACTGATTCAAAATGCAAGAGCACATCTGGTATAAAATCACCCGAAATGTTCTTGTGTCACGCCCATCTTTCTCTTGCGCCATTGGCTCCCCATGGACCCTCACATCAAGCTCCAGTCCATGGGCTGGCTTTCAGAGCCATTCGTTAAAGTGCCTTAAGACTTACATCCCATCTCAACATCTTCAGGCAGAAAACCGATGATGCTTGGAGATCCCTCCAGCACTCGAGAAATCTGACTCCAGACATTCTCACGCATGGTTCTGAGCTGCTGAACAACATCTTGTCATCAGATTCCCTCTCCTCGAGACCCGTCTGTTCCAGGGATAGCTCTATTACACCAAGGCACTCCATGTTCCCTGAATTCTCTCCACGTTGCACTTTCTGCTATTTTGAAAAGTCTTGTTAGGTTATTGCTTTGTTTAGATGATACAGTTTAGCTCTTACAGTTTCTAGTTGACTTCTTGACACTCTTGTTTTTTGTAATGTATTTACCTAACTTGTATGTCATTCTGGACAAAATGTAAATGTATCATTGACTGCAGTTCATTTGACTGAATTCCGAACATCTAACCGATGCATAGTACATGATGGAGTTTCTAGAATTGACCAACAATTCAAGTGTCTGATTTCATACTGGGTTTTTTTCTCCAGGGTAGCTGAGGAGAAGAGCCATCTAGGAATGGTTACTCACCTAGCCTGTCAACCCAGAGAAAGATTAGGGGTCCTGACTAGGGCCCACCTGAAGTGTCTAGGTGAGTAATTCCACGAGGTGAGAAATAGTACACCCAGAGGGTGGGGGAGATAAAGAAAGATGAGCATCAAACTTGACAGGAAGGATAGTAAATTGGAGGGAATCCTCTGTGATGCCACATAGCAGAATTCTGAGTCAAACAGGACATTCAAAAGTCAGGTTCTATTTCAGATGCAAGTTACAGTTCTCCCAATTCATAATCAATATGCCCAGTTTTTTGATAGTACAGTTTGACCCTAACAGGTGCAAATAATCAGTCATTCCTTGCAATGCACACGACCCAGTCATCAGTGTCACGCTCCGCCCTGCATGTCTGTTCCTTGTGTTTTCCCTCAGACGTGCGTTTGTAGTCGCTACACCTGTGTCTTTGCCTCGTGTATTTTTCCTTTTGTTAACCGATCACACCTGCCTTGTGTTTATTCCTTGATCAGCTCCCTGATTATTAGTTTGTCTCAGTCTCGTGATCCCCGTCGGTCATTATGAATGCTGCCCGATGTCTTGAGTTCCCATGGTCCCCTTTTCACCCCCTGGAGGGGTTTCACCATAACAGCCCGCATTATGGGTCATTCCTCTCTCCTACAATGCGGCAATTAGAGGTTCATGTTCCCCATGTCCGACGCATTCCCGAATTCCTGATGCAGAGGCCAAAATAAATTAAAGTAATTAACTCGGAATTGATTTTCTTTCATTCCCAGATAATGGAAACATTTGGCAACAGCTGCAGAAGTCAGCCGTTCAGACGGCTTGAGAGATTTCTATTCCTGCGGAATGCCTACTTGCATAAACAATCAGTCACTTTTTCAGTACTTGACTCTGTTGTCTCCAGATTGACCTTGATGATCAATCTTTCTGTAGTCTCTACACTCTTGACAAATATGTCGCTCTGTGAAGGTTCAGATGATGGCAGCCCCCAAACCTCCAGTACAAGAAAAATATTGGCACACTCCTTCGGGGTCAAGCTCAATCCAAATCGCCTGCAACCAAGCGTCTCTCCATCCCCTTTTGCAGCCGATATGCCATGTCTTCGCACGTCATGCGTGATGGTTTGACATGTTGATGTAGCAGCCTGCGGCGAGGGAGACTTCTTGCATGTCACTGCTGATGACTTTCATGCGACCTTCAGAATAGCGTGTATCGGTAAGCCTACATGAGTTAGAAGAGGGATACTCTTCAATCAATCAGTCAATCTTTATCTATATAGCACCATTTTAACCACAGGGTTTACAGAGTGCTTTACAGACATTAAAAAGGAATGAATTAAAAATAAAAAAAGTATACACAGAAAAAACTAAAAATGTTTTAAACAGTTCTTATCATCACATTCATACATTACATACATACATACATCACATACATACATTACATACATATTTACATATAATTGTTTTCCTCCATGCTAATGAGCCTGGATATTTCACTGCTAACTAAGGTGCGCCCAAAGACACGCCTCCAAGATTCCGGCCTGAAACAGAACAACTATGTAGGTTTACAGGAACAAGGACACAAAAACCCACTCCTTGTGTCTAAATGAAAAAATAAAATATATATATAAATATGAGCACAGGCGTGCATGTTGGTGTTAAACTGTTAATAGTGACATTAAAGGATTAAATCAATTCAAATTCTTTGCACAGGGAAAATGCACCGATGGGCTTCGTGGAGAAAGATTTCCGAATCCTGGTTTGAAATGGTCAAGAATCAGTTATTAATTAACAGCAACTCTGGAAAAAAAACATAAATTGTCATCTAAATGCGCACATGCCCGTCACTCGTCCAACTCAGGAAGGGCTGCACACAGAGAATGACTCATTCTACTATTAGTAGACCAAACGTTGCGTTCACAAGCAAATTTACTTAATGTCTAAAAGGGGGCTTTTGCCAGTTTTACCATTATAAGCATTTATTATGCAAAGAGGCATTATTTTATGCACAGTGACTTTCAGAGGGACAGAACGATGCAAGGCCAGAAGATTCAGTGTTCCTTATCGTAATATCATAACCGGATCATAACGGATAGCATGTGGCTTTGTTTACAAAGCACATTTTATGGGCCGTTGTCCCTTTGCAGAGAAGGTTAAATACATATCTGTGACCAAAGTATAACATTTACATCAGCCATTAAGCAGGAGATCGCTTACCAAATATGAGTACAGCTACGGAGAGGCAGGCAGCTATGTCTCCAATTAAGCACGGAAAGAACAGATGGTCAGGATGGAAGAGTTTGGCCAGGACACCAAGGTTAATGCCTGGCTCTTGAAGGCAAATGAGATGCTTAAGAACCCTAACCCTATTGGGACCTGCATTTTCACATTCCAATGTGAGCTGACCAGGTCCTTTACTGGTCGTTGGCTCTGCAGTGAAGAGTGCCCACTTCTGCTCCATAAGCACTTCCCTCACACACTGACACGGCCGCTCTGCTCCATAAGCACCTCCCTCACTCACTGACACGGCCGCTCTGCTCCGTGAGCACCTCCCTCACTCACTGACACGGCCGCTCTGCTCCGTGAGCACCTCCCTCACTCACTAACTCGGCTGCTCATCCCCGATCTTTATGATATCCGTGGTCTCACTTTTCACCAGCCTTCTGAAACGGCAAGTCCACCAGCCACATGTCATTCAGTCGATATATGAGAAACAGACGTCAGCTTGACATTTCAAAATGCTGTAATCCACGAGACCCTGAAAGAAACCAACACCCTTTGATAAGTACTGTACAGCACGCAGCTGATATGGAGGAGTATGGCGAACACCTAACCTTCCAAAATATTTCTGCTTAATTTAAGGAATGAAAATTTAAAGCTGAATGCTGACTCTCACGAATGCAAATCAAAATTACTACAATACCTCTGCAATGAAACGACCCATTTTCTGGGCTTAAATCCTCAATCAGCATATACTTCCAAAGCTCTTTTTCAGAAATCTCATAAATTACAAGGCCCCATTAGCATTTGTGAAGCACTGAGATGTTGTATGAATTGCAGGGTCGAATGCAGTAACATCTGCTGATGTCACAGTGACTCTGAGATCCTACTGACTCTCCATACCCCCCCCCCCACTCACAGGATCCTAAAGGCCAGAACATTTCCTCAGTCTAACAGGTATCTGTGTCTTTAAATAGCTGGTAAGAAATGAGCCAGCGAGAGGGCTATTCGGCTGAGACCGGCGCGATCTGGCTTAAACGGCCCGGTTGTTAATAAAATCGCTCATTCTGCTCTTCGTATGCCATCGGCTGCAGAGAGCAAGGCACCGCACGCAGCAGTCAGTGCCGGCCTCTTTTGGGGAGGGTTTGCTGACCCTGAAGATGCCTTAAGCAGCCTAATCTATTATCAGTAAAGTCAGAGAAAACGGAACGCGGCTGGATTATCGGACACGTGGTGTCTGACTTCTTTAAACGTTGCCATGGCTCCCGCTGATGCCCAGTGTCATGTCTTTATAATGTGTCGCACCACGCATAATAACGCCCCCCCCAATCCCCACAGCTACGCTCCCCACGGGTTGGGAAATTCATTACTCTGGGCTGGTGAAGCAGCACCTCCTCTGGACAGCCATCCTGGGGCTTGAGTAACAGCATAATAAGAAAATGAACAGCGGGCTTGGCCTCAACGTGAAAACGGACACAAGAAGATACACTAAAAACGAAGAAAGGTACAGGCTGATTATGCATAAACACTTCAGGCTATCAAACCAAATTAGTGGCCATAATTAATATTTCTTTCATAGCAGCTGTTAAGAGCAGAAATATATTGACCTGATGATCGCAGAGCAACAGGAAGTCAATTAATTTTAAAATTTTGCAAAAGAATCCCGGCTAATGGTGACTAACACCCATTACATTTGCGGAGGGGGGGTTTCTCCTGCTCCAGTGACAGATCCCCCATGCTGACGTAAGGGCCGGCAGGATTGTAAAACGGGCAGTATATCCCAGGGGCTTTGTCGTTAGGACATCGGACCCCCACCCTTGGCGGCGGTAAATTCATGGCAGGTCGCCACACTCCGGAGACACGGGGATGATGAACAGAGACTCCAGGGAATGGTCAGACGCTCAGTCACTCACTTATCGATTCTCTAATGAACACTGTAAGTGGAACGTACTCTGACACGCTTCTAAATTACTGCACACTATTTTTAATCTTTAAAGCTTAAGTCTGCTACTGGCAAGCTTCAGTGTGATGAGGCTATGTTGTGTATTCTTATGTCATTACCGTGGCTAATATGACTTAGCTTTATGCTGCTGAAAGTCTTCTTCTTCTTAAAAATCCATATCTATATCGCACTGAACCACCTGCTAGGTCTCAAACCAACAACCTCTTCATTACAAAATCATGTCTCTAGCCTTGCTGCCTAATACAATTTACTAAGAGGATAAGGTTATGGAAATATTAGAATTGACCACATGATCCTAGTTACTAGAAGGTCACCACCATTAAACTGGGTAAAACATTGTGGAACTGCTTATACATGGGCACATCTCTGCGACGGAAAGGCCAGCGATCTCCCACAGGATGGTATGCGGCGGCTGGCCATGCTAGTCAGACTGGGATTGCACACCAAACAGCACTCGTGGGCTTGAGCGAGAGAGCACCCTGGCTCTCTCCTTGGGTGACCTAGTTCATTACCGCGCCTAGAGCAGAATGTATACTCTCTCTAGTGCTCCTCAGCATCTGACCTACTTCTGACAGAAGCTCTACCCTTCCTCCAATACACTGGTTCAAATAGTTATTAAATAGTGCCTTGCACATTATTTGGAAACAAAAAGACTGACATTGATTTTAACCTTAATTGGATACCAAATCCTCGGGGAAACCAGGATAAATGGGGACAGTCTCGTGACTGCACCTTAAAGGAGAGGCCCTTGAGCACTGATAGGTGTATGCGAGGAAGGAGGCAGGGTTGGGAACCCAAAGTGGGTGGGATTATCAGTGCTGCCAATCACTGGTTGGTTTAGCTTCATCTCAGTGTTTCCCATTAGGCTAAACCAGTGATTCCCATTATACCATTTGCCTGTTCTGAGCTGTTCCTCTCCCAGTCACTGCTTATTAGGTATCTCTGCAAGAATGGAAGTAGATACAGTCGTGCAATGACAGTATCAAAGACACCTGTCGGGGCTGTAATTATAGCGAAGATAGAAGATTACTCGCCGCACTAGTAATTACCTTATTTAAATGTCAGTGCACTCACAGGAGAGCCCATGTTCCCATTGGCCGGGAGAACCCAGCAGTGCGATTGTGACGAGCCTGGAAGAGAATAAGCAGGCTGGTTCCCCACAGAAATATGCCGTTTGGTCCCAAGAACAAAAATATAATCATGATCAAAAGGCGGGCATGTTCCCCACTCGAAGCCCCGTTAATGAGGGGAGACGGTGCAAAATAAAAGGAAAGCGCCAGAAAGGTGTCCTTTTTCTGTGAGAGCTTCTAAAGTTACAAACTACTATGTCATTGTACAGTATGTGTGTGTATTAGGTGGTCGAACCACTATGGGTTAATACACAGGGCTCCACGCAAGGGGGCCACCAGTCTTTGCTGGAATCAGATATCCATATCTATAACATAAATGTTTGCATAATGATACCACAGCAGCCAAGCTAGCTTTGCTAAATAGCTTCTGATGGCTAGCCTAGCCGAGCTGGGTCTCATGATTCAAAGAGAAAGAGATGAGAAGTTTGTGTGTTTTTTCTCCGCAGAATGCTTTGAGTGTGCTAGTTCTTCCTTAAAATATTAAACATTTCTGTTCGCTGCCCGTCGAGCTGCACAGTTCTACGGTTTCACAGTTCAAGACATATTTAATAAGCTCCGATGGTCTTTGGAATTTTCAGTAATTTAATCATTAAATCACAATTAAGTTAAAGTGACTAATTTGCACTGCAAATTCAGAGCGAAAATGCAGACCAGATTTTGTGATTATGGGACATATTTCCATAATTATGCATGACAGAAAAAATTCCTCACTAAAACCATACATAATTGAAGGTTCTGCCTGCATGCCTGTCCTGGTGTTGTCTCCTAATCTGGGCCACGGGGCGGCCTGGGTAAACACGGACACATTAGCATTCATAGAGCACTCGATTGTCTGGGCTGATTTCTGTCTGATGCAAGCCGCGCACCTCAGATGCTGTATCGATGTTGTATTGAAATGTAAATGTCCACTGTTGCCTCGGCTTGTGGGTTTGATTCCGTCGCCTCTGTGTGTGCAGGGTCCACATTCCTGCCACATTTGTGGGGGTGGGGGGGCCTTCAGGTACGCTTGAGGATGGGCGTCTGTACATTTCCCGTGTCTGTGTTTGTTAGCCCTGTGACAGACTGGCATCTCGTCCAGGGTTTGCTCAGCGTTTCCTGGGACAGACTCCAGGCTCACCACATGCCCGCATCGGATAAGTGGCTTTGGGAAATTGGAAGGCAATGGATTACTTAAGGACTGTTTGCTAAGCTGAGATAAGTGCAGGTGGAGGTGCCTGAGGTCGACAGGGCCACAATCCCCATGGAGAACTCATTAGGAATCACTGGCTGGGATTGCAGTGGTCCCAAACTAAAAAAAAAAAAAAAAAAAACAAATGACCAAATGATCACTTTTGGAACAATTTTTGCAGGATTTTCTCTGCACTTGTGGGGGAGACCACCTTCATGGCAGCGGGGTGCTCTGCTCCACTTCTCCCCGTGTGCTGTGTCCCATTTCAGATCCCACTTGTCCCTGATGGGACCCGAGTCCCTTGTGCTTCCTTCTGCAACGCATCACTGTATGTGACGTGTCACATGCATCACACGTAGCATGACAGATACAAACTTCCAGTTCAAGGAGGAGGCTGGATGTTGTTGACTTGATGGCACCTTGCTCCCTTCACAAAGTGCAGCCTCTGGTCCCATCTGACAAAGCCTACCGCTGGTTTCATCCCATTAAGGACTAATGCACGATGCTCGCTGAGCACAGCTAGACATGTGATTTCCATTTCTTCATTAGGCATGATCCTTATTAAGTGTAATACATTTTCCTAGTGGTCCCAACTAATTAGGTAGCGGGACATCCCCAGGGAGGGTCAGTAAACTCATACCAGTAGACGGCAACAAAAAAAACCTGAAATCGAATGCCTTGGTTTAATTAGAAGCCTAATGGTGTAAGGAGAGATCTCACTTCGAAGCAGAAAGCACTTCCCAAGAGAAAGTTAGTGTCTGTGAGGAGTACGAACGGTCAGAAAATCCCAAAGTAATCGCCAGTACAACCTGCCGATAAAGCCAGCTTTGTCACCGAAGGTCCCTGCCAGGATGGGGTGGGGTGCGGTTCACGGAGCGTCGCTCTCTTGTAGGTCGTCTCGGCATTTAGTGGAACCAAAAAAGCACCTTGCAAATCCTATTAAAAAATTCTGATTGTAAACAGGCAAGCAGCTTCTAAAAGACACCCTATTTCTTCCCATATTAGAGCTTTAAAACAGCAGGTGAGCAAAATACGTCACATAATAAATTTTCTCTTGCAGTAAAAGGTGCAATGATTTCCTGCTCAGAAGGAGATTCCCTCATGCTCAGGAAATCGGCCTGGAAAGGTGCGGAGAAGCCGCTGTGTCCTCTGCCAAGGGAACACCCCCTACCTAAAAAACAAAGACATAGCTTTTAGAGGAAAGACATTTTGGGCAGTAGTGTTCTGACACAAAAAAGAACCCTCCCTCTCCACATACACATGCAATGTCCTACTGCTCAAAACAACACCATATAGCAGGATCACTCGAAGTTCCCATGACGACCAGCTCACACCGTGGCATTTTTCACAGGCCCAAGGAAGCACCCGGCCCCCCACCCCCCATCATTATGTCTGACAAAGGTTCCCGCATTAGTGCTAGGGTGCTTTGCAAACCTTTGGTGGGGGGGGTCACCTCACCCTGGATGTGAACAGACCGTGTGGACAGAGTGCAGAATGGACGAGGGACAGCTTAACGATCCCGACAAGGAGCATTAGGGCCCAATGGGCATCGCTCCTGTGCTGAGGACCCCTGGCTCCATGTCAGCTCTAATGGGCTTGGGTGGGGCAGCACACTCGTTTGGAAAACAGGAGGGCATTCCTTCTAAGGTCTGCACCCCCAAAAGTGCACTTCGGAAACCCTCTGCACAGTAACCACCCCCCCACCCACGGACACACACAAAGGCTCTGACGCCCCTGCACCCCCAAAAGTGCGCTCCGGAAACCCTCTGCGCAGTAACCACTCCCCCACAGTCACGGCAAATCGATAGCCCAGTGCAGCCAGTGTAAATTCCACTGGCCACTCTCTGCATTTAAAGCTGACAGAGTCTCTGTGCTGATCATTAATGCCAGACGCCTCGGACGCCAAGCGCAGGACAATGTGCCAAAGAAATGAAAGACAAAATCGATCGATAAAACAAACGTGTAAAGCTGGGTATGGCCCCCAGGGTCGATGTTCCGTTTCTGCTTTAAGTCCAGCCGGATTTCTGGGGGGATTATGGATAATCACTAAACTCCTTCGTCTGATGTATGCACAAGTTATCTGGAATAAAACAAGGCTGGACTGCTTAAAATCAGCATTGCTAAATTGGATATCCATTTGTTTTACAGAACACTGCTTATCTAACCCAATAGTATGAAAGACTCACAGAAACACACACACACACACACACAGCCTCAGCGTACCTATCTAAATGAGGACCTTCCATTCATTTCTATGGAAAAAACTCCAACCCAGCCCTAACCTTAACCTTGGTATTTTTACTATTTTGATTCTATTCACAGATTTTTATAAAATTGAGGTTTTCCAAAGGGGGACCTGAAAAGATGTCCTCAAAAGTAGGGAAATTTCAGGTTTTACAACACTTTTGGGAACATTTTTGTACTCAAAAGTGATCTATGCAAGCCCACACACACACACACACACCCACATGCACTGCACCCACACACACACACGCACTGCACCCACACACCCACATGCACTGCACCCACACGCACTGCACCCACACACACATACACATGCCCACACACACACGCACTGCACCCACACACACATGCACACACACATGCACACACACGCATGCACACAGTCCCTTTATTCATATCCTTGTGGAGATTCCCCATTTGGGGTTACCCCCACCCCTCCCGGGTACTGCTGTATTTTTTAGGGAATCCAATGTGGTCAGTTTTGAGTGTTTCATTGCAAGATAAAATAAGCAAAGCATTAACAACTACATAAACAATTAGATTTTACAAAACAGAAACGTAACACTGTGACCATTCCAAATACATGGAAACTATCAATGACCGGAAAAATTCCCCAGAAATATATCCTATGCAAAATAATAAAGAATAAAGCATCATTGTGTCTGTAGCAGATATTCAGTCAGTGATCGCACTGATTATTGCCGAATTTTGTTGTTCACAATCTAACAATTAATTAAAAAACAACAGTATCACATGTCTGCCTGAGGGAACGTTCCCACTCTGTGCATCTGTGCTTCAGCTGCTGGGACGCGAGCAGCACCTGCAGCGTGGCGTGTCGGGTCAGGCATCCCTCCATGGGCCACCGCAGACGCCAGGGACAGGGCTGAACCTTGGTCACGCCTTGGTATTACTTATTCTTACGATTAATTTGCTTTGTGTGAAATTAGTGTCAATATGAAACGATGAAAATACAGGACAAATCTCATCATTATTGATTCAATACAGGACGCAGCATTTGACGTTCCAATATGGAATGGTCTTGTATTATAAGTCTATAACGTTAATTTCTATGGGCATAACTAGGGTGACCAGACAATCCATGTCAGGGGGACAGGTTGAGCTATTTCAGGATTTACAAACTACTTTAAAACTGAAAGGTTCCTGCGCTCAGTTACAGTTTTTGCCTATTGCTTACACACTTTTTGCTAAATTTGGCACATTTGGCTCAAAACTCTACACACAAACCCATCAGACATAGCACTTGGAGATTAACAACTCACATCTATGCCAAAATGAAACGCTGCAATCAAAACTTTACACTCCTTTCTAAAAATCAAATTCTTGCAACAAAACCATACACACAAGCACCATTTGAAT
>JAODKN010000077.1:2062684-2073772 GCA_026774425.1 Petrocephalus zakoni
CCCCCGATCCTTCCCCAGTCGAATGTGTTAGATCAGCTCGGATGTCAGTGCAGACCCAGTGCCATTCTGCAGGATCTTGAGGGCCAGTTACAATATATATATATATATATATATATATACTCAGCGACTAAAATGTTAAGTTGTATCAGTCACATATGTCAGATAGCCAATCTTTCTAATTAATAGGTATGGATAGGCACTGATACCAATCTGAATATTGGATTGGTCCGCCTAGTTTTATGCCTATGACCCACCCCCACTCCCCCCAGTTCAAGGTGAGGACCACCAGTGCTTTGGTTAGCAGAGGTCTGAAACAAATCGAAAGCACTACAGAGCTATTTTCGTATCAAAATTTGAATGAGGCATTGAGTGCATGATGGAACTCCCTGAATGCTTTTGTGCAGAATCCAGCTTCATTGTATTCCTGATTATTTCAGAAAGTATAAACCGCAAAGGCGAGGATGAGTTCTGTGTGTCAGTGCTGTGCAGAAATATCTACTGATATCTGCCTTTCACATCTTCCACGTGATTAGAGACATGGAAATTTATATCATTAGGGTATTAAGAAAACAAGATCTTCCCCCCTGATTACTTTTTAATTTGGACCCTGTGAGATCTGGAATGTACAAGGTTTGGCGAGTTTTATGCGAGGGCTGACCCTCCTTCCCCCTAGGGGACCCCGAATGTGATATCGTCAGCAGATAAACGGCTTCTAAGCATCGCGGATAAAGAACAAAAGGCAAAAGAAACAAGTGAGGATCCATCTGAGAAGCTCCATTGTGGGGGGGGGGGGCGTGGCTTTGTCCACCCACCCGCAAGATCACGCCACCACGTCTCTCTGTCCAAACACCCCCCTAAACACCAGCTTCTAATGCCAGGGCAAAGGCTGCGTAAAGGAGCGCGATTGGAAAATTACAGGGAGCCGACACAGCGGTCAGGCTATAAATAACACAGCGAGCAAAACAAGGTGAGACATATCTAAATAAGCACCATCTCCTTGACGACACGTTCAGGGAAGGACGCCCACGCAGCGGCTGGCTGGGGGCTCACGGCGAGCCTGCTGCTCAGTGTCGCTGCTCCCCCCCGCTGCCGATCCGGCCTTAGCCACCACGGAGGAGCAGCTCAGCCAATCGGCATTAGACGCCCGCTTCCCAGCATCAAACCCGCGCTTATGCAATCACGGCACAATGGGCATCTTTCCTGTGTGCTGGGCCAGACTCCCAAGCCTGTAAATATTCCTGTAGTGGTTCTGGAGTATTCCAGGACATGCAAGGTGGGGCCAAGAGCTTCTAAGAGTCAATGAATCTAACCTAAGATTCCATGGAATACACAGTGTACAATGCCTCTCCCCCCACCCCTCAAGACCAAACAAATACAAACATAGACTTTTAACAACATTTCTTAGCTCATTTTATTTGACAATGTTTCATTTTCTTTACCAGAATGACTTTTAGACAATTTTGCCCTTCAAATTGAAGTAAAACTTGCACCTGAGCCCCTGAGTGTGCAGTTCACTCGCTCCATCCATGCCTGCAGAGTGGGCTACGTGCCAGACTCCCCCTCTGCCGGAAGTTCTGGGAGTATCCCGCAAAATGTCAGCAGCTCCCCGACACCCGCAAAAGACGTCCCGGAAATATGGCGCTCCGCTAGTCAGTGGCGGTTAAATTAGCCAGCAGGAAATTTTACTACTGCAATCCCAGCCCACCTGGAAGGCAAATATCAGCAGCCCCCCCCAGTTGGCACATTTTACTGGCAACACCCCCGCGCCGCGCCCCACCAGCCAGCACAAGGCTTGGGAGGCACCGAATGTTTAATACCACACCTTTGAAGTATTTCACCGCAGTATATGGTATCTTGACAGTATTTTAGTATTTCCCAGATAAAGTTTGCCTTGGAGGGGGGGGGATAATGCCAAGCCGAGCTGCCCCCAGGGCTGTCCCTCATCTGCCCCCCTGGAATCGATTCGCCTAAGGCGGGACGTCCGAGCTATGGTCAGTTTTCATCTGAGGTTCCACGCTACACTGACCAGCTGTGTTCACCATGCTTTTAGCATCTGCTAATGACCCCCCTGCACCCGCCTTCTCAGCACAACATGGTCTGATCTCCCCCGATGGCCAGCATGAATAATGCAGGACGTGCAGGCCGGACCCCGCCAGCATTCCCAGCAGGAACCATGAGGAGCAGCACCCGGCCTCCCAGGTGCTGGGCCTTCGCTCGGCAGGCCTCTTTCACTGCCGGCACCCGGGCAGAACCAGGCGCCACATTATCTCCGGGCCAGTGTCCTTCACTCGGCAGAGAGCTCATTAGAATAGATCTAATCGGAGTGTTTTTTAGAGCGACGATCTCTGCTCTGGAGAACGATTCTCCCCGTTATCTCAACATCTCACGGGATCCTACATAAACTTTGTGCTGCAGCTCCCGAATTAGCACCAGGAAGTACATTAGAGGCCCTGTAAGTGCCATTTAAGACGCAGATCAATTACCAGCGGGCTGGATCATTCACGTTGACAGGCAGATTCAACAGGGCAAATGACTGCCCAGATAAATTATATTAGCATTTCCAGTATTGTCGGCGTACAGAGAAGCAGGCTCCCCCAGGACAGCCAAGGTCCATCTCATTTACATATTTTATAAACTCATTCTCCACTCCCAAGATCCAATTTATTACAGGGTAAAATGACACACAGATTACCCCAGCAGAGGATGATGTGACAGGTTCTGATGCGTGTCTCTTTCTGCCTGGGATGCAGAGCCGGCAGATGGGCGTGGATGCGGACAGGACGGCCGCGTGGTGATTCTCGCTCTCGCTGGCAGAAGGCCCACCTTAAAACCCCACCTTAAAATCCTGCTTACTCCCCAGGTTCCTCAGTCACCTACATGGAGTGTCAGGCACCTGTTATAATGCTGGCATAACCTTCACTCCTGCCCTGCTATTGCCTCACCTCAGGGCCGGCGCACAGGTGGGCGTGTGCCTGGTGTCGCACCTCAGACAGCAGCCAGCATGCTCATAACGCCACGCGACTGAGGCCACCTCCCTATGCCATCGCCTTCAAAACAGCCGCCATAAAAGGCAACCTGATCCTTCCTGCCCAAGTCCCTGGCTGGGATTTTCCTGCTCTGCCCCTATCACTTCCTTTATGCTTATATCTTTCCTTGGGTTTGGTTTTCACCCCCTTTGTCTGCTTTTAGAGACGCCCATAGCCATCCTCCCTGCTCTGATATTCAGTCAAGCCCGCCATGGAGTTTGGGAGTCACCAGTCGTCTCCCACAATCCTTCAGTCCTGCAGATACCTCCTTCTCTTAACTTCAGGCAGACTGTTATCCAATAAAACAGCATCTCTGGGGCCTCCACTGACACACCCACCACACTACAAGCAACCATTCAGCACATAGGTTACATACCAGAACCTTTACACAGTGAAACAGTGGAAAACTGAGGATGCTGTCACCTATAAAACATCAAAGGGGTGATGGAGTAGTTCCCCCGGATTTCAGATAAAAAAAACGGAATCGCTGGAGGTGTGAAAAGCTGGCCGAAGGTATGGTGCCGTGGTACAGAAGGGTGAGGATTACACAGAGGTGAAGGGCGGCAAAGAGCCGTCCAGCTGCCACGTGACTGCAGCTCACATTCAGCCAGGGCAGCACAAAGGAGATATATCTGTGCCCCTTGACTTCTGTGCGCCCGACCTGATTTAGAGTGTATTTTTAACAGAACAAAGCATGGGAGATCATAGTGAGAAAGGGCCAGCTCCCTTTGGCCCATGCTGGGGGTAAAATGGTCCCCACTTAGCATCACGCTGGCTTCAGAGGAACAATGTCCCTTCACGTTTTGGCTCAGGATTCATCTCCAAGTGCAGCCTCATGTCCCCACAGCTCTCTGATGACAGGGGGAATGAAATTGTTAACGACAGCAAAACGCACAGTGACAATTAACAACAAGGCCCAAGAACCGGCTCCTGAATCTCGTTAGCATTGCCGGATCCCTGCCACATGACCCTTTCATTCATGCCCCTCGGGACATGCCTACGGGCTCGTTTGTGGGACGCAGGATCAGAGGACACGGCTCCAACCCGTAAGAATGCCGGCCGCGGGACAGTGCGGGGGGACAATGCCTAACCGAGAACCTTAAAAGCCTAGGGGAGAAAACAGTTAGCGACTCCAGTGGAATATTTGCACCATGATTGGCGAGTCATTTCCAGGTCTTTCCTCCATTTCATGGACTTAATTGCATATGCATGTGTAAACAGGAGGGCACATGTGTATGAATCCATGCATTAATCTGACACAGCTACTGCTCTGATGTTGAGGATCAAACTGTGAGGTCTCCCTAATGGGCCGACACAAAATGCAATATGCGTTTTGCTTTGTTCAGCTCTCCCCAAAAGTGGCTGAGTCGTCCAGGCTAACCAACAGAGCTACCGCTTGCTTCTTTGATTAGCCCCGCGCAGCCGTTTCGCACTGACGCCCGGCTCCGAGGCGTAACCATGACAGCGAGTTATTCAAACAGGAATAAATTACAGTTAACACGAATCAGATAGCGGCCACAAATGACACCGAACAGCAGGTCGAACAGGATTTCAGTGTGAATCATTCTGGGGACAATGCAGAACCTGTTGGGATAAACACTTACAGCACTCAAGACTGTACATATTAATCCGCACACCTGTTTACTCTCTGCACTCCACATGGGTACAATGTGTATCATTTAAATTTGCCATTTTCTATACACACAGATACGGCCAGAAATTAAAAGGGTGTTTCTGTAACTCGTCTCAACCCCAGTTGCTTGACTCCTTCAAGAAACCTACAGTTACTTCATCTGAATGTAACATTTCATTTTCCATTTCAGGCACCACCTGAAATCTCTCTTGCTTCTTTTCTTTCATTTAGGTGCATCTAGAACTAAACTAACAACAATTCCAGTGGTTTATTTATCAGATACAGATAAGAATACCGAGGTGCACGGTCCTGCAGAGCAGACATTTTCTACCTAATTAGCACCTGAAGCACCAGGTGAGTTGACACTGATTTCTAGGAATTGCTTCAACAAAACAATTATGGGTCAGATTTGAGTGAAAATGAGCACATGCAGCATAAAATGGGGATAATCGCAGCTGCTTCCTAGAAGCTTCTGCATTTCACATCGCACATTTAAGTCTTAGTGCTGAGACTTTTAAATGTCTTACTGCCAGAACAAACATGGGTACAGGCATAAAGCCACACTACACTGTGCTTAAAGGTGAAGCCCACCAAGAGCTTAGCTTCATTCATCTGGTGATGTCCTGCGTTTATGAAGGACATCTCGCACTTCACGGACCCCAGGAAGGAGAAACAATCCTTCATCTTCTAAAACGTTTGACCTTTTAACATTATGGCTAGAGCTTCCTGTTACGGTCTGCACAGGAAATGCTGCACTCTATTAGCTAAACTGCCTACGTCTCAGCTTCCCGTGAAGCTTTGGTGTCATGAAAATAAGTAAGTTGTCTAGATGATGGAGAGAAAGGGATAGAGACACCAATGAGCAAAGCCCCAGAAAGCAAAACTGCATCACTTGACAAAAGGCAACAGGGGTGTCTTTGGTGCTCAGCCCCTCTGCTATAATAATGACAAACGACATATGCATTAATCAAGTTTAGGAAGAATCCCACCAATATTTTAGGCTAAATGCTGAGGGAGAAGCATTGCACCAATTACAGGCTTAAGGCCTCGAGTTGTGCCAAAAACAGACCCGCGTCTATGCTGTTGGAATTTATGAATATGACTGTGCTATGAAAAAAATCCAGGGAACAAACCCATTAAGACAGAAATCTAAGCTGGCTTTGTTAAGCACATCACTCATATTTCTGCTTAATGTACACGTTATATTAAAGTTACAGCTCATATATATCAGACAACGTGATGCAGCTTGCGATTTTCTTCAAATAACAGTCCGCTGATTTTTGGGCAGATATCTGTCTGATAACGATCAGATTGTTTCATTTTTAGATTTAAATTTCAAGCGGCACGCATGAAGAAGCCTTTAAACATTCAGTACTGAAAGATTTCACGAATCACGCAACGTGTCCAAAATGCATGAATCACCAGGCCTTGTTAAAAGGCGGTGATGCACTAATTCATTTTGCAACCTGGATGTACTTTCGCAGGCAGCAAAACCGACAGCGATATCACAGAAACCTTTGATCGCGTCACTTTAATACCGTGTGAAGCGGCACAGAACGTTAAGAAAACCTGCAGTCAAACATGCATAACGAAACGCTGATGGTCGGAAAAAGCATTACCCTCATTCACCTCTGCAGTGCTCTGTCGTTGTCTATATAGGCTAGGTAAAATTATTTGCCATTAACAGTATGTCATATTTATTACAGAGCAGTGGTCCAACTGCGCAGAAGATGAATGATCCTCAAACGCCGAAATTACCCCGACACACATAGTACAGGCACTCAAGTTACTTTTCTTGTTGGTTTAGATGAAAGGTTTGGCCTTAACTCACAGGTACTTTCGTTAACCTTGCGATACATTGGCTACGTGTTACAGAGAATAAGGATGAATAAATGCCGCTGAGCGGATTCAGCACCGCGGACAGCAAACGGGATCTGCGGCTACGGCTCTGCGCATGTAGCCGGGAGAGGCGAAGCAGAGAGCAGTGGCCCACCGCTCAGGGGCCCAGCAGGGGCAGCCCTCAGAAAGCACGGCCCCGGAGCCCCATCCCGGAGAGAGCAGCCGACAAAGCCTTTGCATTCCTACCAGCTCCGGACTGTAATCTGCCCTCTTAATGCCAAGTTACCCTTTAGACTGCCACCTTAAAAAGTACCCCGCGTTACTGGACGTCCGCCGAGAATTCTGACCCAAAGGGCGACGTCTTTGCTAATTGTCCCGCATCATTTTAGTGTGAGAGAGAGCTGATAATATGCTGATGCGGGGATCCCGCGTCCAAGTCCTGCTGCAGGTTTGCGGGATAGTTTGGTGCCAAACGCCGCGTCGGGAGGAGCTGGGACCGTGCGCTGGTGCTTCGGGACCGGTGCCAAGGAGGGCAGCTTTCCATCGAAATTAGCTGCGGGGTGTGTACTGGACATCCGTCCCGCAAAAGCGGCTGGATCTGCCACCTGCAGGTGACGGTCCCCCGGCCTGCGCTGGGACGGGGACTGGAAGTGCTCGGCGTTTACGTTTGGCACGGGTACGACTGCGCTCCGCCTTGACCGGCTGCTGCTGCGGCCGTGCCAAACGAGAAACCAAAAAAACAAGCCCGAAAGCCTTCAGATCGGCCGCATGCCTCCGGCCGGCCGCCTACACATGGCCCCGGGGGCTCTGCTGGGCGTCGCGGGGGTCAGCGCCCCCCCCCCCGGGACAGTCTGCGGACCGCACGCCGTCACTCATCTTACATGCAACATTTTTCATTTAATCTGCTGCAACCACAGGTTTATCCGGTGGATCACTTGCAGTCGTTACAAGGCTGCCATCCCACACAGTGCACACAATACGGATCAAAACTTATTTCCAGGGACAATTTAACTGCCCCATCCATCAGCCTTGAGCAATGCCGCTAAATCCGGTAAGAGACATGAAAATAATTGCAATGGGGTTTTTGTGTTCCTTGGAAACACGCTGCGGGTTACTATAGTGACATGATCAGATACATAACATAATGAATGGATATGTGAAGTAATTTATTAAATGGAAGAGAAGCACTGCACTCACCATATTGACTTCTGAGACCATGTCTATACTTGCCACGTCTATGCTCATGCCAACAGCAACCGGGGCACCTGAAAGACGCATTTTGAAAAGTGGAATTATTGCACGATCAGGATTAAAATGCCGAAATATTTTAATGACTTGAAAGGGCGAAGAAACAAGCAAATGTTTAAACTAGAACAAATCGCTTTCACGTAGCCTATATAAAGCGACTTACCCCCAAAGTCTGGTCGAAGGCGAATATCATATCCTTTTAACAGTCTGTCGACTGTCTCCTTTACGAAAGACATATTCCCTGGTTCGTTGGCGCTAAAGGAAAGAATAAGGACGGTCAGTGTCACTTTGGGAAGCAGGCAGCCCTCCGCTCCGCACAGTTTATTAGGCTACCGAACACTTACCTCTGAGCACAGCACACAAATGCCACGATGACTGGTGCATAAATAAAACCAGATATCCCTCTTTTCCGAGATCCCCACATGCCTCACTGTCAGAGTGGCCAGTCCTGGAGAAAGTGCTGCGTGGACGGGACGCGTTAAGGCGCAGATCGCCCCGGCGATTAGAGACCAGCGTGCTCCATTAGCGGCTGATTGCCCAAGTCATAGTCGGAGTCTGGGACTGCGTGGATCGCTAAAAAGGTCTCGCAGCAGTCCTTCCTGCACTCCCCCCGAATGCAAACGCTGTTATTAGGAAGCCTGCTCGGCAAATAGCACGCATTTTCTTGAACACATTGCTGGCGACGGGAAGTGGCTCTGACTTAGATGGAATGATATAAATTGTCTTCAGCGCTGACTTCCAGCTTACGCGCGCGGCTTACTCTTTAGAAATCCGCGTTGTGTAGTTTCCAAGCCAAGGAGAAGCACCGCTCCGGGTGTGCAGAAGCATCTCGCCAGATCATATAACTCCACAACGATACATCCCAAACGCTGAAATTCCGCGGCTAGCCGCCATTTAGCGCTTCCCCCAGTCTTCAAAACTAGGAAATTGCCGGGTAAACAGGTTGCGCTGAGTTTGCCGAAATTGGCACGCAAAGAATAACAGAGTGACTATAAGTGAGACGCCCACGTGATGCGGCAGCCCCGCGCTGAGCGGCTTGGGCTGGGCAGGCGCCCCGGAGGGCGCTCACCTGGCGCGGCCATCCCTAGCAAGGTGACCACTAACGCACTTTCCCCGGAAACAGCCCACCCTCATAACAATCGTCGTCTTAAGTCATGCTGGGATTTGGGTACGCTTGCCAGGGTGTCCAGGGTATAATCAGATGTTTATTGACTATGTTTCCCTGGGGATTCCAGGCAATGTGCAATGTTAAATTGGTTAATTCCAAAAAATAATTGTAAGAACTTGTACCAAAAAAAGTTGAAAAATGTTTAAACTGCTTTGCACAGGTCGATAGCTAAAAGACGTATGCCTTTTAAATGGAATGTCTTTTTGTGAAGTGTGTTTATAGGGATATCTGAAAATCACTTCGTAGTAATTCCCGTAAAACATGGAACGAAATGTTACAGCTATTTTCTCAGTAGGTCAGGACAATAATTCTATTTTCTTTGGTGAAGGAGGGAATATTAATGCTATTTTTACTGGAAATGGAATTGGGCACGCGCAAGGAAAGAACGTTTAATTGCGTATAACAGCATGTTCTGTGCTGTTAAAGTGTGCTTGAGATATTTACCATATATCTTTGTAAGGGTTGTCATTGCAGACGGGACCCCAGAGCTAGCCGCCGTGAGATGGTTCTGGGCTTCGATAAGTACATGCCAGCCGGTTGGGGCCCTCTACAATCACTTTCAGCATCAGCTCCATCCCAGCATTACTGAACATAGAGATTCTAATAGACAGAGATTCTAACAGAGAGATTCTAACAGACAGTGCCATGACTGAACATGCTTGTTATTAGATGGCTACAGGACAGCCCATTTATATAATTTTTTAATTTTGAGGATGAAAGGAGGCCACAAATGCTAATGATTTCACATTGGCTGTGCAGTGACTGAAGTCTCTTGTTCCTCCAGTCATGATTTTAAAAAGTGCCAGTGGATCTAATGGGATGATTTCAGTGGTGACTTTGGTGCTGACCCCAGTGGCAATGGGCTTTTCACTTTGCCACAGGTGAGATCTGAAGGAAATCGCCTGGGATGCCATGCTGCACGCAGAACCAAAGTGAAGCCGTCTGAATCTGCCCAGCCCATTAGCATCCAGAGCAGCCCTGGAAGCGGATGCCGCTGTCTTAATTTGTTTATGGTCTGTCTAGGAGATGTGAGAACTCTGGGGCTGCTTCCCGGCACAGCAATACCGACCATTTCCGGTGATCTGAGTGGGCAATCCAATCCTGATATTCCGTAGAGACAGGAAAGTTTTTCACTCTTACTTTACGCATGTGTCCATGATCTCATTATTTAATTAAAGCCTTACCCACACCCCTCTCTTTCCCAGACCATTTGTTATATTTGTAATATGTTACAATTCCCTGTCTTATAAAACACTCACCTGGTATTACTGGAGTAAACCAGATTGTCAGAAGAGATGTACTGTACTGTGCAAAAGTTGTAGGCAAAGAAAATGATGCCTAAATGATCTTCTTGTTGATGTAACTTATGGTATTATGCCTGTCAAAGCGTGCCAGCTTAACCATTTCAGAACCTCTCCTAAAGTCAGCCCAGTGTTTGCAGTACCCACCCAATATACAAATGTATTTGCTGAATTCCCCACAATCACACCTTGAGAGATTTGGGCACTGAAGTACTGTTCTTCTGGCCTTCAACAAGATATCAGTAGCTTTCTGGAGAACATAAGAAATAATTAGTTTTTACTGTGTTACTGTAAATTTTTATATGTTCTAATATTAAACTGCATGCATTTTCCCATAGCAAATATACGCTTACTATCCAGTTTTTCCTTTGACTGCCTAAGACTTTTGCACAGTAATGTATTTTCTCTGCTAAATGTCCCACTTTCAATATGCGACCCTCGAGAACCAAATAAAATTGTGTGTTTTTTAGTTTTTTGTCAGTTTCATTTGCAGGATGAAAAAGATGGCCCAAAAACATCGTAATTCTTAATTTATCCTGCTCGTAAATTCCTGTGCAACTTAGAACTTAATCATTGGCAGTTTTCTGGAACTATATACTCTGTGTGTGTATATATATACACTCACCTGAAGGATTATTAGGAACACCATACTAATACGGTGTTTGACCCCCTTTCGCCTTCAAAACTGCCTTCATTCTACATGGCATTGATTCAACAAGGTGCTGAAAGCATTCTTTAGAAATGTTGTCCCATATTGATAGGATAATCCTGCAGTTGATGGAGATTTGTGGGATGCACATCCAGGGCACGAAGCTCCCATTCCACCACATCCCAAAGATACTCTATTGGGTTGAGATCTGGTGACTGTGGGGG
>JAODKN010000077.1:2073872-2085006 GCA_026774425.1 Petrocephalus zakoni
TTAATGAGAAATTGAACAGGTGTTCCTAATAATCCTTTAGGTGAGTGTGTATATATATATATATATATATATATATACACGCACACACCCCCAAACAGATTATGACTACAGAAGTTTGGAGCAAAAGGTATGCAAGGCAGTAGGAGGGTAGCTGTCTGGGAATAGCTAGAAGACAAACACAGATACTAGTAGCCCAGAGCCGCCCGCGCTCAGCCACACGTAAAGTGCTCTTTCCAAAAACATTTCTCATCTACGGTTGCTCTCGCTAAGGTGACAGGGCCAGGAGGAACCCACATGTGGTTCCGGTTACATTCATCCACCTTAGCCTTTCCATTTTCATTTTCCCATGTCGTCCGTCAAGAACGAGGACCTGCTAAAGGAACTCGCAGGACTGGGAACACCCACTGTTCCGGTTGGGGGCTTCCAAATGAAGCAACTACGTGGAGTACCCAAGGGGCCTTTAGAGGAAGTTCTATCTGAGCACAGTCGACCACCAAAAAAATGAAAGAAATATGTTGCATCATTCCGGTTTCAGCTTATCTTATTACGGCTCTACGTGGGAGTCGTCCAAACCGATAAACAGGCTGAGAATCAGCCAGGCAAAGCCATTTTTATCTACACAGGCAAGAAGCACTTATATGAGAACATTTATTTACATACACCGACACATACATAGTCTTTTTACAGCTTTTTAAATTGTTCTGACAGATATATGACAGATATCTGTGTGGCTTAATGCAGAATAATGTAATGGATGCTTCAATGGAAATAAGTTTCTTACCTCGTGTCATAGATTGCATAGAGTCTCTTGTTTCCTTCCACAGCATTCCTGTGAAGGGCAGAGGAAGAAAATGTCATCAAAGACAAATCAGTGTGGAAGACATAAAATAACCTATATGTGTGAACCATAGAATTCTGCCCATCAAAACTACATCTAAATGAATGACACTTGTTTACAAGATTTTTGCTGCCTTTATAATTTTTGGTGTGCCAGATAGATCTTGTGATGTTGATCACAGAAATAACATAAAAAATTTCACATCACATCAGGTTTTTGAGAAACAGCCAATTTTGTTGTAATTATTGTAGAACATTTAGAACATGGGTGTTTGCATAACACCTGTTAACAAACAAGTGAGTATAAAGCAGCTAATGACTGTCTTTTATGTTCTTTTTAATGCAGGCTTAAGAAATGCATTCAGAATTTTACTCTTGGCCATAGTTCTGCATAGTTTTGATTGCATATAATTCCTTACGAAGAATGTATGGGCCTATTACAGAGTAATTTGGGGAAAATTATTTTGATTTTATTTCTGAATATTTTTAGATTTTTCAGTAGGGAGCAGTCTGTCTTGTCTGTCTTACAGGCTGTACCATGTTTGGACATGTTGAGACAGGGTCCTGGTCTCTCTCTAACATGGAAAAATTATATCAAGCCAAGTGGAGTCCCAGTCTGCCTGCTGACTTCTGCTGGACCCATAAGAGGGACATTTCTACGGCCAAGTACAGCAGAAAATCATACAATTCTACCTAGATGAGTCACATGCAACATGTACATATACTGTAAATATACACGTATTGTAAGCTTAATTGTGTGTCACTTGAAATCCTAGCATGATAGGTAAATTCTGTTCAGATATATGAATTCAGCACAAACAGTACTGTAAGATTCGCCTATATTTGTGAAACAAAAAGAAAGAACAACTTGTTGGCTAGTATAATCAAGACTTCTTTCAGCTGTGTAGATACAGTATTGTGCTTTTACCCAGAACTGAGTTATACATAAAGTATATATCTAATGCAGGACCCATAACAGCCTACTTGATTCTGTTGAGAGCAGTGGTTGGATTAAATCAAATGCATTTTAACAATAGCATTTTAGTCAAGGCCAGATATGACATTCAGAACCAAAACACTTCTTTCAAACTAAGGACTTCTCACCTTTGTCCCTCTGCTGTGTCGGTGCAGGTTACCATGGTAACCCCAACTTTTCCGATTTAAGCGCAGTAGAGAGCACTTTGAGAGGTGCTAGGACAATGGGACCTGTGATATGCCTGCTTTTTTATATATAAAAACAAACAATGTGTAATTTGTGCAAACCATGTCACCAAATATTAATACATGTTTACTCAGTAGTCCCGTTTCTCATGTCTGATGCATGTGTTTCGAAGCCAAGCCTTAACTCCAGCTGTCCGACTTTAGACACGGTCAGTAACGTATCAGAATACTTGCACATGCAGTAACATGTTGCAATACTTTACAACGTCCCTGTTTTAGTGGCACTCCAAGGGCCTTATCCTCACTCTTTTTAGGCCCATTCTTCACTGTATTCCACTGCGGTCGTTGCTTTGCTGGAACATGCAGCTGTCTGGGGTTAAAACGTAGTAATAATTCATACCAGGATTTCACATGGAAACGGGGGTGTTGGGGTGCAGGGCGGGAATGGCCAGTCTTTTGCATCTTTAATGATTTGTCAATTTTACAAATTGACTCATGATATTATACATGCAGCACCTCTTCGTTTTAGGTTATGTTGATTACTGTGGTGTGTGGTTCATTGGTGGTTACAGTTCTCTTCTCTCTTCTGTTGTTAAATACAAAGTATATAAAAAAAATAGAAAAGAAACTGTTTTGAATGTACATGCAAAGAATTTGCAGCCTTTTGGACCCTGAACATTTTTATTAAATGTCATTATATCTGCTATGCTTAGTAGTTATTTCATCATTAAAGGTAATCAAATGCATGTGCAATTAAGAATGTCCTCGGAGTCTGTGATAGGCCTACTATAAATTTATGATAAAGGTAGCCTTATAATCAGAGGGATTAAGGCTTGATGTAAACTAAAAGGCAAACATTGAGTGGATTGTTTAAGGAGCAGTTAATTGCTTAACTAGTTGACAGTGGATCAATTAATGCATATAATGGATATCACTCAGACAGAAGTTATACCTCCTTTTAATGCGTGAGTGCTTTTTAATTCAGTTGATACAGTCTTTCTAATCCGGAAAATATAGGATTAGAGTACCCTCTGACGGCTGCCTTTAAAACTACTCCCTGCCCTTCTCTCGTTCTCTCATTGTTGGTTAGATCGCACCATTGTTCTGAATATATAAGTCGGTTACTTAACCTCCTCATTTAGTGGCAACCAGTGGCGTGAGGCTAGTTAATATTCTACAGGCTGCTTGGCATTTCAAAATCCTTCCGTTTCGTTGTCTGCACTTTAACCTTGTTTAACCCACAGTAATTGAATGAATGGGCAGAAGAGGTGGCAGTGCCCCCCGTTCGAAAGGGAACAGAGGGGGATTCTCGCGTAGCCCCTCCGCCTGGGAAGCAGACGGTGCCGCGGACTCGGCTGCCTTTGATTTTATAAGTTCGTTGCTTGGGCGAGAAGGACGCGCACTCCCCGTATTCGCAGTAAAAGCTGACGATCTGGCAAAGCAGAAAAACGCCCAGTAAGCAGAGTCCTAGAGTTGAATATCCACACATTGTATTGCTGCGGAGCAGGAGTGTCGCTCTGGCTCCCGAATCACACGGATCACCTGTTCTCTTTTACACATCGCCGACAGAAGGACGCTACGTTTGTGCAGAAGGAGGCGGCATCCCGCACTTAATATCTCTCTTTTTCATTTTTAATTTTTAATTTTTTTTTTTTTTTTTGCCAGAACCATTATAGTGGCACCTTGGCGGCGGGAATATTAAAAGAAATTGACGAGGGCACACGGAACCTGTAGGGACCGGGTAAGAGCATCCCTGTCTGGTATCAGCAGCTCCTGCGCTGGACAGCGGTGCAGCTTCGGGTTTCAGCGCCGGGCTGTTAGTAGAATGGGATGCCGGGCTTGGCAACCAGGCATCGACAAGCGAGGGGAACTAGGCATGGGGACTGGCGGCGCTTGTGTGGTTTTGGCTGAATGGCCGTAGACAAAGAATCACCAAGGATGGCGAGATGTCCGGAAGCCATGGAGCTTCTGCCCTTATTCTCTGCATGCTACGGGAGCCCAATTAGCGCAGGCTTCTTGCGGCTGGTGGCTGATCGATGCGTTAGATGTTGGAAGCTGTACCATCAAGCTCCGTGAGCTCCAGCCACATAGGCTTGTACTACACCACCAAGGTATTTCTTATCATTTGAATCATGTATGATTCGCGTTGAATTTCTTTTTTTTTTTGTACAGGGGACGCAAATAATGCCGTTATTATACATATTAGAGCCCTACCAGAGGAACAATACGCAGCCGCCTTCGTCATGCTGCAAACAGTTGCAGCAGTCTGCAAATGTATCAGGCTTCCAGCAGTGCTGGTAATTGCACACGATTGCGATCTTTGCACATCGTCGCTGATCGCCGCGTCTCCAGCCGCCGTCAAGCCGCATGCAGCCTCTATGTTCCCAGGCAGCTGGGTTGCCGCAAAGCCCAATGTTCGGTTTAAGTGAGGGATGGAGGCAAAGCGAGCCTTGTCAGTGACTGAGTACATTGCATAATTGCGATGCAGCAGAGACTTTTATTGAATCATAGGAAATGTATTGATTGCGTTTAAGATACTAATGGGTTGTTGTGTGTAGGCTTACATTACGTTATGAAAGTCGTGTAATGAGCCCGTGCCGCTTTTGTGTATAACATGGTGTAGATAATACGATACTAAGAGCTCTGTTAAACGTTCAAAGGCACTAATGTAGGTTATACGACGCCCACTGATAATGACAATGCTGGCAATTAATACTGATAATTAATACAATGTTGCGTGAAAATGAAGAATTTTGTCACGCCGCACGCAGCCTGCCATTTGGTTGGATGTTTTTACATTGTGCTTTATGGGATTTGCAGTTTCGGTCGCAAAGGCAGTAGTTCCCAAATCGTTTCGGGTAATTAAGTCTTCGCCTGTTTGCGGAACTCCGGAGTTCAGCTCCCCAAAGGCGCATTTTCCCATTTTGTTTCAGGGATGGACGATGATGGGATGCCCTTCCCCTCAACAATGAAAAGTCTTTTGGCCATTGTCTGTCTGGCTAGCTTTAACTGCCAGATAAGGTGAGATTCGACTGATTTGTTTTTTTCAAATGTAGAATTTTTATTTACAGCTGAAATCAGATATCCTCCCTTCGAGCTGGCTTCCTATATCAAATCATTTAACTCAGCAAACCATCTGAACAATGTAATGTTATTGCATGAAAGGTGTAAATGTGCGAAGACATTTTCCATTGTAAATACTTCCTTTGTATCTTTTATGCACCCTCCAACCGTTTTCCTCCTATTAATAAGAGCGTCACAGACTTGAATACTCCTGAATTAATGTTTCTATCATAAACAGGGCATTTTGATTTTTTGCGAGCATGCGCTTGTTTTCAGTATCAGGTGCGCTGCTGTGCGATATTCCTCATTGTGTTTTATGTCTTACAGCCTTTCGCAGACCACAGCGGGGACCCTGAAAGACGCCGAAACAAATGACAACATCACGATATTCACCCGGATTCTGGACAGGCTGCTGGACGGTTACGATAACCGCCTGCGCCCCGGCCTGGGAGGTAGGGCCCATGCGGGACAGCCGCACCAGTGACGGGGGCATTCGGGGGCTCTTCGTACGGATACAGTGTGCATTATTCACGTTCCCTCTGACCGCCTTGCGCTTCCTAGCGCCTATGGTGTCTCTGTGGGATGTAGGAATGTGACAGAATGTAGGTTTGCTCATCCGCACAGTGTCAAAATGTGCTACACTTTGCTTATTTTTTCACATGTAAGCTAGCATTCGTCTTTTTTATGTACTTTTATACCTTACTCCTCAGGTGCTTTGGGCAAAAATAAGTTTTCATATAACCTTAAATGTGACAGCAGTGGGGAGACTAGTGCGGCTCCCGGTACAGGGTGCCATTTGGCCAGCCTCTTATTAATCGGAAGAAACTGAAAACATGGCTTCCCTTCTGCGCACCCTTTATTCTGTGAATGGGACGCGTAGGCCGGACTGCCTTTGGGGGGCCAGGGCTGCCGCTGTAGAGTGAAAGCGGCCCCCCCTCCTCACCAAGAGCGAGAATGAAGCACTGCTCAGCGCGCAGTCTGACCTTCAGCCCCGGTGCGCCCCTTCCCTAAAGGGGGCTTCATCAACGGCACACAGCCAGGTTCTTGGTGCCAGGCAGCTTGGCATTACAGTCTCTTTTACAGAGTGCAACACCCACACTACAGTGTAAAAGAATGATTGGGCAGAAGACGGCAAAGTGACAGTGCATTCCCCGATTACACGTGTGATGGTGCTTGCCTGTATACTTACTGGCACGTCCAAGCTGGCCATTTGAATGTCTTCGCATTTAACTGGGTCACCAGTTTGTGTAATCGTGTATCAGACATGGAGTCGTAATTATAGGCGCACATCCACTGCTTAGCCACTCAAAGCTTTTCGTCCAGAATAGCGTGAGAATGTACAGAACTGAAGCCATGAGCAGAACTTATTCTTTCTCTCACTCCAAACGTCGTTTACATTTGTTCACAGAGAAAGTAACGGAGATTAAGACGAACATCTTCGTCACTAGTTTCGGCCCGGTTTCGGATACTGAAATGGTAAGATGGTCTCTGTTCGCTGTCAGCATGGCTATGCTAGTAGTGTCGCACAATAACCAAGTAACTTGTCTTCTGTAGATATTTTGTTTACAATATTTTGCAATATGCAACTCCATACCGACTCTTCTGCAATATGCAGTTTCATATTAACTGCTGGAAAACGCGAAGCAGGCATGGCACAGTGCACCGAGAGCACCGTCCTTCCCCGCAGGAATACACGATAGACGTGTTTTTCCGACAAAGCTGGAAGGATGAGCGGCTTCGGTTCAAAGGCCCGATGGAGATGCTTCCCCTGAACAACCTTCTGGCCAGCAACATCTGGACGCCCGATACCTTCTTCCTCAACGGCAAGAAATCCATCGCACACAACATGACTACTCCCAACAAGTTACTGCGGCTGAAGGACGACGGGACACTCCTGTACACCATGAGGTGGGGCACCTCCTCCCCACAGCCCCAACACACCCCCCTGCACACCTATGCACGTAAAACAAGCAGGAACAAGCCTCTGGGTTTCCCTTACCGCTGTTTTATTTTCATTTTCTATTACCAGATAAAGGATCCCAGGCGAGTATTGTGGTGCTTGTTTTATTATGTTCTTATATGTTTTAGCATTCAGGGGTATGTGAACTTTGGGGCAATTAGCATCTTCAGCTGTTTAATTTGACCCAGTCTTTAAAAGGCGCACAGCGCCGAGGACAGGTCCCACCGGGAGAGCGCAGCCTGGGAATCCGGCGTCCCTCTGGTCAAGCCGTTTCCAGCACACAGCGTCCCCCAGCCCTCGCTTTAACTGCCGCGAAACACCCCCGTTTGCATTATCACCGGGGCCGCGGCGTAAAATGATTTTTTTATTATGATGTTTTTAATGTTTCCCTCCCCGGAGAATACTTTTACGTGCACACGAGCCCCGCGAACGGAAGTATATGGGCAAATTAATGTATTACGCGCCGTACATTTACATAATTGCAATACAAGAAAAAAAAAATCAAGGACACGAGAAAATGTTCAAACCCTCCTTCACACCATGGAAAAGAGGGCAGCTGTTTGAATATTTTTGGAACACCATGCATAGCGCCGTAAAGGGGATTTGGGTCAGCAGCGAATGAACAGTGCCGCCTTGTGGCTAAAATAAAGCCTTTATGTGTAGGACTGATGTTCACCACTTGCATTAAGATGCAACCAGTCGCAATCGATTTATTATTCATATTTGATGCCTCGAATTGTCCTATCCCTCTCTCAAAGTGTTGCTCCCCTGGTATATTTATGAAGCAGATTAATCATATCTGGCCGCCATGAACATTGCTTAGCTGTTATACACTCCTGGAGCTTCCAGAGATATTAATGAGAAATGATTAAGAAAAGGGACAACGCATATTATCTAAATGTGATTTCTTTCAACAATGCACCAGAAATGTTGCATTTTGGAACGCGGTAACTATTGAAGAGGAATAGAGATTCATCTGAGCTGTTCATGGCCTGCACAATACCCCCCCCCCAGCACCGAAAGAGACCCCCACACCCCAAAACTTTGCTGACACCCTGATTCCTCTGCTTATGACTTCATACAGATTTATGTTCCTAACTGTCAGTGACACCAAAGCCTCAGTGCTTAGGGCCCCCTGGAGTATTTTTGCAACTGAACACATTGTTTACAGAAATGTTATAGAAAGTACTGGAAATGGAAATTTTGCAATCGGTAATATAAATGGTGAGGACGTGTAACCTGAAAGTGGCAGGTTTCCAGAAGGGAGAGGCCCCTCTACTAGGTTCACAGTAGGAAAATATTCAGCAATATAAAAGGATAAAATCTACTTTGAATAAAGATGTCAGCTAAGCAGCTAAATGTACACAGAGAGGATCCTTTGGCAAACCCTGAGAGCCAACCCCCCCCCCCCCCCGCCAGCCGTAATCCCCAGCCTTTCACCCAAATGTACGCTTCTGCCTCTATCTTGATGTACTTGTCTCGGGGATTTAGAGGTGTGTCTTGCGAGATGAGGGGAGCATTAATCTTTGCTCTGGACTTGCTCAGCTTAACTCTATCAACGGGAACAGAAGATTAACGTGGGCAAAGCACAGGAGATTAAAGGGGATGTATGGGGATGTTTTACAAAAACTGCTTCACGTTAAAGTCAATCAAAAGCATTAGGCAACTACCATCCCAACTCGGCATCCATTACGCAGTAAGATAGAGACAGACACACTGCTGGGGGTGGCAGCCATAGCTGAAATATCAGCTTGTCAGATCTGCGTTCGTCATCGTGTTTGTATATGTGTCCTTTGCTGTTTAAAAGGCCATTTTGGACATGGGACGTCTCACCATCAGCATTATGATGCTGTATTATTGCTCTGATATGTAGTCTTATCCACAAGCAGTTAATGGATCCCATAATGGATGTGCAAATTGCGCTGTAATTTCTATAGTGCTTTAGTCTATAAAGACCACTTAGTGAGCCATCACCTATACCCCACCCTGGCATTTCAGCTGTGGGCTGCCATCGCCAGGGGTTAAGTCCATCCAGCAATTACACAATCATATAACTGCGTGTGATGGAGACCCTGAGCACTTGTGCACGGCTTGCACATGTCACACTGCAGTTACATTGCCTTTTGGTACTTTGTAAATAGTTTACTGTTAATAGTTAAATACTTTATAATTAATTGGATATCTGTCTCTTTACAAAAAAGTAAAGCCGCAAAAATGTTGGACAGTAAAAGGGGCACTGTGAAGTGCGATTCCAGTCAGGGGCCCTAATAAATTTGGAACGTAATTTGGTTGGGGGCCCAGAATCTCTAGCGACGCCCCTGGATAGTAATATAAAATTCGTCAGAATGCAGAAAAAAACATTTACTATTGCGTCCAAAAGATGGCAGTGTAAACGCTCTTTAAGTCCGGCCAAAGAATGTGTGCATTTTGCACGTTGGAGATTTGAAAAAGACCGAATGGCTTTTGAAACCACAAAAATTAATACTTGGTTAAAAATAAAAGATTAGAGCATAAAATGTACGCAAATATGTGTCGCTGAATAGAACGGGATCAAAGAGTGTTATGTTGGTGTACAGGCACCACGCAAATTCGGGAGCAAGCGCACGTTACCAATCACTGCCACTTGATGACGCCATTGTTCCAAATATGACATGGATGTTCACTGAATGTGGTGGTGATGTTTTACTATTCCAGAGTAATATTTCCACCTTTTCTGAGGATTGGCATTGATGAACAATTGATTATCATAATGATGATTTTCCCATTTTCAGTAAGGGCTTTGGTTGGGGTTGTACTGATTATCAATCTGACCATTTCAATTTTAGGTTGACCATATCAGCGGAGTGTCCCATGCAGCTAGAAGATTTCCCCATGGATGCTCATGCCTGCCCCCTGAAGTTCGGGAGCTGTGAGTAGGCCTCCTGGAGGTGTCCCTCTAACCCTTCTTTATGCTTTCATATCTGCTCGCATTTTTCACTGTGGATATTACGTCCACCTGAAGACCAGCAGGCAGCTTCTCAGTCTTTTCTTCGAAAACAAAGGGGCCTGTAGAATCATCATCATCATCTATTATCTGTGCTGTGGACTGGAAACTCGTCTCAGGCGGAGGCTGTCTTTAGTACAAGACACAGAAGTGCTCAAACAGAAGGCAAGGGTTAGATAGAAAGGCCAGCGTGAAGTTATTTTTGCTTCTTCCTGTCCGTCTCCCCACAACCTACCTTTGGAGGGCAGGCCAGGGCTGACAAGGGGTGCAGCAAGGGGCTTGATTAGGCACAGGCTGTGTGGTTCCCATGTGGTGATGCCCCACAGTGCCATCTGCTGGCACAGCAGTGCCACTCCAGCAACCCTGCTGTTACTGTTACAGGTGTGGTGATGCAACCTGTGATTATGCGATCGGTGCGATCGGCAGGTTGCAGCTCGGTCTGTGCTTTGTGAAGCCCAGTGCCTCAGCCGGTCGGAATGTGTGAGCGCTGCATCAGTGCCACTTTGTCCCCAATTTGCACAGGAATCAAGCTGTGTTCCTCAGGAGCTGCGTCAGCACGTCTGTCGGTCACCTCTTTGTCCCCCACATCAGTCACTCTATGAAGGCCATCTGCAGACAGCTGACCACGTGCTGTTTTCCCTTAGTCACTTCTCTGTCCTTCTACACCACGCCGGTGACAGTCCCGAAAGCAGTCACGCGACACGTTCCCCTATCACGCCGCTACACACACACAGAGCATGAGGGTCTACACTGAGCCCCCCACTTTCTTCGTAACAAAAGCCAGGCATCGTGACACCGACAGAGTGCTGCCACACCTCACTTTCTCTCCTTTACAAATATGGCATCAAAATCAGAATGACGGAGAAAAATCATCCCCCTGGCACTGTCCTCTAATAACACATAGACCAAAATCTGTATAATGCTGAATACGTTGATTACTTTCTCCACTTTCAAATCTTATCAAGAGTCATAATATGTCTACAGAGCAGGATTATTGTAGTGCGGGGAAGGTGCTGCCTGGTTTATCCCAGTGTCTTTCTGGTACCACAACATCTAATGGCGCTTTTCCACTGCATAGTACGGTACGGTACGGTACGACACGGTTCAGTACAGTTCGGCTCAGTTCGGCT
>JAODKN010000077.1:2096284-2109106 GCA_026774425.1 Petrocephalus zakoni
GATCCATAGCTCTGGAATAGCAGTGCTTTCTGGGTGTGCAGAAGTACTCTCCTGTACATGTCAGGGCAATGTTTACTAAACATAAAAAAATCATATGTAGTGGGTCAACAGGAAGCATGCTGCTTAAGCAGGCTGGATTAACAAGCATATGGGTCAAGGTTCGCTTCCTTGCAATTGGTAACCATTGCATCCATCCCTCTATCCCTCTATCCAGCCCTCTATCGCTCCATCCATGCATTTCCTGACACCACTTGTCCTGTTCAGGTTCACTGGGGTAAACATTGCATGTTAATGCCAAAAGTAAAGTATAAAATCTCCTTAGTGACAGCCCTAAATTACACTGTTCCAGGAGAACAAACATTCTGCAAATCATAGAAATCATCAAATCGCACAAATATCGGAAAAGATGAGTATTGATAAAACATGCAGAAAGTATCCTGCAACCTCCCTGTCCCAGCGGCTAAAAAACTAGATTTTGATGTCACTATATTGTGCCTCAGTTACATGTCTTCATTTCGCTTACTCCTGCCTGTTCTTACTCATCTGCTTTATTCATCTGGTAAAGTCTGTATGTTGCAACAATCTCGGTCCCATTATGTCAGGCTCCATGTCAGATAGTTGCCTAAAAGACACGTTATTCCAAGCAAAAGTATGACAGAAGCCCTTTAAGCCACACATTTGTAAAACCTGATTGGCCCTCCTCCGCTGACCGCTACGGAGGAGATCAGCCTACTGCTGGTTTCTGTTAACATGCTATGGCTGTCCTTCTGTCTCACCCAGAAAAAGGACCCGCTGGCGTTATCAAAGAAGGCCAACAACGCTTGTTCGGCCGGAGGTGTTAACTACACGGCCAACATCACCAAAGACAGCACCATTGCCACCATCTCCAACAGCACCGCCGTGCCGCTGAAACCCGCCGAGGCCAAGGCTCCCGACCCCAAGAAGACGTACAACAGCGTCAGCAAAATCGACAAGATGTCCAGGATAGTTTTCCCAGTTCTCTTTGGGACATTCAACCTGGTCTACTGGGCCACGTACCTCAACCGAGAGATGGCGATCAAAGAGGCCGTGTCGCCCACATAAAGCGCCCACACTTCCAGCCCCCGCCCCCCTCCCCGACTTCAGCCATATTGTTCCACAAACTGGATTACCATAGAAACCAGTGTCAAGCACTGAAGACTTGCTCTAGTCATAAGTTGTGAGAACTTTTCTTTTTCATAAATTGCATGAAATGCCATGTCTGCCTTGACTATTTCTACTTTATATTAGTTGATTAGGGTCTCTGGAAGAATCTGCGTTCTGTTCATCCCAGTGAGAATCTTCATCATTGCCAATTAATGTCACACCCCCAGCGATGGGGCCACATAGTATTTGACACATACATCTTAGTCATTGTGCAAAAATGGGTCGCATTGGAAGCATAGGTAAAGCAAGTCAAATGCTATGCAAACATTTCCTACCGCGCTGTCTGGCAGAATGCCTCCACTGTACTTACTGACGCTGGCTTGCGGCTTCACTTATTCAAGAGCAGATTTGAGAATACGAAATTGAATGACACAGCTTAAAGAATAGCTATGGAACACGCCCCCCTCCGCACAAGCCAAACCCCTGCCCCCAGCCGCCCCTCCCCTCCCCGAAAGGGGCATTCCCACAAACTGGGGATTCCCGCAGTTTTCTCCTGTGTCTTTAATTTCTGCGTCTGTCCTCATGCGATGTTTGATTTAATTATTCGGGGAGAAGGAGCATCCATGTTTGCTCACTTGTTATTAAGCTCCTAGGTATGGTTTTGGGGACTCGTTTACACGTACCCTTTGGCCGTGGGTTTGACTTTCCTCTTTGTAAATATGCACAGACATATCTGCACATGCACACGCCCACACAAACACTCTGCGGCGACTAATGTGACAGCACAGCCCCAAAGGGGGGAATGCAGTGGCCCGTCCTGTTTGGTGCAGATAAGGCATCTCGATTACAGTCTGCCTGCGTAAAGCGTTCATGTCTAACATCGATCTCCTCGACTGGGCCAGAGCCTCTTTGACCACTGCGGTTTCCATGCTGCAGAGTGATTATTAGCCTGTTTTGTTTCTATATTGACATAGTGCTCTGCCTTTAAATGCTAATTTGCTTACTAAACGTCAGTTTTAGCTATTTTCCTTACTGTAGATACATGTGTCGTTGCAGCCAGTTTATACGGTGATGTTAAAGTGCTCTTTTGACTGCTTGATAGTGAAATCGGTATGGAGGCTTTTCAGACTGTCAGCTGAGTAAAGACGGGAGGTGAAGTCACAGTAAAAACCGCCTGAGAGTGTCACCTCAACTGTCTGTGCTGGGGTAGGAGCCACCGCTAAACGTCCACTTGTCAGTAATGCCGATCCAAGGCATCCTGACTGCTGGTCAGACCAGACGGCAAGCAGTACCGGGAAAGCCCAGCTGGGGGAGCCAGTCACTGACTAGATCTTTGGATGGGGAGCCTGAAGAGCCAGGGGAGCCCCCCCCCCACCCCTGCCAGAGGCATGCTTCTGGGATTTGGCTCTAAGTGCTACCAGCCTAAATGATGCATTTCTAATCCAAGGTGTCCATTGTGAGAGGAAGTCCCACCCACAGCCAGCCCCCTCCCAGGAGCCTTTGCCCTGCACAGCTTCATTAGACATTCTACATAGTCGGGGGGGGGCAGTTGCCATGAACTCCTTAGAGCGATAAAGGAGAGTCACTGTTGTGTTTCTTCTGTTCCATCCCTTCTCTTGGACATGTATAAACCTGGGCCTTTTCTGAGACATGCATTGTTACTTTCACTGAATTCATGTACGGCTTTCATTTGCAGCATAATGTGACTAAAGCAATAATAAAACGAATGATATGTTTCATGGCTGAGACCTTCAGTCCTTTGTACGCAGACGGACTAGTGGATTGGTGCCTGAAATGGTCCGCAGTAAAGTAGATAATTCTTTTTTCACCTGCCCCAACCTTGCTGACTATGAGAGCAAGCTTGGCCATGAAGGGCAGCGCCCAGGGAGCTGGGGGTTAAGGGCCTTGCTCAAGGAGCCACAGATGTGCTGAGGCTGGGTTTGAACCGGCGACCTTTCCGATCCCAAGCACTGAGCTTAACCCACCAAACCACACTCTGCCTACCCCATCTCACACAGAGATTTTTCATAAAAAGAGAATTGGATACTGGATGAAGATTACTTGATGGGCGCCTGTGAGCTTCTGTGATCTTCTCATGATGTGTCCTCCTTTTAGCTTCAATGAAGACTAATGAGGATAGGACCTGTATTCACAGGGACTTGTTCTGTGCACGTTATCTAATATTAGCCAGCAATATAATGGGTGTACAGCCAATTACTGTAACCCCCCTTCCAAAATAAGCAGAGAGATAGCTAACAATGGCCTTAAAAGATCTCCATCTACTAAATGGACGTGTATATGTGACGCAAACGAAGAAGGAAGTATGGAGACACCTGTCTGATCTCCGGTCACTTGAAAGTCACACTGGACATAAGGTTATCATATACAGCCTGTCCTAATGCAAGCTGTTGTATTGTAAATGACCACCCTAAGGGTGCCTCTAATGTTGTCCATCTATGGAGGCCTCAGTGAGAATGCCACAGATTGCAGAAAATGCACACGCAAGGTGGAGCTCTTTCAGTAGGCAGGGACAGATAATCCATCCCATGTTGTGCATTGCAGCAACATCTGGAATCCAGCTGTTTCTCATGTGTTTATTTCTGCCTGTTTTCCAATTCAGCAAAATTCTTATGCAGTGCATGCTGGGAGTCCTGCTCACATTCCGCGAAACACCCTTCCGGCGTTACCAGGCTGTTCCAGTTTCATTTACAGGTTTGCTGGATTTTAGGTTTCCAAAGGCTCTCTGTTCTAACACCAATGGAGCACTGGGGGCTTTTTGGTTCAGTTGGAAACCGCTGGATGGCGTCCACTCCCTGGACAGAGTTCACAGGTGCTCTTGAATGTCTGTGTTGGCTCATGCTGTCTGTGGCTTTCATTCGTCTGTGCAGTTAAGGGCAATGGATGGCTACAATAATGCTTAATTAATATCATGTACCGCATGTTGACTTTTATTTTTTGACATGAGGAAGGTGAAAGAAGAATTCTCTGGACAACAGAGGCTGATAGCAGTAAAATCCAAAGGGACCGGTTCCCATCAAGTCCACACAGACACTTCCTTGAAAAGGTTCAAGAAGATTTTTTTTTCTGCCAGAGACTCACTCCCTGCTGTGTTGGATGACAGGTGTTCTGCTGAGATACTTCATGTCAAAGAAAAACCCTCACAAGTATTTGCTTTACAGGAGAGGACCACGAGGTCATCAGTGTCCTGTGCTGTTGTCATCCATTGTTTTGGCATCTCTTCTAATGACACGTTACTATTTGTCACAAAAAATTTGCATATATTTAACGTCACATTGCTATTCTTTAATATTAAATTTCTTATTTTAATCTCTTGTAACTAATTTCAGCTCGGAGAGGACGATTGTGTGAAGTGACGGTACTAATGCCACTGATTTTGGGCTGTATTTAACATATAAATACCTGTTATTCAGTGCTGACGCGTGATTGTTTAATTGCGGTAACCTAGCAAACGGTAGCCGTTATACTTAAAGCAAATTAGGTATAATTCACCCGAGGAGAGCTATCAGAGCAAACACAAGCATGGTGTGGGTATTTTGAAGCATCAACCTGCCACCAGGACGCATCTACCCAAGCAGCAGATGCGTGTCTATTTAAGGGACATGTAGCCTATGCAGTATTTTTGTCCCGAAGTTTTTGAGGGCGGTTGCATGGTTGAGCCTGGTCTCAACTAGAGCTGTTAAAATTGACCTATATCCTGACAGCTGCTGTCTGGTAACACATCGTGCTTCTTGGCAAACTCCCACGCTAGGGATCGTGTGGGGGAACCGGTGACGGATTTGGTGGCTACGCACGTCTCGCCTACGACGGACTACTAACTTACTAACCTCCTCTTCTGGTGCAAATTCTTCATTGGTATTTATTTGTTATATAATCGTAATTATGCACTTACCAAGGAGCTTTTAAGAAGATAAAATTGAACCACTGATTGAAAGATTTCTCTGAATTAGTCTTGCCTTTTGACAACAGAACGGCAGAGGCTCACGCTCGGCGCTTGCGAACCACATCCCGCGCTCGCCTTTTAGCGCGGGGCCGAGCGCGGTGATCTCTGCGGCTTTGTAATTAGTAATTGGTTTAAACGTGAAATTGAAAGGTAACCTAATGTCCTATATAAATACCGACTTTGGCCCTGTATGGGTGAGAGCGCCTCGGCCAGTGCGCCCCTAGCATTACTCCCATCGGCCACAAGGGGATAGTCTGGCATTCAGGAGCGCTTCACAGGCCGTTGCCATTGTGTCTAAGTATCATACCTGTTATTATACAGCAAAAGTGTGCAACACGATCGATTTCAAGAAGAATACTTGTTACTCATATGCGTGATGTTACCCGATGACCAAATCCTCCAAACGCCTACGGGTCAATGTAAATATTCCAAAATGCTATTTCGTACCCCTTTGAAATATGTAACTTTAAAGGGCTATAGTAGCTCTTTTGGAAACTTTAGTTACTTAAATACCTTTGATCGCAGGGCAACAACGTGAACGTGGCAATTTGTTCTTAACGTACTTGCTTATTAGTGAAGCACATCGCTGTCCGTGGTCCTGAAACAGTAAAGCGTCGCTTAATCAGTCAAATGGAAATAAATATATAATTCAAATTATATATAACCATATATAAATACTTTTTATATTTGTGCTTCAAATTCAATTATAGATGTTTATAATCTCAAAAATTATGGCTTATTTACACGATTATATATTTTTGTGCTTTATGACTAAGTGGACTGAAGTTGGCTGTTCGTTGCGTTTATAATCGGACCCCCTTGCATATTTGATTCATGATGATAATATTCCTTTCCTCTAATCCTTTTGGACATTGACGTATAATACGTATAATAGGCTACTAACAAAACATGTGCGTGGTCATCCCTAGTATGTGTGTGTTACACGCATTTGATACCATCCCTCCCGTAATATTACTGGCTTTAACGGAATTCTTTAATAAACCAGCAATCCAATTTGAACCCTTAGCCTTAGTTAATTACCTACCATCTCAGTTATTGACGAAAATGCATTAGAGTTTTTCATATTTTAGTTTTTTTCCAGAACAATCATGTAAAAGTGAAATGAATTCAACATATATTTCTGTTAGTATTTGGAAAATAGTGTCGTTCACGCGCCCTGTAGAAAACTGTATTTCATAGGTTCAGAAAAGCCGTGGGAGTCTGGAAGGAAAAAACGGAAACTAAGGAAATGTGATGGGCACCGGCGGCTGATACTGGCGGGCGCTTCTATAGCCTGTGCACGGACGGGGATCACAGCACCAGTGCCTTTGCTGGCGGTATAATGCGTCCCCGCAGAATGTGACGTAATGTGGAGATAGCGGGCTTCGCGGGCGCCTTCGCAGGTGTGTAGATGCCCACTTTGGAAGTTGGTCTCCTCGCTTTTGGAAGCCTCACTATGTCCGCGCATCAGGCGGCACACTTGAAGGTGGCTGTTACAGCTGAGAGGTGCATGAGGGGCTGCCTTCAATTCTGAGACTCCAATAACGATGTGAGAGTGTTGGAGCCGCTCTAAACCCCGAACAGCCGTCAGACCTGGATGTATGACTTGTTTTTGGATTACAAAGTATTCGTTATCCCCCCTCTGCTTCCGAGTGACAATAACTGGCAGTTCGAACTGTGAAGAAACAGCTCGACGCAACAAATTCGTCTTCAAGCTATCTACTCATAAATATGTCAACCAAATTATTGCTCTATGCTTTGCTCCTGTCAGTCCTCAGTGTGAGGTAAGTGACGTTACCGTTATTCACCTGTGTGCTCGCCCGCTTTATCTTATTCTTATAAGATGTATATGCATTTACCAGAATCTCCATTCCCCGTTCATATTTATTATTTAATGTATGAACAAATAAGAAAGCAAAAAACAACAACAAACAATATTCATTAAAATTTGACAAGAGTACGCTTTGATGCTTCGTTGCTCATTGTTTCGTCAATGGATGAAAACTACAGGTGATAAAGATCAGTTATGTTTAAGCAAGTTTTTTGCGCTCTACAACCAGTTACGTTTTGTTTATTGTGATTACCTGAATAGTATTATACCCAGAACAGATCTTTGATCCTTAAAAGCTTATTTGTCAGCCATACGCCTCGTATAAATATTTATAGTACTTACAACACCAAATATAAACGTTTCGCTCAACGGCTGCAATATACATATTCATGTATGTTAATTCTAATCAACAATACATTTCCGACTATAACATAAGAAACAGACAAACATGTAACATTTTCAGTTTCATGAATTTCTGTGTTTTGACATTTGGGTCGTAAAAGTACGATCTAAACCTCTGTTCAAAAGGGGAAAATATTAACACTATATAACTACGTCCCATTTATAAAAGTGTACAACCACCTAACTCATAGCGATTAATGGTTGCTGCTGAGTACAGCTGCCCAAGTGAATAATATAACTGGTGTTCTTCTTTATTTAATCTTTTTTTGTTCGAATCTACAGTTGTGTATCCCCCAAATTGTATCCCTCAAATTGGTGACATATATATAATAGAGGTTTCCTTGCTGTCTTTAAAGTAAAAAACGCCTCTGTTCATAATCCCGGGATTATAAATGCAGTAAACAGGATCTCATCTTCCAAAAGTTCCCATAATGGATTCAAAGTAAAACAAACGCACGGGTAAAGCCGTCTCCGGCGTCAGGACAAAAGCCCGTCGCTTGGTAGCGTCGCCGAAAGGGATTTGAGTCGTTTTTTTTGTCACAAGTCGTATCTGCATAACATGTATAATGAATCGCAAAATAAACAAGAAAAAGTAACTGTATGACTTATACAGATATGACATAAACCCTACCGCATGCTAATATGCGCATCTGTGAATGACAAACACTATATGACGATTAATTAAAATGTATTAATAGATGTATTAATGGCTTTGCCGTTTGCTTGTAGCGTACATGCTCTTGGAAGCAGAAGGGGGGCATTTTAACTGATTGTAATCTTTTGCAGTTCCCAGACAATTGAATACGAAGAGGAATATGAGGATGTTACCGTGAACCAAATGCTAGCCCCCAAAACTCAGGAGACAGACGCCACGCAAATACTGAATAACTTACTGAAGGAGTACGATAAAAAACTGCGCCCGGATATCGGCGGTAAGTTACCTGCGTGCATTATTACCTAAAGTCGCTGTTGGACTGGCTTTGCGGCTTTTATATACTTGGGTTTATGTTTTTATGTTATATGTGCGATGGCTGAATGCGAATCAGATATGGTACTTTTATGCAAATATTATTGTTTGCCAGCGTACAGCTATCATTTCTATAATTATGGAAAGTCAAATAAGATGCCTAGTTATTATAAATGTTGTTTGCTGTATTATATAGCTATTCACTGGTCTTTCACTTCTATAAGAATGATAAAATTTATATTTTTATATCAATTGATATTTTACCCACCATTGTTATTATATGACAGTGCAAATGGGCTTTAAAAAGGGAACGGAAAACCTTTGTTTTATTCGATTACGTTTTGGTGGGAAATTATCTATATCACTCAGAATGACACTGAAAGTTATTTCCAACAGTGTCACGTTACGGAGCGAGGGCGTCCATAACTGACCGATGATGCTTCTGTCGGTTTAATAATTGGCGTCGTAAATCAAAGCATCTACGAGAGAAAAAGTGTCGATGTGGTTTTGAGTGGTTGCCATGTCTTTGTCAGAGTGATCCGTAAACAGCTGGCATTACGTACTGGCTCAATGAGAAGTGAGCTGGATTTGTATGGCAGAAAGCAGCAGACCCAGGGCACTTTTTGTTGATTCTAAAGGACATATCTATCAAAATGCAATACAGATGCAGTGTTACCTGAGAAGTATAAAACTGTAAGCTGTCCTCTAGATTTTGTGATAATACTTCAAAAGTTCATTGAATGTGAAGAAAAAAAGACTCAAGAATAAATCAGGACCAAACAAATAATTGTATAATGTGACATTGTATATTTCCAATTTTGGTCATGCTCCTGAGAACGGGTGCCCGTCATATTCTAGGTTTCATCTGTCCACAAAAGTGCTTTGCCTTCATGTGGGTCAGTGGCAATGAGTTTATTTGCAGGGGTGAGCTTAGAAATGGGCCCTTCTGCAGAGGCCCCGGTGCTGGTGCGTGTCTGCATCGTGCGAGGGGCGCTTGTGATGAGCACGGATAAGCGCACGGCCCAGTGTGATCTCCCGCACGCAGGAAACATAAGAAAGATAACAAGAAAAGTCATCTGGGACAGAAGCAGTATCACAGTCTGAAGGAGGCCTGTATTACTGAAGGAAATACTCCTCGATACCTCCAGAATAGGAGGCGGCCGGCCTCACCTCAGCCGTTCCTCGTCTCGATACACCTGTGCGACACCCCGTGCCTGCTGGCCAGGCCTCATCGGGGCCTCACCTCTTCACTGTGAAGTTGACTTCTTTATTTTCTCTCTCCTTCATTTCTGGTCATCCAGTGAACACTTGAGGAATATTGGCAAACAACAACCACACAAAAAACTTACTTAGGAAGAGAATGCAGCACATATTGCCAAAATGGATAATGAACATTTAACTGAGACTGTAGTGTTTTCCCACTTCAGACCATCACTCACTGGAGAGGCTCTCTTCAGCTCCTGCTCACAATGCTCCAAAGCGTCATTATATTAATAACATCAGATGTGGACGCCAGGTATAAGGCCAAAGGTGGGTACCGGCTATTCCAGGGATTGGTGAGGCAGGTAAAACTTCATCGTCTGAATGGATATTTCTGGTGTTATCTGACAGTAGACCCTGCTACACTGAGATGACTTTTTTTTTCAGGCAGAACCCAGTCTTCACATGTGCAGCATAGGGGATGCTGTGTCTTCCTGTGCAGCTTAGGGGATGCTGTGTCTTCCTGTGCGGCTTAGGGGATGCTGTGTCTTCCTGTGCAGCTTAGGGGATGCTGTGTCTCCTTGTGCGGCTTAGGGGATGCTGTGTCTTCCTGTGCGGGTTAGGGGATGCTGTGTCTAAACATGCGCAGCAGCTTAGGGGATGCTCTCTTATGTAGCATGTCATGTGCCTCATTATGCACTGTGTTTGTTCTAGAAAGGCTGAGCTGCAGATTGTCTCTCTGTGTGTATATGTATGCACAGACCTTTCTGTTAATTATGCAGATACACCTCACTGTCCCAGAGAGTGTATCTGAGGCCTGGTGTGTGTCCTGATGCTGTGTGGTCCGCCATGAATCAGAAGCGCATAAAGCATCCTTAGAGGAAGCAAAGTTAACATGACCTGATGTCGTATAGGAGGCCACTGATTATATAGTTCCAGTAGTGGCACCATGAATCCTTTGCTGAAACAGAGCATTGCTTTAGGGACACCTGTAGGCCAAACCTCGAGACCTGAAGATGTCTGCTGTTACATCTGTGTGCTATCATTGTTTAACATGACAAATGGGTCCATTTAGACAGAAGCATCAGCTTGGTAATGTGACGGCAGTGTCTGGGTGGCCTGCTAGGTACGGCCGAGTGGTTTCACTCCACAGATGCCTTCTGAGAGATGGTCCTCTACCCCCTGCTGAAGTCCACATGCTCTGTACTTTAAGGGCATTTCAGTAGGAACTAAAGACACTTTTAACCGTCGCTCTTTAATCACTGTGATAAAAGGTACGGTATTGCCCTTTACTGGATGGGGGGGGGGGGGGGTGTCTGACGAGAATTGGACCTTTAACCTCTTGTTGCCAAGTGGGGCTACTTCAGTCAAGTGTATATTTTGTATACTTCTTCATTGGTTCATTATGTTACATCTGCCTCCACACACATGTAGCCATACCCATTGCCCCACCCACACCCATAAGACACTCCCATTGCCCCACCCACACCATAAGACACGCCCATTGCCCCACCCATACTCCATCAGTCACGCTCATGCCCCCTTCTCTTGTTTAGCCCACGGCAAATATAAGCACCTTCTCTGAATGTAGCCTCTCTGTGACACACTGATCCTGCTCCTGGTTGACCCTTTGACTCTGTGTAGTTTTCATTGACTTGTGATGATTTCTGGATCTCAGCCTGTTTCTCGTCCCTCTTTCCTGAACATGGTTTGGTCTTAGTCTATATATTGCTCTGGATTGGCTCAGTGTTCTGTGTTGACTGATTCTTAGATTACATTTAAGTATTTGTCATTCCCTGCTTGCCAGTCATTATACCTGCTTGCAATAATCTCAGAACTATTTCATTGCACATATATATTATATTGTTTATTTTCAAAACATCACATAAAATACATAAAATGTAACTGTACCAGACATGTTTATATAAATATACCAGTACTAATATATATTACTTTAAGTAAATATTAGCATTGCCTTGGTGATATTCCCAAAATACCCTTTCAATGTGGCTGTAAGGCTCTAGTTATCTGCAGAAATTAACATATAGACATCAAACTTAAAACAAAAAAAACTATCTTAAATAATACATTTCAGTCTAATACTCTTTCACTAGTATGAAATGCACCTGCAAGTTCTTTGGGAAACTTGAGATTGTTTGAAAAACCCACCATTCTGTCTGGACAGGAGTGTATCCAAGTAAAGATGGGTGACTGGCATGCGCTTGTGTAGTTTTATGGGCAGGTTAGCGCCTGCAGCATTTGCTCTGTTTTTTGTTCCCGGCTGGGCTCTTTTAGTGGTGTCACCAGCTCTGACACACAAGGTCTGGTGCCATCTAAAATGGAATCGTGCTTAATCTGTTCCCGCTACAACCATTTTTGCTTCAGACATGTGAGACGTGCTATTACGTTATGCATTACATTTGCTGCAGTGTCCCTGGCAGAAGTAATAAATGCTTACAACAGATAGTAATTATTAATAAGGACAGGAATGTGCCTGGATTAAAGTCAGACTCTAATAATTTTCCAAAATATTACTTCTGTGCCTTCTGTATGCATTTCTTTGGTAATATTGCCCTGGCTGTATATTATACAGCTTTTTGTGCAAGTACTAAAGGAATAATGGTTTATGGTCTAAGCTATGTCTACACGAGAATAACAATAACGTTTGTTGTTTTTAATGCTCAACTTTTAATAATAATATAAAACTATTAATTTTTTCTAAATTTTTCTAAAGTGAATGTGAAACACTTTCATAATTTAGGCAGTTATGAGCATATATGTACAGACAGCCCTCCACATCTGTAGGTCCCACATCCACAGATTCAACCAACCACACGTTGAAAATATTGGAAAAAAAAAAACCCAGAACGTTCCAAAAAAAGCAAAGCTTGAATTTTCTGTCCGGCGAGCAACACAATGAATACATGCAAATTAAGTGATTCATCGTCATTGTTGACGCAGCACAGCACGCAACAACGAAATGTGTCCTCTGCTTTTAACCCATGTGATATCGTGACACAGCAGGGGGCAGCTACGTGAGCGCCCGGGGAGCAGTGCTTGGGGACAGTACCTTGATCATGGTACCTCAGTGGTACTTGAGGGTTAGGGTCTTGAACCAGCAATCTTTCAATGCGTGGTTGCGACCCTAACCACTACACCACCTGCATGCCCATGTACATCTGTCCATGTACAGTAGATTTTTTTTTTTTGCCATTATTTCCTAAGCAATATAGTATAAGAACTACTTGCATACTTTTAAGCCGGCCCCTGGAGGATGGGCTCCCCCTTTGGGTCTGGTTAGGGTTAGGGCTTCCTCTGCCGGCCCCGGGAGGATGG
>JAODKN010000077.1:2150630-2163535 GCA_026774425.1 Petrocephalus zakoni
CCAAGGAATTGTATAATCTCAGCATTACCTCCCTTGACTTAAACTCCACACACCTAGAGATATACCCCAACATCCTAACAACCACAGCACACGGTGCACAACAATGAAATGCGTCCTCTGCATTTAACCCAGGTGTGACATTGTGACATAGCAGTGGGCAGCTAATTCGGTACTGGGGGCGGTATCTTTCTCAGGGTACCTCAGCGATACTTGTGGGTCGGGGACTCGAACCGGCAACCTTGCAGGAGCTGTAACTATGACTAACTTTTATTAAATGAATTTAGCCTCAGTTTGTTTTTTTGTCTCTGAAATCCTTAAGTATATATCACATTGTGGGGACCAACACAATGTGATAAAAAGCTGTTGTGGTGCTTTTCCGCCACACCTAGCTTCTGCACTTCTGGTACTTCAAGGTGCTGGTTGTCCACTGGCATAAAAACTGGTACCGGTGCTGAATGACATCCCAGCGTGAGGCCCGGGGTGTTTTGTACTGAATTTGAGCAATATAGTGTAGTATATTATAGGACTGGCTTTTGTGTGATAACAATGCACATGTAATTCCTACCTCACTAGTCAGCTAGAAAATAGGCTTTTTCTTACCTTTAATTACGTACGGACATTATAGTGCAGGTAGTATCACTAAAACATTTTTACTCTGTCACAGGAAGAAAACATTTGAAAGCTTAATGATTATCCCTTTCTGAGATTATCTAGTATATGTTTAAAAATCAGTGTAGTGTACCTCTGCGGCTTTTGCATGAGCTCTGCAGGCATTCTCTGAGATTCATCCTCACTGTTTAAATCACTCCTAGATGGGTTTGTTGGAAATTTACACTGAACTCCTTATTTGCTTTATAAATACCCCAGTATATATTACAGCAAGATCACATCATGATATTTGAAAAATTTCCGATATCATGTTGCCCTAGTATATTATACGAACTACTTTCTTTTATTGTCATGCCATCCAGATTTTGTTTTATCTGTTCTTCTGATCAGATCGTAATTAAAGCTTTTGTTCATGCATCCATTATAATTTTTATCCATTTGTTTTCCTTAATTTATCATTGTTTTTTCTAACGTTTTTCACGACGGCAGCTGTATTGTGTTTCGGAGGCAGGCAATTTGCATAACTAATGGACAAAGAGAGTGTTTGCAAATCCTACCCCAAAGTACCAAAGGAGTCCCTCAGCTGGTCTGGCACTTTAGTTACTGGAACTCTGGTACTTGTACTCGACCAAAAGCCAATGAAAAGAGGAGGTACAGAAAGTATGGGGCGAGGGGCTTTGGAAAAGTGCCCTGATTTTCACCTTGTGGGGACATTTTTTTCAGTCTCCACAAGGGAAAAATCAGAAAACTAAAAATTCCTAAAGGCTTGTATTTTGTTAGGTTACTTATGGTTAAGGTTGGATAGGAGTTAAGGTTGTCGTAGATGGGATTAGGGCTTTGCCCCTAGAAATGGAGGGTGTGTCTCCACAAAATATAGATACCTAATCTGTGTGTGTGTGTGTGTGTGTGTGTGTGTATGAGAGAGAGAGAGAAAGAGAGGGAGAGAGACAGAGAACGACGTACCTTTTTCAGCGGCAGGTTAATTAAACTCTCAGTGAAAATCACTCATCTGCAGACCAGCCTAGGGGGACCCAGTGCTTCTCAAGGATGCCCGGCATTCCTCAGGAGTACTAATGATTAAAGAACAAAGAGCATCATCCACAGAAGCCGCTCTGCTTTTAGAGTGGCATCATTAGAAACCACAAGAAAACAAATGAGTCTAAAGAATTCACATATTGATCTGGGGGAGTGTGGAGTGTTTACACAGATTGTTCTGGTTAACTTGATACAGCAGTAGTCTGTTTGGAAAGAGAGCTAACAAACTGATGATGAGACCAAAACTTTGAGAGATTCATTATCTGGTTTAATTCGTTTTCTTTCCTTGTTTGCTTTGCTCTACCTATGATTTATTTTCAGCATTTCAATCCAAAGATTTAAGATTATATTGAACTATTGTGATCTCTGGTGTGTAATAAATCTTGGGTGTATGAGTGGTCCCTGGTGTATGAATGGTCTCTGGTAAGTGAAGGATGTCTGCTGTATAATAGATCTTGGGTTCCTGGTTCTTGTCTGATATGTCTGACTGTGAGACCCGTTTTCACTCCTTTTCTGTGCAGCACTCGGGACTTGGAAACTGATCAGGGAGACAGTGAGGCAGGGGAGTAGGCTGGGACCTCCCGTCCCCTAGGGGAAATGCATTGCAATGCCAAAAAGAGTGATCTTAAAGACACAGGCACCCTTGGAAATCCCGTCTCCACATGACCCTGGAATTGCCTCAGTTTTATTACTTGAAACTTCAAGCTGCAAGAGGGTGTGATTGAATAGTCAGAAACAGCAGACTGGGCATCTCTCTGTGGACGTCTACTCCTGGAGAATGCCCAGTCGATGATGTGCTCTGGAGGATGCCCACTGTAGGATGTCCACTGGATGATGGCCACTGTAGCATGCCCAGTCGATGATGTGCTCTGGAGGATGCCCACTGTAGGATGTCCACTGGATGATGGCCACTGTAGGATGCCCACTGGATGGTATGCTCTGGATGACAGCCACTGAAAGATGTGCTCTGGAGGATGCCCACTGGATGGTGTGCTCTGGATGACGCCCACTGAAAGATGTGCTCTGGAGGATGCCCACCATAGCCCGTAGCATCCAGCCTAAGCTCCAGACCTCTGGTTTAACCCCAAGCCCTTTCTAAGCTACTGTGACCATTTCAGTCACATCCTACCATCGCATGTGACCCTAACCCTAACCCCTAACTGACACACCCTAACTTTAATGAGGTTACCAGCTGCCCTGCGCTGCCTGCTCAGACCAGCATCATTATGCAAAATGTAAAACCAAGTCCATTTACTGGGAGTCTGGCAAGGGGAATCAGAGTAAGCCCTCCCACCCCCATTGTCCTGCCGGTATTTTTGGATTTGAGTGGGTTATTTTGGATCTAGGTATACGTTAGAGTGATAGAAGGGGCACGAAAACGGGGTCAAAAGAAAAAAAATTACATTATAAGCAATTTTTTATTTTATATCTGCCCTCAAGTGTTACCCCGTGGAATTAGATGGTAACAGGCTGTAGTCTGTCTCAGGGCCTTTAAAAAATATTATCTTTTCACTCTTTGCACAGCCCCTCAATATTTAATCACAATTCTCAGAATAAATGACCTCATCTGCAAAGATTTCCATGGTTATGCCCCCCCAGCTTCTATGATTAATGTCTGATTGTTACCCAAACACATCCTTGTGGGCATCGCAGTCTTTGCTTTGACTCCAGCCGGTTTGCATGCTGGGAAAACCCGCCCTTCACCGTGGTTTTACCCTCCACCCCGCCCTTCACCGTGGTTTTACCCTCCACCACGCCGTTTACCGATTCCGGATTTCTGCTGATATTTGCTGCTTGTCTGTCTCAGTGACACACTGAGATAAAAAGCGAACTCCAAAATTGGAATTTCACAGGTCCGGTACCAGAGTGCATTCCACGTTACAAAGGTACTAAACCAACAATGGAATTGATTCCAGCTTTAGCTAAGGAACCAGTTTGGGTGTTACTAACAAGTTACTTATAACCAGAAATTAATATTTCAATCTGACATACAGCTGTGCAAGCAATTAGTATGAATTGGACACATTAATTTACAAGGCTGCCTCTAGATAGCTCAGACCAATTATTATTAATATTAATTATACTCTATTACAAATCCATCCATGACCACCCAATTACAGAGAAATAGTCACAAGTCACAAACTGTGTTCCTCACAGAAATCAAAGCACAGATAGACCATACTAATTGACACGGCTAAAGAATGGCCGTAGATGGTGTTTCAGTGTGTTTTTAAAGCAATCATCCCGATTGATCATACGATTTCACACTGCGGGACCCAGGAGAGAAAGAAATGGTCAAGGGAGAGGAAAAGGGCTTGTCCACATTTCCGTCACAGAATGATTTATGTGTGCCTTCATTATTGTGTTTGCCATAGGTGGAAAAAAGCAACGGCATTTCTCAGTTAGCAAATGGGTCAGCGGTCTAGTGTTGGTAATGACTATGGACTTGGTCTTAGTTTATACATATAGATCTTTGAAAAGCAGCAAATGCCGCTGCCATGCTGGAGGATGGGGTAAAGCAGGAAGCCAGTTTCTGGGGAAACGCCGGCACTGTGTTGGTACTCACCATGCCAGAAGGGCATGAACAGCACACACACAGGGACACAAGAGCAGTGTGTGTAGCCAATGATATGGGGCCAGTGGGAACGGACCCCCAGCATGACACAAGGAAACCCCCCCCTGGCTCTCTGACCCCCCTGCCATGTTTATGCTGCTCTAGCTTCTCTGCAGAGCCACGGAGCCTGAATCCGATTCACCACAGAATGGGGTGCAGCAGGAGGAAAGGATACAGATCATCTTCGTTACCATGGTTCCCCTGAAAGGCAGCGGTTGTCGGAATGGGGTATTAGTCCAGGACTTATGATTTATAAAGGGACAGGGCCTTTACTGCCATGAATGGGGACGGGTGGATATTTTAAAAGCCATCGCCTAGAGGGGTGGGTCATGCCCGCAAAGTCGCTGCTCTAGAAGGTGTGCTGGATTCCCTCATTACGACGGGCAACCGCCATCTTCCTCACATGATCCTCTGATCATATCATGCCTTCGCGCGATGGGTTTTCTCCACTGAGCATATGGGTTTACCTGGGCTTACGGTTGAGCAGCACTGTAGCCCGCAGAACAGCTGCCGAAATATAAAATCAAGCGTCCAGGTCCTTCAGGTGTCCACGTCCACCAGCAGCTTCCACTGGTGCTGCTGTGCTCGGGAGGGGAGGTGGTGAGATGCAACCATCTTGAGAGTTTTTCCATACCATCCTCCTTAGAAATAAGCTCCACCATGCCGCCAGTAGGGTCTTGAGGTCCTTCTTGAGTTAAATAGATGTGTTCTGCTTTGTTATTATGCTATTGGAGCCAAGAGCATGCATGTTTTGCTTACCGAAGAAATTCTCTTTTTTGACACAACAGGAAGTGAGGTTTTCTTGCTGCCTTCTGGCCTCATTTCACCCACTTATCCTGATCCTGTCCACAGCCATCTTACCATGTCAACTATTTCTCAGGCTGGAACATAAACATCTGAAAACATAGTTTTAAAACACCCCCTCCCCCCTGCATTACAGGACATCTTTTATGTGATTCCTCACATACAACATGCTAGACGTCCTACATGTGTAGTCAGTCATACTCTCAGGAAAACATGATGGCAACACCACAAACCAGAGTGGCTGAAAGTAACACACTTTTCACTGTTTTCAGCCTTGCAAACGACGTTCAGGCCAGACACCAGCTAACAGTGTGGTAGTCAAAATTAACCTAATCATCTATGACTCTAACAATCCTCTATAATTCTATCGCTCTCACACACTTAAATCAAACTCCGGACCTCGCATGTGATGAGTAAAGTTTTCTTCTTTTATTCAGCAATCCAGCATAGCATCCCAGCCACACTCGGGTAGAATGCGCAATGCACCCTGCACCCAGAAATCAGCAGGTTAATATACTATAACTCAAATTTCCCTATATGAACTTCTAAGTCCTGATTGGTTACCAAATATCTGCAAACCAAGCTTCAAACATACAAAAAACATAATTCGCCACCTCTATTGGTCTACTAACAAGGCTGTTCAGCTCCCGATCCCCGTTAGGCCTAGGCCTCCTATGAGTCCCACACATAAGCCTGTCCATCCAACCTATGAAGGAGGGCAAAAACCCTAAGCATTAGGGAAATTCCACTCCCAACCCAGCAAAAGGTGTGGCCCCCCTTCGGGGGCCATGGCTGGCCTGGCTCACAGCACTATCAGTAAGGGAAACCACAACCTTACATTACCTAAATAAAGACTTCAGCGTAAGCATATACAGCCCTTATGGGCACATAACTTGCTTATGTGTTCAAACACTACCATATAACAAACTGTATATAGCATAGTATAGCAGCTACATTCCAGGACTTCCTGCAGGCCCCCTTTCTCCTGCCAGCGATGTTCCCTTCAGCCCAGTTCTCCAAGGTCTGTGTCCTGCAGGGCTGGCCGCGAGGCAAGGCCACACAGCACCCTCCCCAAAACAACAGAACCCGAGACATAACATCAATCCCATAATGCCTCCCGACCCTGGCCTACCATTACTTTAAATTTTCCTTCCACAAGAACAATCGCACATATCTGAACTGCATAATATTGGTACGTGTCCTGGACAAAGGACAAAGATAAGAATGGAAATATATGAAATGAATCCAAGATGTATTTATTCTAAAAAAATTATATAGAACATATACCTAATAAACCATAGAACAATTCTCTAGCAACCCGCGTGTAAAAAACGTTTTGACACTGATTAAACGCCATAGATATAATACACACATCAGAGAGAGAATGCTCTGCTGTGATGACAGATCCTAGCACTGGGTCTGTGCTTTAGATGGTATTGCCCTTTCATTTATGTTAGCTGCATGTTCACCCGGTGCAGTCAAGGCCTCCACCATGTCACATACTCATAACTGGCCTAGTAGCTTTTTGCTGTGCCTGAGTATGGTGGCCCCCCCCACTCCCCCGCTGGTCTGCGCTCCCATTGCACTTACCGGTCCTGGCCTGAGCACACTTTCATCATCACCATGCAATTTTTTTACTGAAGAAACCATAGGAAGGCAAGCGCTAACACATAGCAGAATGTAATTCATGGTTAATGTGCTTATTTTGTGGTTTATTTGGACTTGTCTTGGGCACAATGACACACACATATTCATCACATATGCAACGCAGCAATTTTTATTTATTTGTGCTGTTGTGACATCTCTGAGTTGGGCACGGTACAAAAGAATTGCTCATACACAGTAATGCACAAATTTGAATTGTAACAATATTTTCTTTGGGCCAACATTATTTAAAGTATGAGTAAATGTAGAGACTGTTATCCATTATATAATTTTAAGACCAGCATAATATAGCATTGTATGATTCCTCAACAAATTAACTAGGATATTTTCCTTCTTTATTTATCCATGTGTCCAAGGACACATGTTCAGTTAAGTCTTATGTTATAATAGAGTTCAGGCCAAATTAAATGTAAATGAACTGTCAGAAGAAAATGAAAATGTATCAAAGGGAAAGGATACATTACTGGATGTTACATAATGATATTCTCTGAAAAGTAGGGGGCAGTCAAATTATCTGGGTTTCCAGCTTCTGAGATGTAAGAAAAGAGGAAATAAAAATACATTATTAATTACCTTTGATTAAAATGCGATTAGAAAAGGTGTTTTGTCGAGATGCTGTAATTGTAATCACCTTTCATGTGCAGGAAAATCAGGGCCTTCAGGATGTAGTGAAGGACAGAATCCTCTGTAGTGGGCTCTAATCAAGAACGAAAGTCACATCCCAATATTCACTTTCAAGAGAAACAACCAAGAGCACATACTCATCCATCCCTCTATCCATTGCCTGTCCTATGCAGAGTCGTGGTGCAAGGCAGGGAATAACCCAGGATGGGGCGCCAACCCATTGCAGGACACGCTCGCACACCAAGAACAAATGTATTATAACTAATTATTCTTAGACAATTACTACAATAATGCATGGAGCAGGTCAATTGTTATTGTGAACACTAACAAATCAATTCAGCAGCTGCATGAGCAATCCACATCTTGTCACAGTTTGATTGTTGGGAATGATAAATACAAATATAAAATGCAGAAAAATAGCTTTATTTAAAAAAAAATTGTATTGCATATACACTCAAGCCTGGGAATATTTTTCAAGAGCCGTGAATTGCTGGTGCCTTTGCACATAATAAGAGTTTGATGCATTTAAGGAAACCCTGTAGCTGTAAGAGTGTAACACTGTATTGTCACTAGCACACTAAACTACTGTTTATGTGCAGTTAGATAGCTTAATAATTTCCTGGACTTGAGTGACTGCGATGATATTCTGACCAGCTACATAACCTGTCAGGATGGAGGTATAAATGAAATCAATAATAACAATCATAATAACTTAAATTCTGCCAGTTAAGAAAATATTTGATCACAGATTTAGCTTTATTAAAATTCTTTTTCTAATGAATAAAATCTAAAATAGAGCTGAATTAATCTTACCTGAAAGAACAAACAGGGCCCTAATCAAATAAGATTAGACCAGCAGCAAAATGCCTCAGACGCTATCTAAAGGTAGCATTGTCTCTGCAGCATCATTAGTCATACAAAGATGAATACAGTAAAAACGCAGGTAACGATTACAGTGCATTAGCACTACCTGAATAAAATAGGGCCAAATGGGATGGAATTAAATAATGACTTATCAACTGCATGGAATGTCAACACTATAGCAACTATATCAACAGGGCATAAAAGAATAATGATAATGATCAAATAATGATCCTTACAAAAACTACAGTGTAAAAATACCCTCTTAAACTGAATAATGGTCAGTTGTTGATTATATTTTCATATTTCCATGCAGAATTGCAGTACACGTGCCTTTTAATGGGTGGTGAATCTATGGGGAGTTTCTCAATGTGAAGAACACAAAGAAGGTGCTTGTGGTCTTGGCAAGAGCAGTCTTACTAACTTGCCTCCCAAGAATGCACTTGGGTCACAGTGAATCATGGGATTGGTCTCGTTTGGTGAGGATGCATCCTCATGCATCCTTGATATTAGGGCAAGGCGAGAATAACACCTGGGGATTTTTACCATCCTCCGTGCTTCTGTTCTTACAATGGGAACTGGTCTTCGGCAATGGAAGATCGTGTAAAATGGGTGGACGAGAACACAGGAACGGACAAGTAAGTGCGCATATTGAGAAACACTCCAGGTCTCATTGTCATTAGCAAAATAGGAAATAATATTAGTAACAGGCCTGGAATTGGTAGCCTACAGCAGGTATAGAACCATAGAATCGGCTGCCAGGCTATCAAATGCTAGCGTCAGCTTTCCCATGATCTCACATGGTTTATTTGTATTGGGCTTATCCCATAATGCACAGCTGTATTCCCTCTAGGCATTAATAAAGTATCTGATCTAATCTAATCGACATATATTTCAAAGCAATATAACGCATAATTAGGCTACAGGAGCCTCATGAGCCTGTGCAGAGTAAGCGGCTGGAGGACAGAAGGTTACTGCATACGGCCCAAATAATTGAATTCTGGTATGTAAAATAAACACATACTAATGCTGTACTTGCGGTGCAGTATCTCCCTTTTACCCGCCAACCGTCCTTTCACTTTGAGAGCTCGATGAGCATCTAGGGAAAAGCAGAGACAGTGACGAATCATGGTTATTAACAAAAAGCATATTTGCTATTCACTTTAATACACTCATTGACAAAAAAATGTAGGTACCCAGAAGTAATGGTTTGATGAATCTTGGCTCTGCATTACCACAAATGACCGTCATGTGTGCGTATGGTGGCGCCGAAAGGGGAGAGACACACCGGCATTGTGGTGGAGAGACACACCGGCGTTACTCCTGGCATACTGCCAACTATTGTTTCTGTTTGATCCAATATCATAATCATTGTGATACAGATACACGGCCTCTCACCATGTGCAGATTTATGTAATTTCCATCACTTCATCTGGGTGCTTAACTTAGTTTGTCACTGAGTGTAAAAGGGATATTTTAGTTAATAGAATACTATATTGTACTCCAACCTATATAAATGTTTCTAAATTATTATTGTTGGTTTTTATGAAAATGAAGAATTGTAAATTTAACTAAAGGAATGTTTAATTAGATAAGGAATTGGAAAATAAATGCCGTTTTTTGTTGTCAACAAAACGTTTATTTTTTATTCTTTTATTTATTATTTATTTGTTATCAGGGAAGGCAGGTGGTGTAGTTGTTAGGGACGCCACTGTGTAATTGAAAGATTGCTGGTTCAAGTCCCGGACCTGAAAGTGCTACTGAGGTACCCTGAGCAAGCTACTGTCCCCGGGCGCTCACATAGCTGCCCCCTGCTGTGCCACAATGTCACATCGGTTAAAAGCAGAGGGCATGTTGTGTGCTGTGGTGCATCAACAATGATGATTAATAACCTTCGTTTTCAAAAATATTGCGGGAAATTTTAATTGTGACCCCAATATCCTGAATAAATGTGAAACATGAACTGGGTGAATCGCAACATTCCTAGTGCCTACTCTTGGCATTTACACTTTTTATTATTTATTATTTTAACATTATATTATATTTTCTTTTGCCTTCTTATGTCTGCAACATAACCATAAAAAGAGGAGTTGGGCTGCATAATTCAGGGTGGAATATGAGTCATGATTTTTTTTCATTCAGAATTAAGATCACAATTTCCTTAGGATTTTTCACTGACATTCTCTCTTTATCATTATTTTCCATTACATATTGTCTTTATTAAGATGGAGCAAACAATATGTAGAGAAGCATAACTGGTTACCATACCAACTGTTATTTAAACTGTATCAATATTAATTTAGCAGCATCCCAGCTGCTGAAAGGATGGGGATGACGCACCAGATGATGCATCATCATCCCTTAGAAGAGTCTCAAAGCACCGGCCCACATCATGTTTATAACCCATTATTAAGTCTACCTCCTAGATGGATCTTTCACCCCCCCCCCTCTTCGATATTGATAAACATATCAGTATCAGTCAGAATTTTAACATTGTTGCACAGCTATGTAAGACATTACCTAAATGGGACTGTCACATCCAGAGCAAAGGTGCCATAAGGGGATTGGTCTCAGTTGGGGCTCCAATATGATAAACTATCATAGAGCCCATACCCTGAGGCGGTACCCCAGAGAAAGGACACACTCCTGGTTTTTAAAAAGCAACTCATTTCCAGATGCAGGAAATGCTAAACATAGACATAAACCTTGTCTGCTTCTTATTTAATTTATTTTAACACCTGTTATATTAATCCAATCAGAATGGGCAGGTCAGGGTGTGTGTGGGGGAAGGGGGCGTACCTTGAGATAAAATCCTGCGGGCGCCCATGCACTGTGCCTCCCCCCCAGTTACTGTCAACATGCAGTTAAGTCATTGTTAACTTTAATTACGAACATAGAATAAATTACTAACTTATAAAAAAGTCGAATAAAATGCCCGGTGTTGCAGACTCACAAGTTCCCAGCAGATATCCAACGCTGTTCAAGGTCCAACCTCTCCGATCCTTACACTGAGAAATATATCGACGTGTTAAGGCTTCACTAATTACAGTCAGGTTTTAATAATTTCTCCAAGTCACATATCATTTGTAAATATAGCATCAGTTAGAAATAACACATTCAGTGCTGGTGGAGATTTACTGTAAGTAACCAAACAAAATACAGGACTTCTGGCATTTTTACTTTTTTGGTTGCATTCACAGATTTTTATAAACTGAGGTTATCTAAATGGGGGCCCGAAAAGATGTCCCTAGAAGTAAGGACATTTCAGATTTTACCACACTTTGGGGACATTTTGCTCCCCAAATGTGATCTATGCAAACCCACACACACACACACACAGCAGCTGTAGAACCCCGAACCATGGAGATGTCAGCCAGCCCCCCGTAACAGTCATATATAACTCATATATATATAAAAGATGCAGAGAGGGTGAAGCAGAGAATGTGCCGTGCGTACCGTAAGTGCCATGCCCAGCGACTGCGACAGCTGTCCTGTTAGCAGTAATGAGGCCCACAGAATGAGGTGACATCTCAGCATCTGGGAAAAATTAGCACAAAGCCTCAAAAGACTGGAGCGGACACCTTCTGCTAAGCCCACTAATACGATTTTTGGCAATTGTTGGAATTAGCAGTGCTTATTAATAGTAAATAAATAATGTAATAATATAAACAATAGATAATAGTAGCATCATTTTAACATAATAAATAATAGCATAAATAGTATAATACAAAAATATAATAAATTCTAAACATTCATTCAGTGATTTTATGTTATTATTGCTTTGTCATAGTCCAAATTATATATAACAAAAACAACATTGATTTAAAAATGAATGTTGATATTACATACCTTCGCTGTCATTTTAGTTATGTAGCAGTATAGCACATATTTTCACTGTCATTTTAGTTATGTAGCAGTACAGTACATACCTTCACCATCATTTTAGTTATGCAGCAATACAGCACATACCTTCACCGTCATTTTAGTTATGTAGCAGTACAAAATAGGTATGGATAGATGTTACTTCTCTTGTAAAATCTTGCCGGAAAACACTCCACTCAATAACAGAAGAAAACCTTTAAACCTCGTATCTAGCTGAAAGTGAACATGCACTGGCTTTATATACCCAGTTACTCTATTTACATAATGAAACTTAAGTATTTGTTCCAAATAAACACCAGTGTCACTAAGGGGTGGAGACATGAGCAGAAAGAGCAGCGAACAGTATAAATGAGGGGGTGGACTGGCCAGTAGGTGTCACTATTGCTGCACATCTAATTAATACAGAATTTTTATTCTTGCTAAACATTGGAAAGTTGAGAGAACCACAATAAATGAAAATAAGTAAAGAAATAAGACAAGACTGGGGCTCCTGGCTCAGTTACTGCCTGTGCTGTGAGAGACTGGGGCTCCTGGCTCAGTTACTGCCTGTGCTGTGAGAGACCGGGGCTCCTGGCTCAGTTACTGCCTGTGCTGTGAGAGACCGGGGCTCCTGGCTCAGTTACTGCCTGTGCTGTGAGAGACCGGGGGTCCTGGCTCAGTTACTGCCTGTGCTGTGAGAGACCGGGGGTCCTGTCTCAGTTACTACCTGTGATGTGAGAGACTGGGGCTCCTGTCTCAGTTACTGCCTGTGCTGTGAGAGACTGGGGCTCCTGGCTCAGTTACTGCCTGTGCTGTGAGAGACTGGGGCTCC
>JAODKN010000077.1:2189706-2200295 GCA_026774425.1 Petrocephalus zakoni
TGCTTCGCATTCACTTAAACCCCAGCTTGAATTTTAGCAGAAGACATACCTGTGTAGAATGTAGATTATCACAGTAAGTTGCTGCAGGAGTGAATAAGGTCTACTGTTGGGAATTAATCTTAAAGAATATGGCATATTTCACTGCAAATGGCTAGTCAACTCTTCTGACTTTCAGTGTGCTTGTAAATTCTACCCTGCAGAACTACTCGGTCCTGGACGTGGGACCGTCCCCGACAGTCATCACGCTGAACAACGCCATGTACTGGCAGGAGTTTGAGGAGGCGTGCCTCTACGAGTGCCTGGACGGCAAGGACTGCCAAAGCTTCTTCTGCTGCTACGAGGAGTGCAAGGGCGGTGCGTGGCGGAGGGGCCGCATCCACATAGACATCCTGGAACTGGATGCCTACTCACGCGTCTTCTTCCCCACGTCCTTCCTGCTCTTCAATGTCGTTTACTGGGTGGGTTACCTCTACCTCTAGCAGGCCGTGCCCAAGAGGACTGGGATGCAGGTTCCCACCAAACCAAGAAGCGATGAGGAGGAGAGAACCGGAGGGGAGGGGGACACAGACAACAATTGACTCTTGGGTAACACGACTTTCTTACAAAGACTGTGGTAGAGTGATGCCTGACACTTTATCTTTCATTAAGCATCAGTAATCCTTTGGATCTGACCAACTGAGTGACTGGCCATCCCCTACTCAATCAGGAAGCGCTACCCGTGAGCAGGCTGTCAAATCCTGGCGGTTCCCACTAAGAATTCCTGTCATGAACTTTGAGGTACCAGGAAAATGCACACTCACATGACCAACACACGTACACTTTCCTGTGAGAAGATAGAATAAAAGGGCAAGCCAATTATTCAAAAAACGGTCACCTATTTGCCCTCTTTTCTGAAACTCTACACATTCTCAATGGAGCAGAACCCTGACTTGTAGCTACACTAACTCAACACAGAATCTCTGTCATTCAAAATCAGTCAAAACTGGCGTGTCGGTCACGGGAGGGACATTCTGAAACATCCTTAGTGCCTTCTTCAGGAGGGGTAGCCATCTGCCAAAGCAGAGGAGGAACCTTAAATAGAGTAGCAAGGCCAGTTTCGACTGATCATTCAAGTTGATTTCCAGCAGATTTGTCCCACGCATTGCCTGCCCATCTGTTTTTCTGCAGAGTTTCTAATTTTGTCTTATTGCCTGCTAAATTATTTAGTAGCAAACCCTAACTCTGCACAAAGGGTTCCCGTGAAAGAGGGTGGAGCAAGAATGGGGAAATAGACTTGTGGAGAATGGACACGGGCAACTCCACCTCATCGAACGAGAAGAAAACGTGTAAAAACACATGTTTAGATTTGTCATTTTCAAAGAAAGCTATTTAACATCATTAGCTTCTTCTAATCATTTTAAAATGTATGTACCGTTGAATTAGAATGATGGAGACTTGCATGGTGTAGTAAGGAATAAAGAGGCACATCACACTGACTCATGTCTTTTCAGAAACTGGATTTAGTGATGCTCCTTTTCTTGGGAAGTAAACGCCTTTAGATCACAGTCCCTTAATTTTATGATTACAGAACTGTACTTTGCCATCTATGGATTATTACATCATAGCCAGGCGTTGGCAGGGGAAAGCCAGGCCTACTCATAGACACTGGCCAGCAGATCGGTGTTCACTCTTCTGGTGCACACGGCAACCATTTCCAAGAGACACCACCTAAGGGGGACCCCAGGTTGTTGACATATAATTAGTGATCTAGTCTCTTGGGTTGAAAAGAACTACTCGCTAGAGCAGAGGTACTCAATTACTCAATTACTTTTCCCCACTATCTTTTCCCACACAACCTAGGTCCACAGCCATCAATAAGAATTTCCCGGGGTCCACCTTGGTAGATTTCACTGACCGGGATGTGGTTTGTCGGCTGTTGGAGACTTGAGTTGTCAACTGAGTAGCGCTGTGTTTGAAGGGGAAAAGGGGCTCTGATGCCAAGAGTTGGGAGGATTATCATACATTGTTAACCACTGCCTGGTTTAGGCTAATATGAACCATTAAAGCGACCCATGGGAAGTGATCAGGTGTAATAATCGCACCCACAGCTTGGTTTCACTTGAAGATACTACTAGTATCATACATCTTTTAACAAGCACAAGAACCATCCAATGGAGTCAGAGGGTCTGTTCCTAGGAGTCTCATTGCCCCGCTGACCCTGCTCATGAAAATTGCTCTAGTTAGATGGAAATGGGGGAAACATTGCCTTAGGGTTTGCCTGCATAGGATGTAAGAAATTACACTGTATTAGCTAGAAATAATTACCTCTCAGCATTCAATTCACCAAAGGTGTCACTGTGCAGAAGATAAGATGTTCACCGTAACGTAAGGTTATTCATTGGCTTAAAGTGTTGCTGGAATTTCCAACACTATATAGCATAACATGGGTGGGTTGTTCCTTTGCTGACAGCGCCTAGTCATTTCCATACAAAACTCCCAAAAAGGGTCGCTAAAAATGTGGCTGGATATGTAGCAGCAGAGAGGAAATCAATCTCCGGAATCAAGCCAGACAGACTCATTTTCCCTCCTTTTTCCCTCCACCCCCATGATCCAGTTGAGGTCGTCCATCCGCAAACAGCAGGCCTATTGTTTATGATGACTTTCAGGGGAACGTGTCGGTTCTGCCAAGGTTTATATTCATGATCTCTGGGTGCTACACTGAGCTTGCTTTGGATTCGAACTGACGTGCCGAGAGGATGATTCCTTCCTAGTATATCAGCAGGTCTCTCTTTGCTTTTTATTGTAACACGCCGCTGTCATTGGTTTTCCTAGTGACTTAATGTACTTTTGTCCAGGTCAGGGAGAAGGGGTCGCACCTCAGTTTGTGTGTGTAAGATGTAGTGAGCTCCTAATACTGTCCTTCCACTGGCTCAATCACCCGTCTTGAATTATCGTCATCTGGACAATTTCATTACAGCCCTACCCGGTAGGGCTGGCTCCTAAACGTCACTCACAATGCTTGGCTGGAGTCCCAGAAAAGTAAATTGTTCCCTAAGATAGAAGCAGGGTCCGGAACGTAGGTGTCACCATCCCATCTCACATCCAACATCAAGCGATGCCACAGACACGACAGCCAGTCACGATGCCCGGGTAAGCTTCTCGACACTCTTGTGGAGTTAATCTCCATGGGTTCTAGGAACTCAACGCTATGTGGAGAAGTGCTATTGTAACACACAGCTCTCTCAACAAAGGCATTGCGCAACTTTTAGAAAACTGTCTGAAGCTTAATTAGCAGAGACAAAGTGAGAATGAGTCTGAAAGGGTAGCTGACAAGTAGAGAATTGTGTAAATGCAAATGACTTCTCTCAAAGTGCTGCGACCATAATCTATGACACTCTGTTTTCTGCAGGAAGATGGGTGCCATCTCAAGTTTGGCACGGTGGCCTTTGTGACCCAGAGGTTTATTCCGTTCTAGTGGAAGATGAATTTACAGTTTTTCTTGGACTTAGCTTTTTATCAAATGTGCCAGTGAGTTGTTCGAAGGTTATTTTGTGTTAGTATATTTGTGTGTTTAGGCATTTGTTGAGAAAGTCTAGGTGATTTTATTGATGCCTAAATACTTTGCCGGGAGCCATGGTAACAACAATAATGACTAATGATTTACCAGTTTAAGACCTGCCACGTCAGATTTTCTGGGAAAATCTCCTAGTTGTGCTCTGTTTTTAGGTTTTGGTGTCCAGTGGCAGTGATTGTGATTTTGGAGTGTTATCACGAGAGTGAAACTGAGCTACAACAGTTCAAAAAGCCTGGACAGTCAGACCAAAGAAATAAAGTTGTAACCAGCAGCAACAACAATTTTTCTTCTCAAATAATATTTCAAAAGTAAGAACTGCATGGAGACAGTTTGCCTGAGCATTTCAAAATTAAACCGCTAGAAAGTCATTGTTTTAATGCTGTATGACCTTGAGCATCTCGGACCTCTTCAAACATACTAGATGGGAAGATCTGAGAGCAGCTATCAGGACCACAAAAGTGAGTTATAAACTATCTATTCTTGACTGCACTCTGCCATAGACTTGGCCTACTTGACTTGCTCTCTCCATTATTTGTGAAGTTTGGAGCCTCAAACGGTGCCATACAACGAGCCGTACTCTCCAAGTGAACACTCAACGTTTATTCTGTATGACATTCACACGCCAGGTCTTTAGGGCCTTGGATCCCAGGTTATGAGCCTGCCTCAAACTTCCCCTCACGGCCTCTGCTGTGACCACAAGGGGGCATAAGGGTGTAACTCAGTGAGCCAGCCGGTCATGTTTACACTTGGTAACATAGAGGTAGCCTCCACCTCCACCAATGGTACACCCAGCTGGATTATAAACCTTCAAGTGACATTCTAATGTCATGAACACAGAACTGGTATTTCCTCCCAGAGTTCCTACATTTTCATTTTCGTTTGCCACATGAACACAAACAGGTTGACCATTGGATAACTGGTACATCTTTACAGGTCAAAAGACTATGTCTGCACCATGTTTTCTTAAAGTGTGTCTGTGAAAGGCAGTTATCCGTTCGTTGTTCTCAAACGATACTGTGCTGTATTGTTATTGGGGTGTTTTCTTTATTGTACTACATCTTAAATGCAGCAGAAAGAAGCATTTCGGCTATTTATGATTTATCGCAAGCTGCCATTCTGTTTTCAAAGACGCTGTTCTTTTACATTTGCAAATGTACATTTTAGAGGTATTACTGGAATACATGAAAATGTTTATTCTTATTATTTACTGTATATCATTGCGATCATGATTTTGCACTTTAGATATGTCTTAGTTTAACGTACCTACAATAAATTACACTATTTTATAAGTGAGATTAAGGGATTATTATTATAATATATGAGTAAGGGATTAAAGTGAAGCAGTTTTGTTATATCAGACATGGAAATAAATGTTTTTAACTCTATGTACGTTTTTTGATCTATTAAAGAAAATCTTGTTTCTGTAAGGCTGTTGTTTTCCTGCAGTAATGAGCCTGCGGTGCTGCATGAGACAGGAAATGCATTTTGCCTTTTAACTCGACAGGTGCATATGCAGCCATGCATGTGGACAGTAGGCAACATTGCATGTGTAGCATCTGCATTGTTCTGTGGAATGCTGAAAAATGAATGAAGGTGCAGCTGTTGGGAGACGACGCGACATTTACCAGATGCTGATGCTTATCTTCTCCCCCATTTAAAGGGCCCCACACCCATTAGGAGTGAGCATCTCAGAAGAGGATTTGGTCAGTGTTACGTATCACATCCTGTCCGTATTTGAATGCCTGAATTATGAGACCGATGATTCTTTAGATGTCATGGGTACAGTGTGCGATGTTGTCATCATATGTCTGTTATTGTGAAGGAAATATTGACACCACCTCAGCCCCCCCATCCTCACCCGCACCCCCCGCGTAAGCAGCATCAGCAGCGATAAATCCAGTGAAGCGCAGTCAGTGCTCATGTTCCCTCAGAGAATCACCAGTGTCCCTCCTCCCGTGCGCTGCTGCTTTGGGTCCCCCTCAGTATGCAGCCTGAGAGAATCCCAAACGCCTCGGGACTGGACCCCCGAACCAGAGAAGGCTGGGGGAGTCGCGGTGTGTTTTAGGGTACTGGGCTTGGGCTTACAGGTGTTTACAGATACACAGCTTACACCTCTTGGAAGGGGGACAAGAGGAGCAGGACTCTTAGCCCTACTCGCACACACTGCCAGCTTCCCTTACGCGGGAGGCACTCAAAGGGAGCAACTAAACTGTGCCCACAGCCCCAAAGGTGCCTTGGTTTGGGCTCTCCTGCTACATTTCCTGCTCCTGTAAGAACATATACCACTATCCAGCATGTGCACAACCGGAAACTGTATTCATACAAACACCTCAAATAGGCAGAGAACATCAGAGAACTGCATTAAAGCATGCAACCATTTGAACCCCCGTTCCAACACGAGGCCACACTAAAAAGGCATGCTTATTTTATTACGTGTTTCTGACTATGACTTACTTCTCAGGAAAGCTTTTGTAAGCAGGAACACGCTATGGGTGACCGTGGCATCGTCAACTATGCAAAACAGGCCTATAAGCGCACCGTGAAGTTCTGCCAGAGAGACCCCCCAGCCATGACATAGCCAGATGTGGAGCACCTTTCCACTGCCCGATTAATCTCGTGTGTCTGGAGCATAAATTGCGGGGAACGGTTGCTGTGGAAACAGAACCCATCCAGCGTGTGAAGACATGGGACTGAATGATGTAACGGGTAGTTAGAGACGCTGGTCTTTGACATATTTAAAGAGGCATTTTACATGTTTTTGTTTTGCTTGTGTGTGTGTCTTTTTTTCTCCTTGAAAATACAAGCTGCCTCCAGTGGTTGGAAATATAAGATGATTGCATTTGACTCAGAGAAAATATACCCCCCCACACGTCTGAATAATGGGCCAGCGTGCATCATTTATGACAGGACATTAATACGAGACAGGTGGTCGATAAATGCACACCTTTATGGAAATGCTCAAGAACAGAGAGAGCCACAGGTGAGAGACTCATGACATCCTGGCTTCACGTTCTGCTGTTTAATCGCCTGGGCAAACTGACGTTCTGCCTTAATACTGCCAGTGTTATGTGCAGAAGTTCATATTTAATATCTAAACATCGGAACAGAAGGGTGCATGTTCAAATGTTGCCTTCAGCACAGTCCAGAAACGCACCTCAGCTCTTATGTAAGTTAGAATAGAGGTGACTGCTTAGTAAGCAAGTTACATAAGCAACAGCCTCAGTGAGGGATCGATGCTACTGCCGGACAGAGGACGCTCACTTTGCATATGTCCGAAGGGGAAACAACACGTAATTAATCAATACTTTCTCTTCCTCGTCTCTGTCCCGAAGTGAACTAATTCTCGTCAAGATAATCAGGAGCCCAAGAGCCTTTTCCCTGCCTTCAGTTTAATGGCACATTGCGTCTGTTAGGGCATTAGGTGATGTGAAAGGTTTGGTCTATAAATGCTTGCTGATTCATGCCACCGGAAAGACCAGAGAATACACCGGCTATGGCTAAATACAATTACAGGCCGGATGCACATGCTGAGGGCATTCATTGGGCCATACCGGGCCGGATCAGAATCTCCTCTCCCAGGCTCTCAGCATTACTCTTAGACTTTAACCGCTGAAAGGGGGCAGGATTATCACAAGCTGTCAGTCAGTGATCGGTTTGACAGGACATAATAGCATACAGTGAGTTTTGAACAAACTACAAACCTACTACTACTGTATTCTATAAATATTAAATAATGGCATTAATACAGCTCTGGAAAAAATTAAGAGACCACAGCAAAATTGTTTTCCTCATTTCTCAATTTATGGGAATGTGCCTGTGTAAAATCTATATCGTTTTGCAAACTCCAGCCTGGCTTTTCCCTGCTTCTCACTGATGAAGGGCTTCTTCCTCGCTTTATGGGCCTTCAGTGCTGTTTCTACAAGCCTGGAACAAACTGTATCAATAGTGCACTTCACACCACTTAATGTTTCCCATTCCTTTTGAAGGTCACTTGAGGTCATCCTCCAACTTATGAGGCACTGTCAGATAAGTTAACGGTCATCTGAGGCATTAGAAAGTCACGGTAACACTTTAGTTGAGGGGCCACAAACAATGCAGTAATACATGCTTAGTAAATGCATTAATTAACCATTAACTATGCAGTACTTCATCATTAATCAAGGATGACGATTCATGTATTCTTTGCAGGAACTTCCTTAGGTAACACTTTACTTGAGGGGCCACAAATAATGCAGTAATACATGCCAAGGGCGTAGATTTGCTCTGGACATTGGTGGGGACCTTTGTGTTCCCAAAGTCACTTCCTCCCTCTGCCTGGCTGGTTTCTGGTCATTCCCAGTGCCTCCTGCTTCTCCTTGTTCTTGTGTACTGCTGTCTTAGGAACTTTGAGCCTGGAAGCAACCTGCTGCTCAGTGCAGCTTCCGCCAGCAGGTCCACGATTAAAGCAGGATTGAAAAATGCTGCTTTTTTTAATATGGTCTCTTAATTTGTTCAAGACCTTGTCAAACTTTATCCAAAGTATGAGGCTTGGGTTTCAATATTACAGTTTGCTCAATAAAAACATCTCTTAAGGCCCCAGTTCAACCAGCTATGCTCAGCTGTAACATTCTGGTCCACATAATAATTAAACTTATGTTAAAAAGTTCTTCAGATGAACAATTCTTTAAGAGAGAGATGTGTTTACTGAGATTCGAATGGGCTCGACCATTACTGCGTTATCAGTCTGGGTCATAGCACCAGTCCCCCTCAAAATAACGCGCCTCATTTGATGTGTCGAGCAGACTTTGTGTGAATGACACTGACTGTGACAGAGGCACTTATTACAGCACATCGATCAGAGCATAAACAGCCACGCTGTAGAGGAACAAGGCAGTGGGTTACAGTGCCAGAACTGCCGCTATGCTGAAGCCAGTGCAATTTGTTAAGAACACTGCGGCTTGTTTATTTACCTGCAGCTTTTACATAAATGCAGCTGCTTAAACTGATCTCTGTGAGACTCAGAATTAACAAATTAATGAATCAACCGAGATGTTATTCAAAACATTTTTGAATATCAAAACAGGAAATAGTTTAAATCTTAACTGCCTATGTTTCCAACACTGTGCTTTTGGGGTTTCAAACTATTGGGGTTCAAACCAATATGGGGACAAAAAAAGGACAGAGGCATCATCTGTGAACAAATCTTGGCAGCAATAAAATTCAAAGATCGGTCCACAAACACACAATTTGTCATTTTTAAAAGAGCTAATCGAATCACTATTTATTTTTACTTTCAGGGAAGACAGAGTTTGTCCGAGATATGAGGCTCAGTAGCAGACTGAAGGCCAGAGATAAATAGCTCTTTTGAGATGGACCACAACTGACAGCAGAGTTTCTCCTCCACCTTTGGAAATGTCAACCTGTCTGTGGCACATCTCTGCTGCAAGTGCAGGAATGAGGGCGAAAGCGCCGCTAAAAAAGTCACGCAGGTCGTTTTTGAAAGGAAACCAACGACTATGTGAGGAGAGAGGAGCAGGGGAATGACTGGAGAGTGCTGTTGGCGTGAAACCCTCACAAGGCCAATCGGCCGTTTGATATTTGAGAAATGAATTAGTAATTAGCAGCTCTTCAGCAGTGCCGGAACCGCTCCCGGCAGCACGAGGCGTCCACGGCTCGCCGGACCTCGGCTCCAAGCGTGTCTGCACGCAAAGAAAGGGCAGGCAGGCTGAGGCCAACACTCATGCATGCATATTTCAGCGAGAGGCACATTACATGAATGATTAATGTGAACCTGTAACCCAAAAGGAAACCAGCAGGAGCCCTTCCCGGGGTCCATCGAAAAAACAAATAAAAACTTCCCAAAAGCAGACTGGGTAGAGAAGCGTATAAAATGCAATCGCATTAAAAACCGAGTGTAATGCAGGGAGGTGAGGAAAATCTTGGCTGGCCTAAATCAGTGTTTCTGTAGCTGGGGGTGAAGCTGCGTGACTCTTTGTTTTTGGGATGCTTGTCCCTTTAATATTTGCCCCACTAAAAACACCCACATCATACCCATCTCCAAAGCACAGGGTCACGGGGGGTCCAGAGCGTATGAGTATTTCAGGGATGTTCTGATCCCCATTAGGCCCAAGCCACCTATGGGTCCTACACATAAGCCTGTCCATCCAGCCTAGGAAGGAGGGCAAAAACCCTAAGCATTAGGGAAATTCCACTCCCAAGCCACAAAAGGGTGTGGCCCCCCTTCGGCGTCCATGGCTGGCATGGCTCACAGCACTAAAGCAGGGTAGCTACAACCACACGTTACCTAAGTAAAAACTACTGCTTACTCTCACATAGGAATAACTCTTATGGGCACATAACACTAACGTATAACAAACTGCATATAGCATAGAATAGGAACAATTTCAGGCCTTCCTGCAGGCCCCTCCCTCCCCCCCTTTAGCCCAGTCCTGCAGAGCTGGTTCCGTGCAGACAGCCGTGAGGCAAGGCCACACAGCTCCATCCCCAAAATGACAGAACCTGGGACATACTGTAACAATGCCTCCCAACCCTGGCGGCCTACCACTACTTTAAATCTTCCTTCCACACAGGCACAAGGCAGGGAGCAACCCATGATGGGGCACCAGCCCATCGCAGGGCATAAGGCAGGAAACAACCTGGGAAGGGGCACCAGCCCATCGCAGGGCACAAGGCAGGGAACAATCCAGGATGGGGCACCAGCTCATCGAAGGGCACAAGGCAGGGAACAATCCAGGGAACAACCCAGGATAGGGCACCAGCTCATCGCAGGGCACAAGGCAGGGAACAATCCAGGGAACAACCCAGGATGGGGCACCAGCCCATCGCAGGGCACAAGCAAGGAACAATCCAGGATGGGGCACCCGCCCATCGCAGGGCACAAGGCAGGGAACAATCCAGGATGGGGCACCAGCCCATCGCAGGGCACAAGGCAGGGAACAATCCAGGATGGGGCACCAGCCCATCGCAGGGCACACGGCAGGGAACAATCCAGGATGGGGCACCTGCTCATCGCAGGGCACACGGCAGGGAACAATCC
>JAODKN010000077.1:2238336-2248758 GCA_026774425.1 Petrocephalus zakoni
CCCCCCCACCCCACCCCCCTCACCTCTCTCTCACCTCCCACACCTCTCGCCTCCCTCTCCTATCTCATCTCCCTCACCTATCTCATCTCCCTCACCTCCCTCACCTATCTCATCTCCCTCACCTCCCTCACCTATCTCATCCCCCTGACCTCCCTCACCTCCCTCACCTCACTCTCCTATCTCACCTATCTCATCTCCCTCACCTCTCGCCTCCCTCACCTATCTCATCTCCCTCACCTCCCTCACCTATCTCATCTCCCTCACCTCCCTCACCTATCTCATTTCCTTCATCGCCCTAACCTCCCCATTCTCCCTCACCTCCCTCGCCTATCTCATCTCCCTCATCTCATCGCACTTGAATAATTATATTGGCAAGCTGCCTTTTCCCTCCCCTGCCTGAGGGTAAGTTAGTATACCCTTCTTAAAGAAGTCAAAGATCCCACATTTAAGGCTCACCATAAAAATCCAGCGGCACCATTATTTGCCTGTGGCGCGTGATGGCTCCCACACCCCTATGTATGACACGGGCCCTCCACACAGTCCAACCTCCCTCTGCTCATGTCTGCCTCCCCTGGCACAGTCAATCAGTCCTGCATGACCAGGTGTTCTTCATCTGCGGCCCCTTTTAATTAAGGCAGGATGTATTACCCTGTCCGCACAATGAGACTGATCCTCCGGGCTATAAATAGGCAGAACCTGGGACATTTCCATCTTTTATAATGGTCATAATCACTGGCAACCTCCCCCTCCCCCCCCATAGGTTAATCTGACCACAGAGTCACATGAGCCAGCACAATCGGCCCAAAAGCTGAACAAGCAGGGGGGCTCTTAATCAGTGCACACCCTCCCCCATCTCCACCAGGCAGCTAAACGGGGCCCCCGCACCCAAGTTCTGGGCGTATCACAGCTCCACATGCCGCTGGCAATCACATGACTGCACCACCAGTCGCAGACATGCAATGCCACACCCCCCCCCCCCCCACATTGGGGCCCACATCCCCACTTTTTTGGGGCCAAGGCCTATGGACAAAGAGGTCCTCTACACTGCTCCCGAACACCTACCTCCTCCGTTTAAACCAGGGTGGGACAGAACAAGAGAACAACAGGAATAAGTGGCAGGCACCGTTTTTTATCTTCACTTCAGCCGTTTAATTAGTGACGGATGAACCTCTGCGGCGCCCCCTTGTGGCTGGTTTGGCCCCCATCAGGCCACCGGCCTGGATCTTTGTCAGGAGCCACTTTGTGCCCATCCAGCTTCTCTCTGCCCCGGATGTTTCAGAGATGCGCTCATCAACCTTTTGGGCAGCATGTCAATGAGCTTCCGGAACAGCGGTGAAAAGCACATATTGTCCATATTAATTATACATTTTTCCATAAAGGGGCCGCAAGTGTTTGCTTCAAGCTCTTCAGTGAGGTTTTGTATTGAAGGACATCTTATTCCACGCCCCCCTGCAAAACCTCGAGGATGCACCTGCTATCATCTCCGGCGGGTGGGGGGGTACTGCAGACACCAACCAGCCATGGCCGAAAGCCCTGATGGCGGCAACGCAGCCATGAAAGGGGATGCTAATTATTCACACGGACGGCACCTCTTGGAAAGGGTGGGCGGGGAGGCAGGGGTCCCCACAAAGCAAACCCCGCCCCCGAGAACAGAGGAAGGGGGCCTGAGCATCATCAGTGGCGAGGGCATTTTTTAAGGGTGAAATCTGACAACCATAGGACAGTGGACAGTCCTGGTCCTGTGAAGACAGAATATTTCACCAGCAAATCAAGCTTGGCAGGAGCGCCAGTGCTGACGCCTGTCTGACAGGCCAGTGTTTCTGAGCTCACGTCCCCATTAACGGAAAAGCAGAGTGACAAACAGACAACGCAGCCTCAAATCCCAGAAGGACAGTGTTAGCTACATTCTCTCTTTGACAACATATTACAAGTATTCAATCAAACGCCGGTACCAGCAGCACGCTGGGGCCCCGTAAATCTCCTGCTGCTGACCCCTGCTTGTTTCTGCCTATTAATTTCACCCGTATCCTTTTCAGGAAGGAGCAGTGCTGCAGTTTAAATGTAATTGGCTTTCACGCCACGTCTAGCAAAAGCAGATAATGGGAGAGCCGCGCTTTGGCGCCGCGCGGCATTTTTCAGCCCGTTTAATACGACGCGTTCGCGCAAAAGAGCTGCTGTCATTACCCCGGCTGCAGAATCTTCATTCTGTGCTGTAGGGCTTTCCAATTACAGCCCCCCCCCCTCCCCAAAACACTGCATTTTTTTGGCTTTTATTATGAAGCCCATAAACTTGTGAGAGATGACAGTGTACCCTTAATCCCCGTGGTAATCCCATAAAGCTGGCTGGGTGTGGATTTACGGCAGGCTTGGATTTTATTTGTTAGATGTCGCCTTGTCAACACCAACAGATGAGTAACGGTTTACGAAAGGGACGAGATGGAAAAAAAGCAACGAATGTCCTTCAACACAGCAGTAGGCAAATGGAAGGCTCAGATACCTGCGGCCATCTATCGAATGACCTCCCCACCAGCACCAGGCCTAGGATTCTACAAGTGACCTGAAATTGACCGTCAGTCATGATTAGCTAACTGCAAAAATAATATGCATAATATGCATATTATAATATGCAGTGAATCTCATGATAAACGAGCAATTATCTCAGCAGCAGCCACTTTCCTGCATCTTTCTCCAGCCCAGACCAGCACCAGCCTGCACCTCCCCGTGCTACCAAACTGGGAGGGCACAACACCTGCAAGGGGCAGACGGGGGATGGTCAGGAGAAGTGTAGGGACTGAGATAAGAGCTAAAATCCACAACTTTCCAGTGGCAAAAACAAAATCAAAAGTTTAGGGTTCCTTTACTTAGTTGTTCTGACCACTCCCTTGGTGTTGAACAATCTTCAGAAATCGGGGGCATAATCATACAAAAACAAGATGGTTTACACACCTTTCAGTTCAGGCACTAACCAAGCCTGTTCCCCATAAGAGACCTCCAGGTGGTCTGCTTAAGAACACAACAGAGTCCCTCGGTGACACCTACATCTATGACATCTAACACTGTGAGGACCAATCGAAGTACTATTGTAATAATCTGAATTATGAAAATGATGACAATGAAAAAAAATATTCTTTCAGAGATACCTTGGTCATGACGAGCTATTAGATGAAGAATCACCCTGCACCCGAAACCGAGAAGCCCATCCCGTCACCTAAGCAGGACGCGCAACATAATTAAAGCCTCTATAAACTTCTCAGGTTCCCAGGCAGCAGGGATCAATATTTGGAAATCCCTACCACCACATAGATCATACTGAGCGCTGCGGTCAGGCGTCTCCCTGGTGCCTGAAGGCGACTTGGGTACAAATCTAGGAAGAGTTTTAATTAACTTGCATCCTGTCAGGGGAGGTTTCCAAAAGTAGAAAACGGCCTCATTTGTCCGTCAGGAGTCTTCCGCTCGCACCTCCGCCGTTCATCTACACGCCGACAGCCCCCCTGCCGCATGCGCCGGCCGCCGCGTTCGGTGTGCCTGGGGACAGCGGAATAAATTGCAAGCACCTGCTGCCTGTATTTTTTTCTCTGGGTCCTGAAAGGGTCAGAGAAGCAGACGGCCACCCTCTGGGGTAATCTCCGTCATGTGCTTCGAGATTCAGATGGAGAGTATCCTGGCCGGGGCCCCCCCCCGGGTGTGATTCACTGAGGCAGTTTTCCAAACAGCTCTCTCCAATTGGCGGGGGCACCGTGGTGACCGGAAGGCTCCATCATCGAGAGAAGCAGCCACCGAGCATGACGACGGGCTGGCAGAACCAACGGGCGAGTGGGACCGGGCGGCACACCAGCAAATCTCACGAGGATCATCTGCTACACATACTGCGTGAGAAACGTGTTTGTGTTCTCCCGCAACTACTTTGTTTTTAATTAGCATCACTCATTAATAACTGTGAGGATTAGCGAGGTGTGGGCCCGCCAGTCTCAGCAGCTGGCCCAAATGCCAGTAACTCACTACAAACTGAAATTAGAAGTGCATCCCAGGACAACACAGCAGCCAGAACAAATTCGCAGTGATGCTGCGCACATAAAACAAATAAAACAGCAGTTAGAGCCACCTGCCAGGCTGATGTCATTTCCTGAAACAGCCGTGCCAACATGGCCGACACGGCGGTCCCGGGGCTGGATGGGACTCACCTGAAAAACTCCATGAAGGAGAAGCCATAGCCGTGCTGCTCGGCGATGCCGGCACACACCACGTTGGCCGACGCGCCGATTAACGTCCCATTTCCTGCAAGAGGAGTACCGTTCCATCATCCGAGCTTTAGCGTCGGCTAGCATGCGGGATTACAGTTAACTAGCGACGCTGAAGTCAATCAACCACCATAAAAACATCTCTGAAAAAGAGACTCCAGCCTGACACAGAGAGACGCCGCTTTCTGCACACCAACTAGATTCCCGCTAAGAGCACTGAATCATGGGGCCCCTGTCGCTAAGCCCAAACTCGAGAGCAGTGAGGCAGTGAAAGGGGCCGCATGAGCCACAGCGGGACCACATGAGCATTTCTGCGGCACTTGTTGGCTGCAGGTGCCCTCTGGGTCCTCATCAGGCGACATGACATATCAATAAATGAAAAACGGTGGCAGTTTAGACTCCTGCGCTGCTTCATCGTGCGAGTCACTCACCTCCCAGGCAGGCCCCCATGGCCAGGGCAAAGATAAGTGGTCTGACAGGCAGATTCACGTCGGCATCTTGGCTCAGATTAATAAGAACGGGAATCTGTTGGCGAACACATGCAGAGATAGAGAGCACTGGGTACCATTCACTCTGGAAATGTTAATATAACCGGTGGCTATAATTGGATTGTCAGCCGAATCTCAATAACTGCTGAGGTTATTAAACGCAAAGAGCAAAGAACCTACACACACACAGATTCTTGGCAGAGGTATCATCAGGCCCGGGGGTGTTTCTCAACCCAGTCCTGGGTGGACCCTCAGACCGTCCATGTTTTTCCTCCCTCCCAGCTCCCAGGAGGGAGCAAAAATTTGGGTTGTCTGACAGGGAGTCCAAAACATGGACTGGATTGTGGTCCCCAAGGACCGGGATGACAAACACTGATTTTCATCACGTCTTGCTGGGCTGCTAAGGATTGACAAAAGAGAAACCCAAAATACTCTATGGCATCCTGATATCGCAAAAAAAACACTCTACCAAGTATTAAAATAGCTTGTAAGTCATATACCAGTACTGTTCATCATATGTGTCTCTATACCCATCTACATGAATATAAAATCAAAAACAAGCATCACATGCAAACAAGGGATTAGTGTGGCAAGATCATCACTCGTCGTGTACATGATTTTTTTTGCCGGTCTAAGTCGACTTTCACCCAAGATGAGTTCAAAGTGTTTCTGATTACACACTTACTGTAGGACAGGCAGAAGGCAGCAAATCCAAGCACTGTGCTTAATTCTACAATTATTTTCAGAGAAAAATAACCTTTCAATTAAGGTTGGGGAGAGGCACAGGATATTACACTGATGTCAAGGAAGCATCAGCAGCAGCAAGATCCAGGAAAACAACTCGACAAATTGCACGCCAAAGAGCACACTCCGAGCAAAAGCACCGCGGGGCGGAAAGTGCCAGAGACTTTCAAAAAATGGGAACGCAAGCTTTTTATTGTTGTTGGCACGTTAATGAATTTTAACGGTGGGTAAAAATGTGTGAGGCATGAAAAACGCATAGGACCCAGAGATGTTTTTCCCATCGAGCGGTACAGCGCGAGTTTAAAAGGAGCAAGCGGCCGGAAGCTCACCATGGTGGCCGTGAAGGGGATGTTGTCGATGAGCGAGGAGGCCAGGGCAGACACCCACATCACCAGTATGATGGCGATGGCTAAGCGCTGCTCGTCCGGCACGGACTGGGGGGGCAGCAATTAGCTTTATGAGCTTCAGGTGAAAATCAAGGCAGAAAACTGTGGTATTTTTTCACACAAGGACCTCAGTGTTCCACACACAGTATCCCCCCCCCCCCCCTCACCACCACCCGGCCTCTGCCATGGCATCAGGACACGGTATGAATGGCTTCCCCCCCCATCCATTCAGATGCCTGAGGGAAGGAGATCCCCACACTGCCTGTCAAACATCATCACACCCCCAGGCAGCTACGAAGGCCGCGCTGTCTGTCCAAATGTGATTCTTCGCCAGAGGGGGGCTGCCTCCCTGTTGCCGTGGTAATTCACACTGGGAGACAGAGGCAAGGTTGGGCGGAGAGGCAGTGGGCCATGCCTAGGGCTAATTTGGCCCCCTGGGGCAGAAGGTCTCACATGGAAACCCACAGCAGTCATTAACATCAATACCGATACCCCACATGCTGTTACAAATTGACTAGTTTTGCTCATCAAAACACAACATCATATAGCCATTAGATAAGGGACCAGCACCAGCATCCCAGCCTAGGCATTGCCAGCCTCATTCCCAGGGGCAGCTGGGATAGGTTCCCGGAAAACCAGTGATCATTACTGATGGGTGCGTGGATGATGGAGATCCTCATGAAAGGCTAAAGAGCTGAATTCAAACTAACTACTGCACAGAGCACATCTCTATTTATCTTGTGTAGTTTTACCCAAAGGTTGTTAAATGTGATTGTGTATTTTCTGTTTTTACCCTTTTGTCTTGTAGTGTGTACTGTAAAGTCAGTAATCACAAACCACTTCCTCCAAGTTCCGATTCTGATTCAGGGCCATAACACTGGCAGGGCCAGGCAATTAAAGGCGCCACACACCTTTATTAAAGCAGCTGTCTGCTCCCCGATGTAGTCGATCAGCTGCAGTTGAGCCAAAGCCTGCAAAAAACAGCAGCGACATCGACGGGTCAGCCCGTGTCTGGTGAGCAAGAGCCGTCCTGCGGGAACGTGCACACAGGCCACACAATCAGCGCTGGGGGTCTGGTGCAGGGCTCCACCGTAACTGGAGCCCTACCTGCACCAAAGTGCACATCCTCCACCCACTATTGGCTGTCCTGCGGGCTCCCGCTGTGCACTTTTGCGGAGGGGGGTACGGGGAGAAAAAAGCAAAACTAAAAGATTAAAATAATTGCATTGCTCTAACAAAGCATTTTTCTGGCTGAGACTTGAAGAGTGCTTTTCACGTTATTTTGCAGATTTCAGAACAAACAGGTCATGCAGTAACACATTTGAACAATAAAACACCCTCTTTCAACCTGGGAAATTAACTTCTTTTAGCCAAAAGCAGGTTTTAGATCTCTAAGTACTCTGTTAGCGTGTTCCATTCAGAAAATGACAGCAATTTGTCAATTTGTCATGTCAGTTTTCCCCCATGTTATGTAATTTTAATGTATCTGGCTCCTGTTCCCTGGGAAAAATGGCTATTTCCAGTGTGGAGCCGGGTCCATCCATCCCAGGAGCCGGGTCCACCACAGACGTACCTCCATCAGAACAAAGAGCGAGGCGAAGAAGAGCAGCGTGGCCCACTCCACCCTGTGCAGGATCATCTCAAAGTCCTGGATATCTGCCAGCACCAGCAGCCACAAGGCCCCGAGAATGGCAATCCAGCCTGTGAGTGGGAGACAAGCCAATCACATCATACCACATTTAGCCCCAAGCCAATCACACTCCAGCCTTTCAAGGCAATAGCCAATCACACAAAACTCCGCTCAGGCTGAATATGATCATTATACCTCATTTCGCACGTGGTGTGATTTTTTGCAAGTATGACACCTTAACCACTGCGCCACCTGCTGAGTCAGAGGACTGTCAGAAAAGAAAGTACTAAAGAAGCCACAGCTGTCAGTAGAGGGGGTGGTAATGACTTATTGATTAACAACCCTTCCAGGCACCATTAAAGCCTAATCCATTTTGATTGCCCTATTAAACAGGAATTATAAGACAGTACGACCTTCAGACTATTTTAAACATATGTTCTAATTTAGTCCTTCTTCCTGAATAGTACTACTTCAATTATTTTACCTGAATACTCACTTCCAAGCACCTCAACAATTAGATAAACAGTTTTCTGTTCTGAAAATTATAGAGACAGTAGGAGATGGCCAATAGATCACTTGGGAAAATGACCAGCGCTGTGTTTTATGAATGAATCAGCTCATTTCCTCATTTTCTGACCCCCATAATTAGCCATTTTTAATCAAGGTCATTAAGCACTCAGAGTGGAGCCAGCCAGCAGGCCAACCCTGAGACATCTGCGAATCGAGCGGGACCAGGAAAGGACTGCAGATGGGGAACGGGAAACACCGAATGCGCTAATCCACGCAAAATAACCCCCGCGCACGAGAAGCCGCGGCATGGGCCTCACCCGCCTGGTCACAAACAACTGGGCAGCATCACGCCCCCTAAGGCAGAGCAGAGGGTTCCACGGGGGCCGCTGTCCCTTGGTAGGTGCGTACCTGGCCAAGCGGGGGGGGCTTAATTACGCAGTCATCAGGCAGGCATCAGCAGAGCTGCTGATAATCGGCAGGCTTGCGATACAGCCCCCTTGCATGTACTTTTGATTTCACAGGGGAGCACAAGGCATAGCGAGCACAAGGCATAGCTGAAGCCAGGGGTGAACACACATGGGGGGGTGGGGGGCTAATTACAGATCAGCAGGCCAGCTGGTTCTTAAAGTGTGACTGCTGGCAGGAGTCTCCATGGTAAATGTGCAGAAAACACTACAAAAGTGAAGCGAATATATGAAACGTAATTACTCATGCCATTTGCTTATTTATGTCCTTAGAGGATTCCCCCATTTCTAAGCCGTCTGTAGTGCCTGGTGAGAATGTGCCACGCTCAGCGAAATCTGCCTGATTTCATGCTCTGATCCGTGCCTGCAAAGGGAAGCGGTCACAGGAATAAACGGCGTATGCAGCGTTACAATCAAAGCGGAAGTGCGGCCGGGGGGAGGAAACACTGCTGATTAAATCACGGCTAAAGCCGTCAGGCGTTATGGGGACGCCTCGCTGAGTTCCCAAGGTGCATAGCGTCAGGCTTCCAGTGCCAGGGAATCATTTAGGGACAGCGAGCCTGATAGCTGTTTATTTTGCATCTGAATCGATAATCCCAGTGGCAGCCCTTAAAATCGACAGGGTCGGGGGGCAGAGTGCTGCCAGCAGCTGCTTCCCAGGTAGAAGCCTATTTGTATAGCATTCACACAATTCATTATGTGCGGCTCGTCGGGTCCCACAAATGCCCCGGTCTTGCTGATGTTTGTTTAAAAGCACCCCTGGTCCTGCTTTTGTAGAACTTAACGTGAATTTCAAGGATGACAGATCCCCGGGGCCATCTACTCACAGGTGGGGATGACAGCTTAGACACTCGGGATGTCCTTCTGCTTACATTCTGCAGCTCAGCAAGGTGGCATGATACCCGAGACAGCAGGACAGTGTGTCTGTTACCCTGAGCTGCCCAGAGGCCATGATTGTGCTGCACAACTTTTATCTGCAACACTTCCATGCTGCTGGATGTTCGTTTGTGCTTTGGCAGGGACTTCAAGCGATGGCACGTCCTTCACCAAGGGGCCACGTTGTCCCCAGGTGCCGCTTGAGAGGTTATATACCTATACTGTCAATGGACTGAGGCTCGGGGGGGCGGGGGGCACTAATCACCATGTCATACAAACAGTATATCATTTCATTTATTGTTTCGATTCATTTGCATGCACAACGGCATGGTTTTAGCAAAGGATGAACTAAAAGCCCAGAGTGTCCGTCTAATAATGGCACAAACAGTCACATTGACACGTGCAGCATTAAACACAGCAGCCCTCAGACCCAACAAAAAGCCCTGACCCAGCTCAGGAGGAGCTTCAGACGTCCTGTAGGTCGGTGCGGATGGCGCATTGTGGGCACCAATCCCACGCCTTTACCCACCATGCTTCAGGGTTGTAATAAAAAAATCTAGGTTATTCTTCAGTTGCTTTTCAATTCGATACATACATACATTTCAGGTTGCAGTCAATGTAAAGACCAAAGGCCAAGGCTTAAATCAGCATTATATACTCAGACCGCCCCCCCAGAAAAACAGGAAGAGGAAGGAGCTCCATTTACACTGGGGGTGATAAAGCAGTGGCCACAGGGAGAGTGGGGGGGGGCATAAGAAGAAGCTACAGCAGCGACAATCAGGGAGAAGCCAACAGTTTCACACGATCCGGCTGTCTGAAAGCCTAGGCACCTGCCACACCCACGATCCGGCTGTTTGAAAGCCTAGGCACCTGCCACACCCACGATCCGGCTGTTTGAAAGCCTAGGCACCTGCCACACCCACGACCCGGCTGTCTGAAAGCCTAGGCACCTGCCACGCCCACAATCCAGCTGTCTGAAAGCCTAGGCACCTGCCACGCCCACGATCCGGCTGTCTGAAAGCCTAGGCACCTGCCACGCCCACGATCCGGCTGTCTGAAAGCCTAGGCACCTGCCACGCCCACGAT
>JAODKN010000077.1:2250733-2261477 GCA_026774425.1 Petrocephalus zakoni
ATGTTCATGATTAGTACTTCAGTAGTCAATGAGGTACTACTATGATTTGTGGCCCCTCAAGTAAAGTGTTACCGCATAATGCACTATAGATACCTTTGTAATGTATTACAATGGTCTCTATCACAATTAATTATCCTTTTACTGCATTGTGAAGGTATCTATTGTGCTATATAGATAAGAGCTTCACCAAGCATTCACCAGTCTTTTTTATAAATATTTATAGCCATACTTATAATGTTTTATGAATGCATGAATGAATAGATTGTTATAGACACGGCATTCAAAGACAAAACGACCAAGGTTGCTTTTCCGCTCTTTTTCCTGAGCACCAAAGTTCCCAATCCAGACCTCCATGTGATGCAAGTTCTCAAAAATGGGCATCTAAACTACAGTTAATTTTAAAAAGTATAAAGTTTAATTTGACCCGTTTTTCCACTTAAGTGTGATAAATGATCACATTTTCGTTTGCAAGGCGTTTCTTAAAGGCTGAGTAGGAATCTCATAAATCGAAGGCACAAATTGCACTTGCTTATAGTGTCCTCATTAACCACATGCTTGTGTATTAGGCACAGATGTACAGTGTTGCTAAAACCTATGGCCCGTGTTCCATCACTTTACTCATATTTGTTCATGCTTGGAAATATCTTTGAAATATCATCATCTTTGGTACAAGGGATGTAGATTGAGGTCAATGACCCCATTACCACAAGACACAGAACATATTAACTGGTCTCATTTGACACACCAACGGTGCTGCAACGCCATTCCCAGAGCGGCCAATGCACTGCCTTGAACCAAAATAAGATTCATTAGGCAGCAACAAGCTTCAGCTGGGTTTCTACACACGGTAAGGAAGTTCAGCAAGATGGGATAGTGGTTAAAGACTTGAAGCTGATCACAAGCTTGGCCTGCTGCATACACCTGCTGCATCAGGGTAAATAAGCTGAATCCAGGGGCAGGGCGTGCACGCCGCCATTAGCCACAGGAGCCATCATGAGTCTCAGGTTAAAGCTTAGTGTTCGGAAGAGCAGGCTAACTAAAGGCCAGTCACCGTTGGAATGTCTTCAGCTTGTTCCTCAAGACACTTTCCAGGTTGAGAACTTTGTGCATCAACAGACACTTGACAGCCGTCTCCTCGCGGCTGGCCGGATTGATGCGCTGCGAGGTCTGCCTCCACACCAGGATCTCGTGCTTCAGCTCTGCCAGGGGTGGGCAGGAACAGGAGAGGAGGGACATTAACAAACACAAACCTTGGTAGCTCCATGTAGTTAAGCAAATTCAATGAATACTTCTTAATGGGCGGCTGATAAAGTCAACGATTGAAGTCAAAGCAGAACTTCACTGCAATGGAAGCAGGTTTTGAAAGGATGTTTCTTAAAATGGTCAACAGAAAAATCAGTCTATACCCAGACCTTGCTGTGCCCAGGACGTCCAGAGATACTAGGCGATATCTAGTGACTGGGATACCTGGCAGCCCTCCCTGTCAACACTGCATCAGCTGGGGCTGCAGCTCAATGAACAGGGCAATGATTTGTGAGCCTTGGTCTTTGGGTACAGGTGTTATGGATTTAATGGATTTAATCTGTATTGAGCCGTCAGCATGCAGCTCACTGCCCATGGCATCACTGTGCTAAACCACCCCCGCACCCCTCCAAGGGCCATTTAATTTCAGTCCAGTTAAAACTCAGGGGGGTTCAGGTAGTCTTCTGCCATGTAAGCAGATTAGGGCAACGCCATGGGGTCTCGCAGTTGCGGCCGCCTCTGCCAATCAAAGAGTGGCACTTAATCTCCAAGTCACATCACCATCCTTCTTGCTGCTCAAACCAGCTGAGCGAATCAGTCAAGCAACCCGTCCTGTCAAAGGCAGCAGGAAATGGTCGGAGAGGGTGGATGAGGCAATTATACTCTCCGAGGGGAAAATGCCCGTGCAGGGCCAGCGAACACCCCACGGTCACTGAAGCAGCAAGCACTCGGGAGGAGATCAGCAGTCTGCAGGACAGCAAAGCCAAAGGCTGGCTCCAACCATCCATGCTGACCAAAGGGCAAATACCAGGGGAGCTTCTAGGAGCTTAAGACTGGACACATCATTTCTCACGCTGAAAGCATGGTGTCCGGGCCAAACAAATTCTTCAAGGCTTATTTGGATTCATTTGGGGCTTCGGGCTCATAACACATCTGGTGAATGGCAGAAGGAATGAAGATAAACTGACCGCATATGAACAGCAAACGCAAATTTGGGACACCCTGAAAGATCAAAGAAGTACTACAGGCCTTCCTGTGCCTGTAATCAAGCTCCAGGGACTAGGGGGCATAAGTGTGACGTATAGCTACAGAAAGCAAGATGATGTCAAATGTACAAATGTCACTACGGGACACAGAGACAGAGCCTGCACCTGGTCAGCATTCCTGCATTAATGTCACCAGCAAACCTAGGGGTCAAATTCTGCGTCCTCCTTTCGAGGCTCCCTAGCAGTCCATCAGTGCGACAGCGTGCACAGCTCCTGGGAGCGCATGCCGCTCGCCTCCACCAACAGAGCCAGTGCTCCCAGCCTCTGGCCACCCCCCGGATAAGGGGCACAACCCAAGAGGCCCTTCGTGTGCTTTAACCTGAAACTGTGTCACAAACCGTCAGGCTAATCCGCAAATCCAGCTACTTAGCGGCTACCCTGACACAGTGTCCTTAAGGCATTCTCCAAAAGGGCCTCATCCCAATTTAAAGGCAAGAACATTTTGTGGGTCATTTTCTATTTAAAGGCACAGCGTGTGGTGCCAGCTACAGCCCCAGAGGGATGAATTGAGAAGTTAATTGGGTTTTTGGCAACACTGTAGACCATTTGTATACTGTAGGTGTAATAAAGGTTGTTATGAAGGTCTTACGCGGGGCTGCTTTCTAAAACCCAGTCTGCATAAGCCCTGTATTGAACTCATTACATCAAGGGTGTCAAATTCATTTTATTTAACAGGTCATGTTGGACGCAGTCCAATCCAATCCAATCCAATCCAATTCAATCTCGAGTGGGCCAATCTATGTGTAGTAGGCTAATAACACAACACCTTTAACTTTTGGACAGAGAACAAAACTCTGTGATCGTTTTTAACTCCAGGGAGGGGAGGGGGGTCCCCTTCAATTTCATTGTGGGGGTCAGCTATCCTCACAATTATGGAAGATTGATGGTGTTAATCAAAATATGATTACCGGTAAAATGCGCAATTAATCCGGCAACAAACTGTGACAGCGCGAGTAAACAGAACCTGACCCGCTCGCGACCTCAGCTGCAGTACAGTAGCTGCCGTTTAGTGCCGTTCGGGCAGGTAATGACCGTGCAGCTATTTACCGAGTCGTGACGGATCGGGAAAACAGAGGATAACGGGTGAGACCTGCAAACCAGTCTGTGGCCTCAGATTTCCCTTGGCGAGAGCCTGGAGCTTGTCGGAGCGTACGATTCCCGCGGCTATGAGGCCACACCACCTCACAAACTTAGCGGCAAACTTACCGCCGAAAAGTTTAGTGCGGTATTCACAGTCCCTTTATTTCGTTTGGTGCTCTGTCTTTCAGCACGGTGAGTGTAACGGTGGCACCCGCCATTACATTCCTGTGACACGCCAGTGGATGACCTAAGAACAGCAGGGTTTTTTACATTTGAAATTATAATGTGGGATCTTTCAGTTCAATGAGTCCATTCTCTAAAATTAACTTGGCAAAATTTAATTGTGTATTCAGGCCAGAGAAGAACCTCAATCGGTATGTTTCGTAAGCGTCACATAAGCCGCCGCAAATGCGGAAGCAGGCCGCATTTGGGCTGCAGGCCTTAAGTCTGACACAAGTGCACAAGTGCACAAGTGCAGCTCCCTGGACTGACTGCCTCTGCCCAGACCCACCGCAGAGAAAACGATCCTTCTTAGATACGCAGTTTTACGTGACAAGCGGCAGCTGAAACAGGAGGAAACTACACGCTCTGCCAACTGGTAAAGTCACCTCAGTCATTGTTTCAATTATATCAGTAAAGCGTCTGTTTAAAGTCCTAAGTGCTCCTTAAAGATCTAGGTCAACACGAGAGAGCCGATGGCTGTTCTTAGCAGAGGCGAATGCCAAGTCAAATATGATAATGAACCCATGCGGTGAGAAGCAAGACATTTAACCAAAAAATATACCAGTGGGGCAATATTTCTGGCAGGAGAGCCGAAAAGAGACCGAAAAAGACAGAGGTTTCCAGGAAGACTTTTATTGTAGAAGAAAATAAATACAATGTATGAGAAAACATGGTTTGTCGGGACAGTGCTGTGTTACGACTCACCCACAATCTCCATCGGTTCTCGGTTGTACAGTTTCTTGTTCCAGTACAGCAGTCGCAGGAAAGGAAATGATGTCAGAAGCACAAGGCAGATCCCCAGGAACATGTAACCCGTAAAGGCAGCAAAGTCAATCCCCTGCAGGCAGAAAGGCAGAGGGCCATCAGGGACCGTGACTGAGGCTTGGGCTTATAGTTACATAAGGCGTAACATCCCTGTTACATCCCCATCCTATCCCCATCGCATTCACACATGTCCGTCTTGGGATGGCTGTGAGGAAATACTGGTTGCTATGATACAGCATCCAAAATCCCATGGCTAGGACCTGTTTGAGGAGTGGGGGGGGGCAGCAAAACCCCAGTGTGAGAGGAAGGAGAGGATGTGGTACCATAGGAAACAGGTTTCTTTCCCTGAATGATAATGCCAATAATCAGCATTAAAGCCTTACCTTAGAATGATGGTAGCAAATTGCTACATACGGTAACAAGAGGTTTTGTATGCTAATATTTATATTTCTGTTTCTGGGAAATTGTGAGGAAAGCTGAAGATTGAATAGAAGGATGAAAGAGAAGGATGTTGGGAACGGGCTTCTCACTACGGTGTGGCCGCAGCTCGCCGGCGTCCTCAGCAAACTGACGGCGGCCAGGCGCGGCGCCCTTCGCTGGCAAGGAGGCCAAAAGGCACAGGGAAACAAAAGGAAATCCTAAGCAAATGCCAAATAGGTCCTGTTGGCCTGCATGGGCTGCGACCCAAACCTCACAGCAACGGGAACAAAGGGGGAGATCGACACAAACACCCATTGTAATGTCGGACAGGGAGGGAACTCGGCAGTGACTCCCGGCGGCAGAGGGGAAAGTTCAGGTCCAGCAAGTACAAACCCAGATTCGGTTACGACCAGCCAGCTGAGCACTCTGCGACTGCGACTCTGTATACACAAGTGTTTGGCTGAAACAAAATCTTGGTCTGGATTTTTACTTTCAAAACCTGAACTTTCCACCTCTGGCCAGCAGGCTGACCAGGGGGGAGGGGCTTAACTGATGAAGGCGGACTTGCAGGACATGCCAACATCCCATAACAGAAAAAGGCGGAGTCCAATCAGACAGTGCGAGCACTATGAGTGAGAACCGCTGACCAATTAGAGTGGTGCCCACTGCTCCAATGATCATCTCCGTTTGGGATGTCTGAATGGTGAATTAATGCTCCACAAACCAGCAGTATACAGGGAGCAGCACAGGCGTTACAGGGAAGCTTGCAAAACTGGGTAGTGTCATACACCTACAGAACAGTAGGGGGCATGGTAGTCAAGGAATCAGGGCTACAAACCACCTGTGAATAACAGCATAAACACTGATACTATACTCATGAATCAAACTGCAAAGCTTTGGGAGAGACAGCCGACTAAGCAAACGCTCATTAAGATGACATAACACTGTGTGTAGCACACACTGGCCAACTACTGATCACACGTGGTCTGACTTCCATGATGTTCACAGCAGTTGGGTCAATCCGGTACTGACCTCATTCACACTAAGCCAGAAGCTGCCAGATACACCTGCCAAATGTACTGCCCCTGCTAGAGAACCTGTGGGGAGCCTAGGGGGAGAGGGTATGAGTTCCTGACCTAGGATTCCCTCGCCCATCGGTTTGAATTTACACTAACCCCCCATCACGAGCCGAGAGAGACTGGGTGTTTCTCAATACCAAGAACGCGAAGATTGTACTTGTGGCCTTGCCAAGACCAGTCTTGCTGACTTGCCTCCCAAGAGCAAACCTGGGATGCAATGAATCATGGGATTGGTCTAGTTAGCAAGGATGCGACCAAGAGCACGAAAACGCAGATATGGTGACGTGCGCATACTGAAAAATACCCAGTGTGTCCAGGTGATGCCAGGTTCCAGCTTTAGGTGACAGCCAATCACAGCAGAGATAACACACCCGACTTCGATGGGGATGACCCTGAGCACCGCAAGCACACCTAAAGGTGCATTACACCAATACCAGGTCACCCACACACACTCCCAGAAAAGGCCATAGTCCAGTTCAGTAAAAACTCCAGCAGAGCCTCTGACCTTAGCTTCTTACCAGGGAGCTTCGTAATGTATGAGCTCTTGCTCCATTGCTAACTGCCACTTGTTAGTAGCCTCTCTAAGCTCTAAGCTGGCTCTTTGACAGTCGTATGAGTGTGATGTGTGATCTGTCTCTCCACTGCGCTGCTTTGGACAGGAGAGGCTGCTAAATAGTTTAGTGAAAATATAGCTCTGACTGAACCATTGACCCAAACCCTCAGCAAGCAGAACCTGTCCAAAAGCACCACGGTGAAATCCAGAGACCCCCATTCCGCTCATGTTGCACGGCAACTGCGAAGGTGTGAGAAGCCGGCAAACGGCTGGCTCACGAGGCACAAACGCACGGCACAGTCTGCGTGCCGTATCCACACCGAGCAGATATGGGTTAGAGAAGACAATGTTTTGTTCCAAGGCGGAAACTTAATGTTTGCTCCTTGTTTGCATTCAGCTGAAAACACAGCACTCCAATTATGTAACACATATTGGTATAATGATTTTCATTAGGCCATAGAATATGATATTTTCCATTCAATTATCCTTTCATCAAGACTATGTTTGCTACCAGAACGACTGATCGAAGCTCACCAGATGAATTAAACAGATTATCACTGTCATTCTGCCCCCCCCCCGTGATAAACAAAAGCGCTCCATGTGACTCAAAGAGAATCCCTGAATTACTGTCAGCTTACAAAGAGCCACACATTGCCAAAGCCATTTTTCACGGTCAGCTGGTCCAGAATGACGACAACCTGCATTCCGTGCCCCCAAGCTCACTTGTCTCACCCCTTTGGGGGCCATGGAGCTGGCAGAAGGGGGCCCACAGGGTTAAACCTGGAAATTATGTTATGATTACAAAGTGACTACTTCAATTACCTGTTACAACTGAAGCCCTGGGCTCATAGGGTTGGTGCTGGGCACCGAGAATCAGGAATCCACAGCAACAGAACTGCTGGTGTGCCGAAGAGTTCAAGTCAAATATGCAGAGAGGGGCTCTGCGGCCGGGCGGCCATGGAAGTTATTACTTCTGAAGAGGGACTGTTATTAAAGAGAAAGCCCTGGAGCTCTGGAGCACGTCCGCGGCTCTTTGTGGTGGAGTTTACATCTTACCTTCTACATATGCTCTTCTGGCCAGGAACACACGTTAGTGTTTGCCTCCCTAATACTCTGGCTGGCCGCCCACGTGATGGGTGAAGGTTCCCGCCACACCCTGACGGACAGGACAAATGACCGCGACATGCCGTTCCCGAGAATCTAACCTAGAATCCCGAGCGCCTCGGAAGTGAGCGACCAGGTTTGGCTGCGTGTCTCACTGCCTGAAATCGATCCGTACTGCGGAGAAACCGACTTTCACCCCGAGTGGCACTAGATGCGCTTTGCTCTCATCTCTGATTCCACACCTGAACATGGACGTCAGAATATGACAAACTATCTATATCGCTATGGTCAGCTGTGCCACAGTAGCCCAGTGGTCCCATGCGTGCAGCTGGGGGGAGTCTTCTGGGCGTAACTCAGACACCGGCTCCCCCTAGTGGAGAGTGGGAGATTAGTTCCACCTTAGCATCAAGGCTGATTTAACATGACTCCTTGACCATATGGATGCACAGTCAAACAAACCACACAGTCTGTGCCAAATCCCTTCAGCAGCTCACCGCAACCAGCCCCCCAGCCGACTTCCCTCCCCGCGTTTCATGGAGACAGCTGGCGGGGGAGGCACGCATTCCCCCAGTGCTTTGTGGGCAAGTGTCGCGCACGTCACCGTGTGTCCCCACCGGAGGCTGGCCTGTCAAAGCCACAGCCACAATGGCAACCAGGCTGGATGAGGCCAAGGCTGCAGACAGCAAGGCTGAAACAGGGCCCGTCACGGGAGGTCCACAGCGGAGTCCCCATCCCAGGCCGTGGCTTTACACACCAGAGATTTTGTCCATGGCCTGGGGTAACAGAACCGGGCATCAAAAGACAGACTTAAGCCCCTCAAAAGCTTTTAATGTTTACGAAACACAGCTCACACAATGATTTCCCACCATTTCTTTCACAAATGACCACCTTCAGAAGCTTCATTCTGGTCCCGCCAGAGAGCAACGTGTAGAAAACAGGACCGGCATTCTAGCCCAGTCACGGCACGGCTGACATTCGGATCAGACTGCCTCGTGGGAAACACCACAAGACGCCCGGCTCTGTAAGGACAGCTCGTTCCCGCGTGTCTGCGCTGTGACTTCAGCTCCCATCTGCTATCTTAAAGAAAAGGACAAAAGCGGAGCGCTGCCGGCTGATGGCTACAGGACGTCCTAAAGGATGATCAGCGGAGAGTGCCAGGTCCCAGGCTGGGCGCATCCAGAATGACCCCCACACGTCCAATGTCTCAAACCAGGCTACATTTGGGCTAAGAAGTAGAGATCAGCATGTCCATGTTCCTGTCAGAACAAGATGTAGCTGTTTGCAATGACCTAGGATGTTTCCCATCCCGGTCCTTGGGACCCCAGACACTCCACATTTTTGCTCCCTCCCAGCTCCCCATCCCAGTCCTCGGGGCCTCAGACACTCCACATTTTTGCTCCCTCACAGCTCCCCAGCCTGGTCCTCAGGGCCCCAGATGCCCCACGTTTTTGCTCCCTACCAGCTCCCCAGCCTGGTCCTCGGGCCCCAGATGCTCCACGTTTTTGCTCCCTCCCAGCTCCCCAGCATGGGCCTCGGGGCCCCAGATACTTCACGTTTTTGCTCCCTCCCAGCTCCCCAGCCTGGTCCTTGGGGCCCCAGGTGCTTCACGTTTTTGCTCCCTCCCAGCTCCCCAGCCCAGTCCTCGGGGCCCCAGACACTCCATATTTTTGCTCCCTTCCAGCTCCCCAGCCCGGTCCTCAGGGCCCCAGATGCTCCACGTTTTTGCTCCCTCCCAGCTCCCCAGCCCGGTCCTCGGGGCCCCAGACACTCCATGTTTTTGCTCCCTTCCAGCTCCCCAGCATGGTCCTCGGGCCCCAGATGCTCCACGTTTTTGCTGACTCCCAGCTCCCCAGCCCGGTCCTCGGGCCCCAGATGCTCCACATTTTTGCTCCCTCACAGCTCCCCAGCCTGGTCCTCAGGGCCCCAGATGCCCCACGTTTTTGCTCCCTCCCAGCTCCCCAGCCTGGTCCTCGGGCCCCAGATGCTCCACGTTTTTGCTCCCTCCCAGCTCCCCAGCATGGTCCTCGGGGCCCCAGATACTTCACGTTTTTGCTGACTCCCAGCTCCCCAGCCTGGTCCTCGGGCCCCAGATGCTCCACATTTTTGCTCCCTCCCAGCTCCGAGGACTGGGCTGGGAAACACCGGTCTGGGAGACAGTTTGACACTGAGGGGGACATAACTTAATCAGTCAGTACAAAAGGTCTATTTATTTGAGGGAATTAATAAATAAAAATGAAATACATTGAGACCTCCTTAACACGCCGTGTCCTGAGAGCGTAAGAAATTAATATTTATTGGATTGTAACCCTCATTTAAGCAGGGCAGCATTCATCCCGTCCCGTATCTCTGCACTCATTTCAGAGCTCAGCAGAGACGCCATTACCATTGGGAGCCCGTGAGGTCTACAGGACCCCAGTGGCAGTGCACATGTCAGCAAAGGCACGAGCTCTGAACGGACGGCCGAATGGGGCATACTATCTTGCGCAGGTCCTGGTTTGAGACGATGATGACATTGGGCGGGTCGCCGACAGCGGTGGCTGCCCCTCCGATGTTGGTGAAGATTACTTCTGCAATCAGGACATGTCTAGGATCCAGATTAAGCACCTCACACAACCTACAGGAGAAAGAGAAGGCACCGAGAGTGAGGAAAATCCCAAAGCTTTATGCGAATAGTGGGTGGGGGAGAACCCTTTCGGGACAGTTCCGTGGGCAGTCGGGGACAGCTATGAAACAAACGGCTCACAGCAGAGATAAAGACACATGGCTGGCGCCATCCGTGCAGCTGCAGGAAGAGGCGTTCCCATGGTCAGAGACGGCCAGGTGTGGAAAGCCTGTCTGAGGGTTCATCTAATACCCGACGCTACATCACACGGACCCTTACTGACCTCTGCATTCCCCCAGGGGGGCTTGTCAAGCTGCCCTAGTTTCTGTCACCAAAAAAAAGAAAAAGATTCAACAAGCTGATGAAATACCGCTATGAGAAAAACACAGCCTTGCAGGTTAATCTTCTGTGTCCTAGGAGGAGGAATCACACGCGGCAATTCATCTGCTCAAAGTAATGGCTCCTGTCGGCTACTTACAGTATGAAAGCGATCTGTCCCCAATCCAATAGTGCATACTAACCCTGCTCAACAAGACAGGCTAGCGCCAGCCAGCTTTACTGGGAAGCTACACAGAGCACACGCAATAGGCTATATTTACTGGGAAGCTACACAGAGCACACGCAATAGGCT
>JAODKN010000077.1:2281836-2294187 GCA_026774425.1 Petrocephalus zakoni
AGGCCGTGTCAGCACAGGCACACCTGCAGGCCTGTGTCAGTGGTCCGAGGCAGTGCCAGCACAGGCACACCGGCAGTACTGTGGCAGCGGGCCGAGGCAGTGGCAACACAGGCACACCGGCAGTACTGTGGCAGCGGACCGAGGCAGTGTCCGCACAGGCACACCGGCAGTACTGTGGCAGCGGGTTGAGGCAGTGTCAGCACCGGCACACCGGCAGTACCGTGGCAGCGGGCCGAGGCAGTGTCAGCACAGGCACACCTGCGGGCACCGGGGAACACAGCAGCGAGTTGGCCTGTCCGACAGCGACCAGGGCCGTAAACCGCGCATACATTTACAGACAGGAAATATCCACAAATCCGGAAGTAAATTCGACTTACAACCTTAAAAAACGGCAAAAAAATATATGGCCTGTCTGTGGAAAAACAGAGTCTTGTCAGTAAAATCACAAATATAAGATTGGCAACCCTGCATGTTACGTAATGTGGAAAGACTATTTATGACCATGACGCTGTGGCGTAGGCTCAAATCTCAGGGTAAAATCTGATATATTGACCTGTCATGCACACCAAAAAGCTTTTTGCGACCAGATACAGCAGTATAAACAGAAATGGGGAAAAAAAACATAAAATGAAAACCAGTATGACTCCAAAGAAATGTGCAGATCTGGAGCTGTGTAAAATCCTTGGGTGGGAGGGGGCTGTGGTCAGGAGACCTGCCGCCGACCTATCCTGCTGGTGGGAGGGGCCTGTGGTCAGGCGATCTGCCACCTACCTGTCCTGCTGGTGGGAGGGGCCTGTGGTCAGATGACCTGCCACCTACCTGTCCTGTTGGTGGGAGGGGCCTGTGGTCAAATGACCTGCCGCCTACCTGTCCTGCTGGTGGGAGGGGCCTGTGGTCAGGCAACCTTCGCCTACCTGTCCTGCTGGTGGGAGGGGCCTGTGGTCAGGCAACCTGCCGCCTACCTGTCTTGCTGGTGGGAGGGGGCGAAGCTGTCGGTGTAGATGACGCAGTGTGCCCCTGCCGCAGTGCTGGCCGCGCCCTGCTGCAGCTTCTGGGTCTCCCTCAGCTCGGAGAAGCCCTCCAGCAGGCGCAGCTCGGCCAGGTTCCCCACCACAGCGTCAGGCCTGCCTCGGGGGTCCTGAGCCCCAGTCTGTGACATCTCCCTCTCCCGGTTGTTCTTACTTTCTAGATACATCTTGGATCTAGAACTAGGAAAGAAATAATTTATTATGGGATGTCATGGATAAATTATTAGTAATAATATTTGTTTCCTCCTCCACCTGAGTCAGTTTTTAAATGCCATGGGCTCAGTGACACTCAAAGAAATTACATTTATTTCTTTCCTAAGGTTATGTCATTCTTTTGTGTAACATACAGCCACACGATAGGAAATAAACAATGGCAGATTAAACTTGCTTATAATTGTAATCTTACTATACGTGTTGACATTTTTCTGGCAGTTTCGTACAGTGTCTTAGGCTGCCTGATGTACCAAAGAGTGGTAAACAGTGCCATCTTGTGGACACCAAAAACAATTGCGGTAACATTTTCATAACATTAATTAACACACAGTTCTGTCGATCTTTACATTATTTGCTAATGTATATGTTCAACCGCAGATTGCGAATTGCCAGCCGATAAATGGCTCATAAATGTTGCCCATCTGACAGAATCGAATTGGCTTTAATGAGTATGTCACTGGCAGAATCATCAATCTCGCAACATTAGTATAATCCGTCCATTCACCTTCTAGCTACATATCCTCGTCACGGTCGCGGGCACCGGCCAAGTCACACCGCGCACAGCCCAGGGGGTTGGGAGAGTCACACCACGCACAACCCAAGGGGATGGGAGAGTCACACCGCGCAACGGCCGAGGGGACGGAAGAGTCGCACCACGCAGTGGCTGAAGGGATGGAAGAGTCACACCGCGCACTGGCCGAGGGGACAGAAGAGTCATACCGCACACCGGCCAAGTAACAGCACGCACAGCCCAGGGGGGACGGGAGAGTCACACCGCGCACCGGCCGAAGGAACGAGAGAGTCGCACCCCGCACCGGCCAAGTCACACCGCGCACAGCCTGAGGGGACGGGAGAGTCGCACCGCGCACAGCCCGAGGGGACGGGAGAGTCACACCGCACACCGGCCGAGGGAACGAGAGAGTCGCACCGCGCACCGGCCAAGGGGACGAGAGAGTCGCACCACGTACAGGCCGAGGGGATGGGAGAGGCACGCCGCGCACCGGCCAAGTCATAGCACGCACAGCCCAGGGGGACGGAAGAGTCACACCATGCACAGCACAAGGGGACAGGAGAGTCACACCTTGCAGTGACTGAGGGGACAGGAGAGTCTCACCGCACAGCGGGTAAGGGGATGGGAGAGTAACACAGTGCACAGCCCGAGGGGATGGGAGAGTCACACCGCGCAGTGGCCGAAGGGATGGGAGAGTCACACCGCGCACTGGCCGAGGGGACAGAAGAGTCACACCGCACACCAGCCAAGTCACAGCACGCACAGCCCAAGGGGACGGGAGAGTCACACCACGCAATGGCCGAGGGGACGGGAGAGTCACACCACGCAGCGGCCGAGGGGACGGGAGAGTCACACTGCGCAGCGACCGAGGGGACAGGAGAGTCACACCGCACACCGGCCAAGTCACAGCACGCACAGCCCAGGGGGACAAGAGAGTCACAGCACGCACAGCTTGAGGGGATGGGAGAGTCACACCATGCCAGAGCCGGCACAAGGCATAAGCGAACTAAGCGGCCGCTTGGGGCCTCCACGCCACCAGGGGCCCCCCAAGAGCGCTAGAAATTTCAAGATCTCTCTTGATTTAGTCGGTGAGGGGGGCCCAAATCAAATTCTGCTTAGGGCCTCATAAAGGCTCAGGCCAGCCCTGCACCACGCCCACGCTCGGGGGGCACAGCGGGAGCAGCTCACACTTTATTTTCCCTGTGGCCCGTTTTTTGTGACTCATGATTATCCTGAGGATCCTCTCAGCACCCTGCGCATACGGTAATACGCTTTACGCACAAATAAGGCTTAAAAAACAAAATCTCTTCCACGTTCACGAGTTGTATTACAGATGCATTAGGGAAATTCTGAGAATGCTCTGTGGCTGACAAACTGAACTGAACTGTGCAACTGAAAAAACAATTCAGGACCTTCAGATCCATGGTTTTAACTAATTAATTATAACTAATTAATTATATTCTAATTTCGTTTCTGGGCGTTTAACAAATCCTGATTGGGAAGAATATGTAAAACAACATCTCTTCGGGTGCATTTAAATTTTCCCACGACAATGAACTGACCGAAACACTTTCCTGTCCCCACAGACAGTATACCTTTCCAGCGCATACCAGTTAGATACCCGCGAGTAATCATTCCGACGCATCACGATTAGAATTATGCGCGGTCACATGCGAAGCGCCGGTGCTGCATGGCTTTGGAAGCGATTTCAAACGCTTAAGACACTTTCACAGATTACGGCTTTGGCACGGTGGTAGGATTATGGTCTTGGCTTTGTCAGACACCGTAGCCGTCAAGGCATTCGCTATCTCAAGGCTGAAGTATGAATGGCAAACAGGCGTGGGGAGTTAAAGAAATGATCGCGGTTACTGCACTGATTATTTCATTTAGATCATTGAATGAATCTGGTCATCTTTCATCTGAACCAATTCAAAATGATCGATTTAATGAAAAGAATATTGATTCCCATCTCTAAAATGAAAAGCAGCATCAGTGACCGGAGCTTGAAATTCGGTCCGTCATTTTTAACTATACCATTTGTTTCGGATAATATTCAATGAGAGGAGTCTCAAATGAAACAACGTAATATTTAGAAATTCCAGTACGCTTATTATAGAAGCCTGGACTATTTTCCCGAAGCCCCTACAAATATAAGATTTCGGATTGACTTTGTTGATCCCAGGGGGAAATTCTGGAATTCTATTTAAACTGGATGTTTCCTGGTTTGCATGATATGCAAAATAGATTAAAAAATATTCAAAAATATATTCTTACGTGGGAATGTTTCCACCATTTATTGATTCAAACTGATTGGCCCATTGCCTTCATAAATTAAGTATTGAAATTTAATATAAGAACCCAGAGCTTTTCATGGTTAGTTAATAATAAATCCTGTTTCTGCGTGAAGCAGGCAACCCAGCAGAAGTACTAAACCTGGCACCCTGAAGCTTTACCTTTCACACTGAGAGTCTCCAAATCTCTTCAGAGCTGCACCTTTTCCAAAGCAAAATCCCTATAAAGCTGATTAACTGCCCCCAAAATAATCAGCTAGTCTATTAATTACTTAAGCCACATTTAGGATAAGAAATTCAAATACCATGAAAAGTCAAACAAACACACAAAAGAAGCTGTTTTCATTATTCTGATACTTTTGTCCTGATAAATTATTTCCAAGTCACAGACCAATAATACACTGATAATAATGACATAGGTACCATCATGTAATAACTTCAGATAAAACTAAATGTAGAACTTAAAACTGGAACTTTTCAAGTACTTAAAAAAGTAATTTTGAAATACATCCCAGTACAGAAGAAGCTCATTTAAATCAATATAATTATTAATTGAAACAGAGTCTGATTATCAGGGCTCAGAAAACTAAAACTAATTCATTCTTCTCTCTGTAAATATGAAAAAGCACAGCCCCAGGTTTAATTAGTTATTTAGTAATTAAATAATCATGTAGCTCTGAGAGGAAACTCGAAAAAAAAAGTTCACCTGTATCTGCTGACGATGGCTGTGAATAGCTGTTGCTATGCGCCCGGAAGGTTCTGTGAGGGAGGCCACCCGTCGCGCTGGCTGCAGCCCGACTCCGGCAGGCGAGCTCGTCTCTCACAGGGTCCCACAGCTAGGAGCGGCACCCACTGGGGGCAGCAGCATCTTTGAGGGACACACCCCCCATCTTGAGTCCCATGGACAGCAAGAACCCCACTTCAGTACAGCGTCCCTTATAAAACACATGATCACTAATTAACAGGCAGGAGGGGGAGAGATTCTGTTCTAATCCTGGACAGGGTTTCGGGGGGTGAGTAGGAGGGCCATGCGTTCCATAAACTCAGTGTACCGTTTGATTTTATACTGTACTCTGTGGTTTCAAGACACACGCGCACACACACACACATTTGTATTCCTATCTTAGTGAGGACCGTCCATTCATTTCTATGGACATAACCCAAATCCCAATCATAACAACGTTAACCAGAAGTAACCAACCTTAACACAAGTAACACAAGACCTTTGGCATTTTCACTTTTTTGATTGCATTCACAGATTTTTATAAAAATTAAGTTTTGAGTGGTGAGGACCGGTCTCCTGTCACTAGCCACATTTTTGTGGATATGCTATACTTGAGAGGTGCTTTGGTCCTCACAAGTGTAGCAAATCAAGGACTGAGACACACACAGCCTCCAAATGTTACTCCCTCTATTCTTAATACAAGCTGATAACCGAAACATTAAAAATGGTCTCAAGGATTTTCAGGCTTCTGAAGACTGAAAGCAGGAAAGAAAGCAGAAACGCTCAGGATATAATGTCACACGGACACACAGAAAATAGCAGCCTTACTGACCAGAGGAGACAGACTTCCATCACCAAGGATTGTAGATCATATTGCCTGAGGTGGAAGGGAGTCCTCCCCAGGCACTGGGGCAGCGCACCGGCACCTGCCACGACACAGCTCTGCTAACCATTGATAAACGGCCACAAATTAACAAAGGTAAACAGAGGGAGGGGGGAGAGCACCAAAAAGCCCCACTGACCCCTGGCATTATACAAGTGGATTTCTTAGCCCCCCCTTCCCCCCACATACTAAAAGCCCTCCGATGGGCTTCACTCTCTGCAACAAAAAGATTCTTTAATAACCAATCACCTTCTGCCTGGGACAGAGGACGCCCCCAGGGCTGGCCCACCCCCAGCGCGCATCACGGAGAGCGGCGAATGAGGCGTCACATGCTGGGAAGCCAGCCCAGCACAAGGTGACTTACCAGGAAAGTGGGCTCTTACGACGCAGCCCCCGGGGGATGCAGTGACCCCTCCCCTCGCTGGGCAGGAATGTCATGCCTTCCTCTAGCAAGCACAAGTTATGTATGCAATGCATTGTCAGACAGCATCGCCACATGTTTGTAGTTCAGTGCTAAATTAATTCTGAAAGGAGAGACACTCTTCAGATCTCAGGCAGCCCAGTGAATCTGCTGGGTTAAATTTAGTTACAAACTGCGATCAAAAGTCACTAACGGAAACACCAGTGTGTGGCAGGAATCATAGGACCTGCAGCGTACGTGGCACTCGGGCGGGGGGCCACAGGACACCCTGGACCGGGTCACTTTTGGAAATCCACACAAGCGAGATGTTTTGGGTGGATTCCGGTGTTCTGTGCATACCAGTTTGTCACGGTGGGGGAATACAGGGAATGAGAGACATGGGAGATGAACTCATGCACTGAAATACTGCCTCACGCTGACCCTTAAAAATGACTGATACTCCAAACCCCAGTTTAGGGCATCAACATGACCGCTGGATTCCAGGGGTATAAACATCTGAGAGGAGCAGCACCAGGATCAGGGGCTGGGGGGGAAGGTCGGCATGTGAGGAGAGGAGCACAGCAACCAATCAGGCCAAGCCATGAGGATTCCCAGATGAACCAGATCCTTAACCTCTCCAGGGGAATGATGGAGCCCCTCTGGGAAGCATGAACATGCCTGCCTTTCCGTCCCAGGGCCTATGAGGGCGGTCAAGGGGCACTCCATGCATCCCGAATGCCACAGTGACGACTAAACTGGACCAAAAGAGCTCACTCCAGGTCCACTCCAGGCACACGAGAAGCACCTGACTTACTCCCACAGAATGTACGCCGTGATCTCGTTCCAAAATGACAAGTTAATTCTCCAAAGAATGCCCTTGATTTTTTAAGCCAAATTAAGCCAGATTTTTTTATTACAGGGAACTAATACTTTGAACGAAGGAAAACTGTACATTCTCAAAGAGGCACAAGATGGGGAGGCGTGTCTGGCTGCGGTGAACTAAAAAAAAAAAAAAAAAAAAATGATGAATAGCTTATAAATCATCTCTGTACAGGGCTAACATCAGCGTGATTCAACCAGAGGCAAAGTAAAGACAAGGTGGGAATCATCATCACAAGAGCTAAACTAAACATCACGGCGAACAGCCAACAAACCCAAAACCACCTACAACGAAAGAAAAACCTCCAGCTTGAATAAGACACGCCTGACAGTCTTTTGCACTGAAACCTATTTATTCACAAGAAATGGACACTGATCATGGATACATGGCACAATCAGAATATATACATTCTCCAAGGAGAACAGTGCATAACACAAAAGGTAAGTGGACACAACTAGAGTAACAGACATCCTTAAAAGGACAACGCAGTGGGCCGTCTCAAGCCGGAGTGAGAAACACTGACGGGTTCATAGTCAAAAAAGGTGTTTTAAAGAAACACTGCTATTACCAACAAAAAATATAAATTTAAAATACTAGTGTTCTCATTGTGTATCTGAAACGTACAACATATCAAGGTCAGGTAAAGGTCACAAAGGGGGAGACAACCTGACAATGCTACCACAGTGCAAGGCTAAATGCCCTAATCTGAATGCCCCACTGATGTCTTTCCAGAATCTATAAACATGGCGTTAGTAAACACAATGTTGATCTTTGCATCCTCTCCAATCACCCACTATATATATATATAGTTTTTTTTTTTTTAAGAAAAAAAACCTACTTTTTCTCCAAGTTACAGTGCCTCCAACGCTAATTGCACATGATTTACAGAAGTTATTCAGCTAGATTTTCTTAAGTAGTAAGAAAGGTGAATAAAATGGACATTATTCGGCTTTGGGGGGGGGGGGCAGCTTCATAGCAGGACTGCTGGGCTTTCAGCAAGTCAAGGGTCAAAGGTCAGCGAGAACTTCCTCAGTGCCCGGTTAAGTAGTCCTGGGTGGAGTCCGAGGCGAAGGAGTCGGCGTCCTCGTTGTCGGAGTCCTCGCTGCTGTCGTCGGCGGCCGGCTCACCGCTCAGCGCGATGCGCGCATAATCATCAGTGTCTATGGACTTGCAGAAGTGGATGGCGTACTTCAGCTTCTCCTCCAGAACCTGCCTGCAGGAGTACCTGGGCAGCTTCAGCAGGAAGAAGCAGGTGTAGGATTCTGGCAGGAAGTGGTCGGGCGGGTTGTATTTGTCCAGCACCTGCGGGGTGGAAACGTGACCATGCAAAAAAGATGGGGTTAACTGCAGCTTAACAAGCCCCGAGACCACACGTGGAGTCAGGGATTAACGGTACTTATACAGTCATTTAAAGAAGTGGGCCTCATCCTCGGTCAAGTGTATGGCCAGTGATATCATTAGCACATAACCGGAGCCAAGGCACTGCCCCTTCCTATATCCCCTTATCCTGCCAGGAATGCGATTATCCTGAACCTATGGACTGCAGCAGAGAGCTGCAGTCATAGCCGCATGAAGAAGACTCGCAGACTCCAAACATGGAGGCATGGCAGCGATCTCGAAACTGCGACACCTGATCCATTACCCACCTGTACCACAAAGTCCCGCCCACGGAAGTCCGCGATGGTCCTGGGCAGCCGGGTCCGGCCCCAAACGAACCGCAGAAAGAGGGAGCGTTCCGTGTTGGAGAAGGACTCCATCACCTCCCAGAACCACTGGATGAGGGGCACAGTAGGCTCCACACCCTTATAGGTGGCCACTGACTTGAGGAGGTGCAGTGGGATATCTGGGCTGCCGCAGACCTGGGAACACCAGGGGGTGGGTAGGGGGTGAGCCAGAATTAAAGGTAAACCATGACAACAGACAGGAGAGGGCAAGGCAGGAGAGCTTGGTAAAATTCTCCATGGCAACCTAAAAGCACACAAACATTATGGAAGGAAGGAAGTAGCTCACCATGGTTTCCAGCTCGTAGCCCGTGAAGAGGGACAGAAGAGGCACAGGCACCACCCTGGCCATGCCCTCCCGCACGGCCGACACCTGCTCGTCAAACTCATGGAGCCTGTGAGGGGGGCGGGGCATGCAATGGGCACACAGGAAGCCACCTTTTAGCCACGCCTTCCAAGCCCAACCACCCATTTCCATTGGCTCTTCTCCCAATATACGGCGGCCAGCATAGCCCGACCCCGGCGGCTCACCTGTAGTTTATTGCTAGGCGCACATACTCCGCGCGGTTGTCCAGCGTGATGTGGGAGTACTTGGAGCTGAGCTGGATGTCCTGGCCGCTGGCGCTGGGCACAGTGAAGGGCAGCGTCATGGCCTCAAACTCCTCCGACGTGGCCTCGTTATCCCGGATGTACATCAGGCCGGGGATGAAATCCTTATCGACCTGGGGAGGGAAGCGTCTGGTCACAGGATGCCACGGCACTGATTTCATTGTGGGGGTGAGATGCATTACAGGCCATCTTTGAGAAAAGTTCCACATATTAATAATAAAACTATGCGAGTGAGTGACGCGCGATTTCACACGATATCTGGAGTGGAGCCCACCAATCACAGGCACCCCAACACGGCACCCATGTGACGCTGTGTGACCAGCCAGGCCTATGCCTGCAACCGCTAACCAGCCCTGCGTTGGACATGTGTACAAAGGGCTTCTCTGTGCCTCTGCTGATGCACGCCCCCCCCCGCCCCCCGCCCCTACTCATGCTGCACCGGGCCACGAGCTCATGATGAGAGCGTGAATGCAGGGCAGCTCGGGGGGGGGCAGGCTACAGAGCCTCGAAGGGGCAGGAGAGACTGCTTACTGTACACATAGCCTCCATGGGTTCTCCATGGTTCCACTGGGTTAAGCAGCTTAGCCTCAGCATGCAGACCAGGTCAGAACCAGAACCACGCAGCAATATCACATATGAAATCTGAATGGACCCTGCATAATTCAACACCGGATTGAGGGAGCTATATAATATAACACAAAGCCCAGGATTGTGACTCAGGTCAGAATCCCCGTGACTTGGACCCGGGATGCCTACAAGTCAGACTTGATCACTTGATAAACAGAAGTCGACATGCTTCCCCATTCATGTGGGCTATGCTTCATTACGCTTGAATTTTGATTGCATCTCACCCCTGAAAGGGCAGCATACTTCTGTCTTACAAAAAGCCATTTAAAGGCTGCCCAGATGATGGTCTTACTTTCTCCGGCAGAGTACTAAGGCCTGGGAGGGCCTGCAACAGGGAGTCATCAGCAGGTCCCATAACTGGCCAGAACCAGGAGGATGTGGCCGGATATGACCACAAGCATCCAGGGCAGAACTAACGCTCAACTTCAGAAAGAGTGAAAGCTTTTCATTTTAAAGCACAGCTAATGGAAAAGGCTTGGAGAAGCACCTACTGCAATATTTGGCCTGTAAGACCATCTTTCTGGGCAGGGGGGCCGCTTGACTGTTGTCAGTTTTATATTTAATGACCGGTTTGCTCACTGGGGCCGGGAAGCCTAACTGAACCCTACCTCAACCCCGGATTTTGCGGGAAGAGCAAGTTTGTTAATAATGTATCCATAATGTGGGATGGTCTGTTCTCTCATTTTCCAAAAATGAATTTTTAAAATACTCCTATAATTGTGCACGGCAGTTTCCAAGTATACATATTCAAACACGTTAAAATAAGTGTTTTCGAGATAGAGGGTTTAAAATTGGACAAAGTGCTTCTCGTATACTAGGTAAAATAAAGCAGCCGGGAGGCGTCAGACCCCGCGAGCCTGCTCCTCAGCGCCCCTTATCCGTCATGCTGCCCAGCGAAGAGTCACGCTGCGATCGCGTCAAAAAAACCGGACAGCAGCCAAGTCAAAGTACAAACGATTAGGAAAAAGATTAGCACTGAATGAATAATGTAAACTTTCACACTTATACTGCGAATTATTCTTCAAGTAATACCAGATCAAAGGGCTGATGGATCACTCAACCAGCTTAAGCAAAGATGGCCACCAGGCAGGGCGGGGCTTAGATTACCTCACTGAGGTCAGCAATGGTCAGGTTCATGCCGGCCAGCTGCTTCCACACGGGCTCAGCCAGATTCAGGCTCAGGGGGCTGCCGGTGCGGATGGCGATGCCCAGCAGGACACCTGCAGGAGGACAGGGCACTGGCTAAGGGCGTTCCTGATTGGACACGTTTCTGAATGAGTGCTGTGGAGATGGCTGCGATGACAGTGGCACTAAGGCAATCACCCTGTTGGAAAAGCCTATTGGGCAGCACTACCTCTGCAGCCAATCAATGCTACCCAGATGACAAACTGCCTCGGCTGGGAGACCCACTGCACACATACCCAGGAAGCGGAACATGTTCGTGTGCAGCGGCGACCTGGCGGCAGGGTTGAGCAGGAAGCAGTCGCGGTTGGCCCCTGACTCGTCTCGCCCGTTGGGGGTGACTATGAGCAGTGGCGTGAGGCCATTCTGCAGCTCCTCGCACATCTCGGCGATGGACTCGCTGTAGCCCCCGCCGCAGTCGTCCACAGACTCGCCTGCGGACACACGTCAGCACGTCTCATTCGCCCCGTTCGTTTTAACGGCACATTCTGGACTTCCACCCCAGGTTGTTTGCCAAGCTGCCCGGTTGTTTTCAATAATAAGAAACTCAACAATTAGAACTTAACTATTCATTTAAGCTTTATTGTTTGATGAGGATCCTGACACACGCAACACAGATTGGCCATAAACGTTCCTGCCACCCATGAAATATAAAGGCAGAATCAGGCCATATTTACTATAATTTCATGAGTATTTATGTTAGGGCAGAGGGCTCATTTCCGGCCGCGACAGGCACGAGCGAGCAGACACACCCACGAACTTGACCTTCCACACGCGGTGAGGAAGCAGCAGGCTGTCGGGGCTGAAGGAGCTCATTCTGGCACACATCTGCCCAAACACCGACTTGGTTCCATCGGGTCCAGCAAGGCCTCCTTTGCTTCGAGAACGTTTAACCTGAAAATAGGTCAGAAGTGCCTGCCTCAGATTTACCCCCGCCTCTGTGCAGAGTGCATGGCCACAGCGTCACAGATAAGGGGCTGGGCTCATGTCAGCGAGCACCATCACATGCACAGTATGACGACGGCCCGATGCTAAAAGCTCCCAGCATGGGACAGCATGGGCCCAGCAGCCACGAGGGCAGCGGCTGACACCCCCGTGCTGACTCAGCCCCTGGGCGCAGTTCAAGTACACACGCACGCACACACACACACACACACACGCACACACACACACACACGCACACACACACACACACACACACACACACACACGCACACCCTAAGGCATTAAAACCAGCTGTGCACAGGCTCACCAAGGCCATTTGGTTACAATACCCTACAGG
>JAODKN010000077.1:2300645-2319074 GCA_026774425.1 Petrocephalus zakoni
GGGGGGGTTGGGGGGGGGGGGACGGGACGCAGACAAGAGACACAGCCCCTCTGAGCAGCCCGCACCCACCCAGAGCGCTTAGCTGCGCACAGGCGGCCAGCGAGGCTGCCAGGCGCGGCACGATGCTACGGTTGGAGGCCAGGTTGAGCCTGAAGTCCAGCAGGCAGGTGACCAGGTCCATGGAGGGACAGGACAGGATGCAGCGGTCCGACAGAAGGTCCTTGGGACCTGCACACAGTGGGACCGCCGATCAGCTGGCCATCAGCCCGGGGGCGGGGCAGACGGTGACGGGAGAGGGGCGCAGGGCCTACCCGCCGCGGGCATGATGGGATACACGGTGAAGCGCCAGCCCCAGCCATTGACAGAGCCGTCGCTGGTGAACTTCCACTTCAGCTCGTCTCCTGGGATACGCAGCTCGCTGGACCAGTCAGACCACTCACGCCCTGAGCAGCAGCAGCCCGAAATCAGAACATGCTCCTCTAACACAACACCGTGAGCTTCAGAGCTAAACGCCAGGTCACCTGATCGGACGGACACTATCCTATTGGCCCCGTCCATGATGGTGAGCGGGTCGTGCCGCCTCTCGGTGGAGCACTGGCGATCAAACTCCACCCTCAGTCCCTCTGCACCTGGGATGAAAGCAGGGTGATGGTGGTCAGACTGGGGGAGCGGCACGCTGCCGCCCCATGTGGGCACCAGCTCCCGTTCGCTACCTGGAATCTTGACCGTCCCGCTGGTGGAGGTATCGTCGGTGTAGGGATGGCTGCTCTCCACCACCACAGGCTGAGAGGACAGGCGGCCGCTCTGGGAGTCGGTGGCCACGTCCTCCAGCTCCGTCACGCAGAGCTCCAGCAGCACGTCGGCCACCTGCACGTCAGGTCACATGGCGGTCAGCAGGGGGCGCCATTCCAGTCAGCCTACTGCTGCCAAACAGCGACTGGGAGATTCCATAAGCGAGCGATAGAAACAGCTATGAAATCCTATACTATAGTTTCTACTATAGTACTACAGTTTAATTATACTATGCGGTGAGGGGGCCCCATCGGCGCGGGGGAGGAGAATGCAGACCTGAGGGTAGGCTGTGCCCATGCCGGACAGCACGGCCGACAGCACCTCCCTGCCCCTCTCCCCAGAGCGCAGGGACACGGCCAGCTTCAGCAGGTCCACCATCACCCGGGTGTCGTCTGGCACCAGCAGGCTGGTGAACTCGTCCAGGTACTGCGGCTCCGGTCCTGCCGCTTTGCTCTGGCTCTCGGGGTCCTGTCCGGGGAGACGGCGGGCTCTTATTGCTGAGAGAAGCTGCCAGCCGCCCGCGGAGGTGGCAGAGGAAGCGACGCCAGACGCACCTCTTTGGTTTTGGTCATGGTCTCGGCGATGATGCTGGCAGCCCCGGGGTCATCGGTGACGGGGATGAAGGGCCGCGAGGACGCCGCAGAGGCCGAGGGGGTCACCGCAGACGAAGGCGTCATGGCGTCCTCCGAGGACGGCACCTGCCCACACAGCCCGTAAACCTGAACCTTCCCCAGAAGCAGACTGGAGCGGAAATGAAGGCTGACTAGCCAGCAGCTGGCTCCTCACATCGGGCCGGGGGCCGGGGGCCGTGGCCCAAGGCGGTGCTCCAAAGGGAGCCGTTACCTCTCCTCTCCTCTCCTGCCAAGGGCTGGGGCTGTGCCGCTCCTCTGACTCGGGGGGCACCGGGGAGCGCTCTGCCTCGTACGGGCTGGAGGCCACGGGGGAGTCCGAGGGTGGCACGGGGGAGCTGGAGGGGCACTCTACAGGCATGATCATGCAGGCGGGCATCAAGGCGCCCACCACGGCGTCCCTGGGGGGGGGGCGTTGGGATAGGGAGAGAGCGCTGAACACGGCAGCCACAGACCCCCGGCCCGCACACCAGCACAGAAACGGGCAGTGGCAGCCTCACCTGGCATACATGATCTGCAGGGCGGACAGCACGTGGGACAGGGCCTGCTGCTTGGCCAGGCTGCCGTCCAGCGACAACAGGATCTTGGCCAGCGACGGCCGGTGGGGCTTAGCGCTGCTCTGCCCACTGATCTTGTTGCTGGCACTCGACGAGTCGCTATCTGACTGCACACCTGGCGATTCGTTGACCGATTGACTCGTTAGTTAAAACTGACCCCACCCCAAGCAAGAAAAGCCTCGAGCCCTGACTGCATAGCAAAGGAAGCAGCAACAGTTTGGAGTTTATTTACACTAGTAGTGATTCCAGGTAGACTTGGATGCAGCTGGTCCTAGTCAGGCATGTCCAAACTAGGCTGGTCCTACACAGTACTAGCTAAGGATGCCCAATGAAGTGACTGCTGAGTGTAAGGACACAACCAAATGCAGCTAGACAAAAGCAAAAACTAATAGATTTTTCTTAAATACTCAACAGATCAACCGAAAAGCACAGCCCCAGCCATTATCCGTTGATTTGTATTAATTTAAAACGTAATCATGGCTAATTAGACAGAGCTATAAGAAACACTGTTACCCTGAGGAAAGCATGGGGCATCTTCTAGAATGAACCCTGTGCACTGGCTGCAGAGACGTGGAATGCCTGTAAAAAGCCTGCAGACTGTAGGCCAGGTAGTTACCTAGGTAGGAGGCACCCAGGGAGTCCCGGGCGGTCTGGAAGAGGACGGGTTCGTGCACAGAGGGAGTGGTGACGTCCACGGTGGTCCACGCCACGCTGTGCGAGGAGCCGCAGGCCACACGCGTGATCTTCTGGCCCTCAAGGCCTTGCACTAGGGTGGGCTTCCGGTTCACCGTGGTGGTGCCATTTCCCTGCTGCCCATGATCGTTGTCTCCCCAAGCGTACACCTGTCCGTCCCCAAACAAAGGAGGGCTGCCCTCATTCTCTGCCACCAACGAGCCAACGCCAAGGCAGCTTGGCAGCTTAGTGCACAGGGATGCTCTGCTTCTCCCCACCAGCCAAGGAGGCAAGTGCATTACTCTCATCCAGGATCTAAAGCCCCGGCCCATCGTAAAAGCACAGAGGTCGCTGGCAGAATGTGCATTTAGCTTACGATCGTTAATCATTCACGTCAGTGGCTAGGACCACACTAGGTACCCAAACTCCCATTTGGCACCCGCAGCTACATTTCAGTACATAAATACATCACTTTCAGATTTCGGGGTGGTGGGGGGGAGGGGGGGGCAGGCCCACCTGTCCCATGTCGGTGACGGCCAAGCAGTGCAAGGCCCCCACAGCCACATGGATGATCTTCTTCCCTCGCAAGCCCTCGACCATCTGGGGCTTCCGCACGTGGACGTCGGTGCCGTGACCCAGGCGGAAGTAGTCGCCCTTCCCCCTGATACGGCACAAAAATCGATGAGGCGAAGGAGGAACTCGCCACCGTCACGATAAACTTCAGTAACGACGGGGATGTTCTCGGCTGTTCCCATTAATGGGTCGGGTTTCTGAAAGACTCACCAGGTCCACACCACTCCGGACTTGGTGAGCGCCAGGGAGAACTGAGCCCCACACTCGATTTGGCACACGCTCTGCCCGTTGAGCCTCTCAATGTTCTGTGGGATGTTACAGCCCTCGCTGCCACCCCGGCCCAGCTTCCCAAAGTCCCCGTCCCCCCAGGAGAATACCAGGCCTGTTGGGCACACGGGAGACAGTCCTCAGGGTGAAGTCCGTAACCGGCCCCTCCTACCCACAGCAGCACGCAGGATGGAATACCTTCATCGGTTAAGGCCAACGTCTGAGCATCCCTACTTCCACAGGCCACCTGCACGACCCGGTGGCCCAGAAGCACCTTCACCTGTAGCAGACACAGAAAGCAACGAGACCAGTGTTACAGAACTCAGACAGCCACTGCTTAAAACACCACACCACACCACACAGTGCCGCCCTGGTGGTCAGAAAGGGTTTGTACAAGACCAAGGAGGAATCACTGTGCCAAAGGGCTAGAGACGTAATACCAGTTTGGGCCTGAGCTGGGTGGTGTTGTCGCCATGGCCCAGTCTGCCGTACTCTCCCAGGCCCCAGCTGTAGAGCTCCCCGCTGGAGGTGATGGCCGCACTGTGGGAGCTGCCACAGGCAATGTCTCTGATCCGCTTGGTCTTCAGGGCCTCGATGAGGCGTGGCTTGTCGCAGTTCCTGGGGGAGATGCACAGGAGTCAGGCTCATGCACTTGGGTGGTGGAGATAAACACAGAGCAAAAAAAAAAATTACAGTTAGGATTATTTAGCAAAGTATTTAAAATATTTAAAGTGTTTAGCAAAGTATTAAATTCAGCTAATGTGAAAATTTGGTTCTTTCCTTTGGAAGCAAATCGGACCTGGTAAAAGTACAAGATATTTATTTCAATGCTGTCATTTGGCCGAAATGGCTTAATATAAACAGGGGAAACGACTCATTAACAGGAGCGGTAAGGAAAAGGTCAACAAGCCGGATAAGAGAGGGACCGGGTTCCAATTGGGCTTTACATCCGACTGAAGTGTCCAAGCTTCCCATCATCTCCCTCGCCCCAGGAGAAGACCTTGCCGTCCACCGTCAGGGCCATGGCGTGGCGTCCTCCTACGGGCAGAGATAGGCGGGGTCACGGCGTGCTCGGGCGGGTCACAGAGAGGCGGGGTCACGGCGTGCTCGGGCGGGTCGCACAGAGAGGCGGGGTCACAGTGTGCTCGGGCGGGTCGCACAGAGAGGCGGGGTCACGGCAGGGGGAGCCCACCTGAGTGCACTGCCACCTTCTTCACCACGTAGTTGCTGAGGGCTGTGATCTGCCTAGGGATGGGGATGGTGCCACTGGACAGGCCCAGGCCCAGACGCCCGTTGGTAGCCTCACCGCAGGCGTACACCTTCCCCTCCGCTGTGACTGAAAGAGGCACCAGACAGGCTGTGACTACGGGTCACCACTAGTGACAAACTGCCAGCAACACACAGCTGGAGCAGCAAGGATTCGGGGGCGACTGTGAAGCGGCAACAGAACCGCAAGCCAGGGCCTGACAGCTCGAGCGGGAACTCGCAAGGGGAACTCACCTGCAAACAGGCTCTTGGAGCCGCCTGCCACCTGCACCACATTGAGAGCGGAGAGGGTCTCCGAGAAGGAAGGCACCTTGATCTGCAGGGACATACGGAGGATGAGAGCAGGCCATGGCGCCCGGGGAGAGCGCGAGATGGCCAGGACAGGCGATACCTTGGAGCCCTTGAGTCCGCCCAGCTGATCTTTGTCATTCAGCCCCCAGACAAAGACCTTGGTTCTTATCGTGGCGGCTGATTCCAGACCAGAACACTTCTTCCGGGCCAGACTGATATGAAGTGAAACACACACTCAGTACTTCAGCAGCACTCACATCTCAAAAAGCCCTCAACAGCTAAAACGCAAAAACCATGAAGTTTGTTACTTCCAGATTAAGCAGACAGACACAAAGTGGATATCAGCACTGAAATGCAGCAGAGCGCACCCTCTGGCCCAGCCTGCCATTACCTCCCAGTGCTGGTCTTGTCATCGTCATCTTCCTCGTTGTCAGACGCCAGGAACGGAACCGTGGCCAGGTCCTCGTCGTCAGCCCGGACGCGACCCACGATGCCCAGCCCGTGGATCTTGCAGTCAATGCCCGAGCTGCGACACTGCTTAATGGCAATCTCGACATACCTGTGATACTGGGATCCACCAAGGCGCGACGTCACCACGGTAACCATTCAACCCTAAGCCCGAAACACTGACGTAATGACACTCAGGAGAGGGAGCCTGCATTCACACTGGCCTTACCTCTGTACAGTCACTGAGGAGGACAACTGTGGTGTCAGTGGGGTTAATGTTGATCGTCTTCAGCTCTATAAGGTTGTTCAGAGAATTTCCACCTGTAGACAAAGCAGCCACGTGCACATAGACAGACTGAGTGCCCTGGCGTACAGCAGCCAAGCCACGCCCACACAAGCATCCCCACGCAGCCCACTTCTCGGGGACCATCGGTACCTGAGACCACTACGAGGGAGGGCATATAGCTGCTGTCTGCCGGATCTACAATCATCTTCAGCCTGTGGAGCAGTACGTCTGGGAAGAGCTCCAGGCGGATCCAGTGCTGACACGGAAGGATCAGAGAACTTCATTCAGTACTGAAGAGGGGGGGCAAAGACTACACGAATAATAAAATAAAAAGGTAACCAAGCCACAAAACGACCAGTTTTATAGCCCTTGGCCTGCACCCACGGTCGGCAGACAGACTACATGACCCAGAATGCCCTGCACAGCCACCTTGCCCTGAGAGCCCGAGGACTGCCAGTACTGCTCGCTGGAGTCGATGAGGCGTGACGCCTGGTTGACTGAGGACGAGACACTAAGGCTCTTGACGGCACGCGACCAATCCTCGATCAGCATGCCGCGCTGGCCACCCCGGTGCCTTTTCAGCTGCTTCCCGGCCCGCCCGCAGAAGGTGGGTGACTGGCCTGCAGGGGGCGACAAACAGCATGACGTATGAAGGCGCGGACGGCGCGGACGGCGCGGCGGGTCCGCGGCGGGCAGCTTGGACCCGACACACTCACCGGGCTCATTGATCCGGCCAAACGAGTGCCTGCCGTTGTGCTTGCGCGTCTTGAAGCAGCTCTCGCAGTAATCAAAGTCATCGCAATTCCTACACTTGAACCTGGGTCCATTAATCGGGAACATCTGGCAGCCATCACACCTACAGGGACAGAATGTCGGTGGAAAGGATTTCAGACGCCGGTCCCTTGACGATGTGGGACCAAGTGACATCGAAGGTAACTGAGGCATGCGTACAAAAACCTGGAAGGACAGACCGAAATGGCACGAACAGGGTCAAGTCTGTACGGCCAGCACACGAGCCCAGTGTTTTAGCCCAGTCCTCTGAGGATCCGTGAGGACCGGGCTGGGAAACACCGCACCCCCCCCCCATGAAATCACTGCATTAATGTTACAGAAAAGGCAGCAGACTGGCAGACAAGTCAGGGTTAATTCATTATTAATGCTACACCGCTTAGTGTGGTGTGGGGTGGTAAATTACCCATCCCAGAGAGCTACCTGACTCCGGGGTGGATGCTGGGCACCAGCTCCATCTCAGACAGCAGGCCGGTCCAGTGTGACTGCTGGGGGAAGTCGACGATCACGTCCTTCCCGTTGGCGCTGAAAGCTGAACACATCTCGGGTCAGGCTGGACCACAGTGCCTTACATGCGCCATCAAACGCCATGCCTGGATGCCCGGCACAGGCCTACCTTTCACAACCCCGATGCTTCTGTGAGTCACCGAGCCCCACTTATACTTGGGCGTGGTCACAGAGAGCTTCACACGAACCTTGTCTCCAATCTTGATGTGAGAAGGGGAGCTCTGTGGTGGGAAGCCTATCACGGCACGGGAAGCACCAGTCATGCTGAAGGCATTGGCTACAGCACCTGTCAATCACTCCACATCCCACTTCTCGCCAGGCCGGCTTACCCAGCAGCTCCGTGTGGATGTACCGCACCCAGTAGGTCCCGCCCTTCTGCTGCCAATCACACTGCACATTCAGGTCATGGAGACCGTCCCTGTCCAGCTTGATCACCTTCCCCACGTCGCCCTCATACACTTCCTCGTACGTCCTGCAGCACCTGACCATCATGCCCACCTGAAGGGGGAGCCAGCGAGCCCAACATTTAGGTCCACAGGCAAAGTCAGCAGCTCATTCAGTAAAATTAGTTAATTACCTGAATGTTTTCCCGAACATAGACCGCATAGTCATCGTTGCTCTGGAAATCGGACCTCTTCTTGAACGTCTGGCTCTCGGTTACTACGGCACCAGGGGGCTGAAATAGGGTGCCCAGTCAGTTTCCAGAGCATAAACATATAAAAACAAAAAAGCAGGGTGTGGGGGGGGGGGGGCGACACCCACCACTGGGAAGGCCGTCTCAGACTCATCCAGTTCCTCCATCACCTCCTCCTCGGAATACTCGTCAGACACCGTGTCCGCGTCCGACAGCTCTGTGACGTGGACGTCGGGGTGGTCCAGCAGCCAGCCCACCAAGGCCTCCACGCCTGCCAAAATGACATTCATTACAGTCGCGTCTGGCAAAGCCAGGGCCACATGCCGCCCCGCGCCCCTTCCAGATACTGCTTCTGCAATAATCCACAGCTGGCGTTGAACTGGAAATCCACGTCCTCTGACCCAGATTTCACATTAGACAGGAGAGCGAAATGCAAGCGGCGTCAAACATCTCTCCTCTTGGGAAAGACGGAGAGGAAGAGAGGAAGTGCCGTGGCAGACGTACCAGGTGTCCCAGAGGCACTGCCCATGGTGCCCGACAGGGACTTGAGGGCGAATTCGATATTCTTCCTCTGGAAGCCCATCTCCATGAGCTGCACCGCCACGGGCAGAGGGGGCGCTGGCGAGGCCTTGTGCTTCTTCTGCTTGGGCGGCCGCATGTGCTGCACAGTGACCGGGGTGGTGTCCTCGCTGGAGCTGCTCTCCTCCAGCAGCGGGGATGAGGGGTGTGTGGCCTCCACTGCCAAGTACTGACACACGGCCAAGGCGGCAGCCTGCGGGCAGACAGGCCGCTTAGAGCTGGGGTCTGAGAGGATGACCCCGCCCCCAACACAGCCAAGCCCCGCCCCCTCCCCCACACTCGCACACACCTCCAGCTCCTGCTTGTCGAAGATGGCTTTGATGGGAGACGGCTGTGTGGCGGCTGACAGCAGCTGCTGCAGGAGGATGAGGGGGGGTTGGGGCCCTTCTGGGGACAGGTCCCCCACATCCAAGGGTGATGGTGACGCCGCCCCCTCGTCTGCTAGGGGCACGAGACGAGGAGTGCGTCACACGCAACAAGCCACACGTATCCCCTCCGCAGCTGACTCAGCTATTAATCAGCTGACGAGGCATACTGCCCGCCTCCCACCCCGAATGGCCCACAGGGGGCGGTGAGGATGTCAGCAGCTCTCCATGGTCTACGGCGCCACGGGAGTAACACCACATTTCCTACAGTAGATTTCCGCTGCCCCTCACTTAGCAATCACTGCTAAGCCTCATTTAAGGCAAACAGGTTTTGCACGTTAATATTTCGGTTGTTTAAACGACTTACCAGTGGGGCTGGGGCCCGGGTCCAGGATGGCCGGCTGGGACAGGATCTGCCGCAGCTTGTCCTGGTGGGACAGCAGGGCCCGCGCTGCCTTCAGCACGTACAGCCGCAGCTGCTGTGAGCGCAGCAAGTGCAGGTCCACCTGGTCTGAAGAGCAGTGACACGTCAGGCTGGGCGAGTCCATTTGGGGGGGGGGGGCCCCAACATCATCACAATGGCATGCAAACATTACGCGTTACAGTGTGCCACTGGAAGCTGCTCTCTCACAGCTACAACAGTAATCAGTCTAAGATGCCTTTGAGACTACAACAGCCTCCCTGATCAATCAGACACACTAACATGGGGTAAGGCTTCAGCATTAGGGTCTGTGGAAGGACAGCATGGCCGATTTATACCCTGCTCAAGCCCTGCTTCATTTCTAAATGTTATGAAATCGGACGGTCTGAGGACTACCAGTTTTCCGGTTGCCGATTGATGCAACAGTCGCCAGGGACGACCCTAGCCATATGCCGATTGGTGTAAGCCACACCGGGGACGACCCCAGCCGCGTGCCGATTGGTGTAAGCCACACTGGGGACGGCCATAGCCGTGTGCTGACTGGTATAAGCCACACTGGGGACGACCCTAGTCATGTGCCGACTGGTGTAAGCCACACTGGGGACGGCCATAGTCATGTGCCGACTGGTATAAGCCACACCGGGGACGACCCTAGCCGTGTGCCGATTGGTGTATGCTACACCAGGGACGACCATAGCCTTGTGCCCGTTGTTGTGGCCGCTCAGTACCTGTGAGGCCACAGCTCAGGGGCTTCTTCATGCGCTGCTTCTCCAGCTTACTGCCTGCCAGATTCACCAACTGCGCCCAAACACCCAGCATGGGTTCCATGAAGGGGAGGTTGTTCACGCTGAAGGGCACCACCGGGAGCTAGGGGGCATAAATGAGCAAGCATACGCCCACAGACCTGGTCACCACCCACAAGACATGCAATGCCCAGTCTCAGCTTGAGAACACATCTGTCAAGCTCCATGGCCACTTGACTGGCACATACCGGTTTAAGCTGGCTCAGCAAGCACACTCGGCACGTCCTCGTCTCGTGGAACTGCACGGTGATGCGGCCCTTGGGCGTGATGCGAGTCACCGTGCCTTCACCGTGTTCCTCATGCACCACCTGGCCACCCAGACGCAGCCGCCCGTCGATGCCGCCAATTACAGCCAGCACAGCCATCAGGCTGCCCACCGCAGGGGCCTCCGCGTCGGGGAAGTACTCCTCTAGCAAGGCCTGGCGAGGGGGGGTTGGCAGTAAGAGAAGACTGAGTACATGGACATGATTTATACCACTGACTTCACAAATTCACAATGACAGAATCTCAAGTGACCTCCTGATGTAGTCACCAAACTGAAGGCGGAGTAGGACTCAGCGGGACACCTACCGCCTCCGCGTGCCGGCCAGCCATGACGTCGCCGATGCAGCCCAGCTGAGAGTTGATGTAGTCGTTGATGAGGCTGTTCCACTGGCCCAGGGAGTGCAGCGTCCGCAGCACAGCCACAATCTCCTCTGCCAGTGTGCTGCTGTGGGTGGCGGTCAGTGAGGCCTGGGGGCGGGACTTCCTCCGTCGCAGGAAGCCCTCTGCAACAGACCATTAGACGATTAAACTTGGGCGACATGCCACACACTAGCAAGGACACCATCATCACAAACTACCAAATACTGCTGCCTATAAAACAGAAACATAAAAACCTACATATTTGCTAGGGGAAGGAAAAAAAGGGGGGCAGCATAGAGAACCAAGCCCCGCCCACCTCTCAGCAAGGGGAGGTCAGAGGAACAGGTGCTCAGCAGGCTGCCCAGGAACCCAAAGAGCTTCTCCACCAGAAGTTTCATGTCCTGTGAGCGCTCCACCTTCTCCCAGGAAGGGAGCACTGCCTGCAGCAGCCGCAGAGCCAGGATCTGTAGGCAGAGGAGTACAGGCAATGATCCAGATGAGTAGGAATTAATGGGACTAATCAGGACTTTATAAATATCCTACTGCTTTGGAAAAGACAAAATACAAAAAGTTGTCAACAAGGCAGAAAAGAGCCCCTGCTAAATTACAATAAAAATGAGAACTGCTGCATGATCAAGAAAACGTGTACAGCAAATACACCAATAACCTACCTCGGAAGGAATCAGACTAAACTGACAATATTGGCCTACTGGACTGGACTAACAGCGCGGGGGCCCAATAGCTGACAGCCTTCGGTGACTGACAGCGCGGGGGCCCAATAGCTGATAGCCTGCGGTGACTGACAGCGCGGGGGCCCAATAGCGCGGAGGTCAGCCTCTCACCTGCCTCTGTAGTGTACCGGCACTGAAGGACTGGTGACCCTCCACGATCTTGAGCAGCAGGCTAATCCAGGCCGAGGTACTGAGTGCACTGCACATGTGGGGCATGAGGGCGACGCTGCGAATGAAGCCCAGCGTGCACCAGCTGCGATGCTGCTCCCGCAACACCTGCCTGTGGGCGGAGCAGCCTGGGAGGCGGGGCAGAGCGCCCGGGAGGACGGCTTCAGAGGAGCATCGAACACTGAATCTGTGCAAATTCCTCATTCATGTTGTTACACATTCTAACTCCCCAGGGTGCTGGACGAGTCCCCTAAGCTGTTCTGCTGCCTTTTCCCCCCCAAGCCCCTCCCAAGCACCTCCCCATAACATCTGACATCCTGCCTGACCAATGGTAGCGCAGCTGGGCTAGGTGTGGAGGCAGTCACCCGTCTTGTCTCCGGCGCCGCTCTCCACCAGCATCCTGAGAAGGCCGCACAGTGTGCGCATCGCCTCTGTCTGCATGACTTCAGCATGGATGCCGGCTGATAGCGCCAAGGTCTTCAGCAGGTTCACCGTGCTGGTCAGCATCAGGGCCGTGGGGTGTGTGCTCTTCTCCACTGGCTCCCCCTCTGACACACACACACACACACACACACACACTTGCATGCATATCTTTGTGCAGACTGTGCATTCATGTCTATGAGCAAAACCCTAATCCCAACAATGACGTCCCCACAATATAGTGCACATGCGCACTGCGCTCACCGGTGTCGTCCTCCGTGTCCGAGTCCTCCGTGGTGGTGGGCACTGCCGGTGGAGGCTCTGCCAGCTTCAGGTCATACTTGCCCTCCTTGCCCATCCTGTAGGAGTTGGTGCTGCTGGTGTCCCACTGCACCCTGATCCAGCCGTCTTCGCCCAGCTCCCCGATCACACGGCCCAGGCCCGGGGCTGGCCCGTCCTGCAGGCGGCAGGCGTCAGTCTGTGTGCCAGCAACACCCCTGCCTGGACCCTGGACAGCAGGACGCCGCGTCGGTCTGCCTCACCTGATCACCCCACTTCCAGTCCAAGCCCCGCATCACTCGCGTGCCGATTTTCATCATGGCGGCTAGCTCCGGGCCGGAGGCCGGCAGGGGGGCAGGGGCCGCCTCTTTACGGGACTCCTCCAGCACCGTGGCTGAGCCGGCGAGGGTGGCTGAGCCGGGGTCCTCCTCAGTGTTGTCCGTGCTGGGGCCTGAGCAAAACGTCGCAGAGAAGGTCCAGGTTAGCGTTGTGGCTAAAGCAGGCACTGCATGCCACCGATTCGAATGGGATGCGGAAATCGCTAAGTGGCACGACAGCTGGAGCGGAAAGGAACGCACCGATGAGCCGGAGGATGCTCTGGCTGAGGGCGAGCATGCCCGAGTTGAGCAGGAGACTCAGGCTGTTGGCGCTGTGCTTGAGGGACAGCATGTTGAGCATGGCTAGCAGGAAGCGGGCCTGCGGAATAGTACCCAGGCTGGGGCCTGCCGGGTTCTCATTGGTGATGGTCTGCAGGGGCACGGGCTGAATTCCTGAAAAGCACAGAGGGCATCAAAAGAGCAGGGGGCTGGGACGAGGTCACTGGTTCCAGGTGACCTTCAGATCAACAGAGAAACCAGCAAATGAATGAAGTCAGAGACAGGATGTGACTCCACCTTTGCTCCTACTAGGGAGCAGAATCACCCTACTGAAGGCCATCGTGACGGGAGCAGACCTCAGCGCTGACATTATTTAAGACCATGAGCAGATTCCTCAGAGCCACGGCACACAGGGGGCAGAGTGGCCACTCACCAAGCTCCTTAAACCTGACGCTGGCGTCCAGCAGGATGGCCCGCACGTTCTGGATGGCCCAGGAGTAGAGCTTGCCGAAGGTGACCTCCAGCAGCATGCGGTTAAAAGGCGGAATGAGGTCCACGTCCTTCAGGCAGTCGGACAGTGGCTCCCTGTGGATGTATGTAACAGGAAGAGCACTGAAGGCTTTCAGACAGCCGGAGCCCAGAGAGCCATACCACCCAGAGGGCAGAGACAAAGCAGGACAGGGAAAACTGGGCCAAGAGCGGAACCAGCAACCAAAACGCAGTCTCTGATACTAGCACTGCTTCCAGAAATTTAGGAGAGCGGAGACTGTACCTAAAAAGTTCAAGCTGGAAGCAAGCGCTCGGTGGGTCAGTGTGGTGACGGCAGGGACGTACCCGATGTCGCTCCCTTCAGGAATGAGCCTCTGCCACCCACACAGCATGGCGTATTGCACCGACGGCAGAAGGAAGCTCCTAGAAGCTAGCTTCAGCATGGTGTCGATGCCCTCCAGCCTCACCTCTGCTCGCTCCAGCTGTGCCGCCACAACACCATCATCACCGTCACCCTCCATCATCCCCGTCACCCACCATCCATCACCCACCATCATCTTCCCCAGAAAACCTGAGAGCTACTGAATGCCTTTAAAACTAGGCTGAGAACACATCTTTTCCACACTGCATATAATAAATATTCATTATTGTAGATAAGATAAGCGCACAGATTCTGACCTGCTTAAGGAGACACTTCCTCATCTTCTCCACGTCCAGAGGCTCCTCCTTGAGTGCGAACTCCACGATGGTGGCCATGAGGCTAGACTGTGGTGGTGGCCCTTGGACACTGTGCTTCAGCCAGCGGTACCTGTGCACGCTGGCCACTGTGCTCAGCAGCGGCTGCCATCTGTCCTGCTGCAAGTGCAAGGGGTCAAAGGTCACCGGGGCTACCTCCCCCGACAGGTAAAGGCCAGATTATATGCCTGTACCAAGCCTACAGCATAGCGTAAACTGCAGACTTAACTACGCACTGGCGCCACAGACCCTGTCGATTCCAGTTGCTCCATTTGATAAAAACAGAGAGATGCAATTATTTCCACAGACCTTCTGAAATTATGTGGAACACCGTATGTGACCATTTGGCCGAAGCCAGGGCATGAGCCGACGACCTTCCAATCACAGGCAGTGACCGCCCAATCACAGAGGAGCGGCCTGCCCAATCACAGAGGAGCGGCCTGCCCAATCACAGGCAGTGTCCGCCCAATCACAGAGGAGAGGCCCGCCCAATCACACACCACCTGACCGCATAGCGATGCGTGATAAACGGGCAAAGGAAATGAAACAAAATGATCAATGACCTTGGGAGACTTTGCCTGGGGAGGCTTCTTGTCCAGCAGGGCGGCGCTACTGGGAAGCACACAGGGCTCCTCCCCGCCGGTCTCGTCATTGTCCACTTTGGATTCTTCCAAGTCAACAGAGTCTGTCTTCTTAAGCACTGAAAGACACAGACGAGGGTCAGCACCAGCATGAAGGCCCACGGGACGGCCTGTGTTCTGCAGATGCTGGCACCCCCCGCGGCCACCTCTCTTCTTGCGGCGATCCCGGATCAGCCGCCGCGTGATGCTCTTCCAGCGCGGCTGCGAGCTCAGCAGCTTCAGCTTGGACACGATGGACAGGTCGCTGCTGACCGCCGGCCGCAGCTCGTTGAACAGGAAGCGCAGGCGCTCCACAACAGGAGCGCACACCTCCTTGTAGGAGCGGCCCTGCTCCTGGTGCGTCTGCCGACACGGTTGGGGGGGGGTATTCAGGGAGTAACCACGGCAACCCAAGACAACACTACTAATGCTGCTGCTCATTAACGATGAGAATCACTTATAGCTACGTACTTCGAGCCAAGGGACGCAGACACGGACAAAGTTGTCACTTATTTATTGAGGTCCCCAATAAAGACCAGCTGAACAAGAATGAAAATGTACCTTTATCAGCGAGCACTTTGCCTGGTAGACCATACGACACACGTCGATCACCGACTTGGGGAAAGACTTCTGTTTCCCCTGGTCCACGCCCAAGGCACACTGGTTGACGAGCGAGAGGGCAACATGACCTGGGGGGGGGGGGGACAGCTGCTTGAGGGAGCCACGCTAAACAGATCCAATCACCATAGACGAAGATGAGATGGGGAAACTTGAATACCCGACAAAAGGAGACACTATTCCATTTTCGTGGGTGGGCATTATGACAGGACACACAGGGCTGCTCGACAAAACGGATTTATACATTGAACCAGAGATTATCAATCAACAAATGACAACAAAATCGCGCATATAAGAAGCCCTGCTTGTTTATGGTGACATCACTAGCAGGGGCAAATATCCCAGAATGCTCTGCAACACAGGAGGAGGGAGTTACCCAGGTCCTGGTGTTTGAGCAGACAGCAGAGCAGCAGGCGGCCCACTTCCTCCACGGGGTGCTCCGGGGGGAAGATGATGGGGGTGATGAGGTGGTGCTGCTTACAGCAGCGCTCGATTTGGCACAGAAAGTCCTACGGGTGTCAAAAAGGAGAGAGAGAGGAGCTCAGGTTGCCATCTCAAATAGCAGCTGCCAGCCCCTGATAAACATCCCATAATTCATTCTGCTGACATCATACTCCGGGAGCAGGGCAGAGGCATGTCCTGTGATCCCCGAGAGCTTGATCAAGCCCATCGCCGGGTCTAACCTTCACGGTGTGGTCCTGGATATTGTTGTCGGCGATGGCCTGGAGGAAAGGCTGGGAATGGTCGCTCAAGGTCAGCCGGCGGGAATAGAGCCGGGACTTGTCGGGCGTGGTAGTTCCCGGCGAGCTGCAGTGGTCCTCGTCCTTCTCCTCGTTGTAGTTGTAGTGGATCTGACTGGTCTGCAGGCCCCCGGAGAAAATCGAGGACTGCAGCCACTCTGAGACACACATACATACGTTAGAAATACGCAGGTCGACAAGTTCTACCCAGACGCAAATGGGCCACTGGCAGAGCCAGGACACAAAGATTCCACACTCACTGGCACATTCAATCTCCATGGGCGAGAGAGGCGTGCTCATGGCAAGGTAGGAGGCGTGGAGGCCCAGGAGGAGACCCAGGTTCCTCTCCGTGTCAATCAGGGGCGAGGAGAGGCTGCTCAGGTCAGGCGTAGTCACGGTCTCCTGGTTAGGCTGGGGGGGGGGGGGGTGGCAAAATCAGACACCATATCATAAAGCAGGTAGAGATGGTGAGGCACAGATGGGGGCTCAGATGGGAGCACACCATACTTATATGTAGTGGCCGACACATAAGGCCTGCATGGACTCTCTGGTGTCCTCAAACTGCAAGGCGGCTTCCAGGGCGACGACTGGATCTTCTCCAGCAAACTGGGCTGAAGGTAGAACAAATCCAATCAATATGGGACCACAAATCAGACAATTCTTCACCCACCAAAATAAACGAGTGACATGATTTTGCCGGGGCTACCAAGGACGCTGTTCCCGGTGAGAGACTGGGCCTGGAAGTCTTTGATGTCGTAGACCTTGCCATCGATGACTGTCCAGAAGCCGCCGTCCTTGTTGTGGTTTTCTAGGTCGCCCTTGCGGATGAGGGACACCTCCTCATTGTTCCTACAGCTTTGGCCTTTGAAGAAGGAGCCTGGTGTAGCAGAGCACAGATTGTCACTCTCAAGGCCTCTCACCAGATATCAGCACGGCGAAGGCACTACATCCCAACGGTAGCGATGGCGGCAAGATGCACTTCAAGATAAGGCGGTAAGATATGTGTGCTTCAAGCGAGCTTCACTGAACAGCCACGGTTTCCAGTTCCCAGAATCTTACCCATAATGCCTGGCCAGGCCAGGTCTTCATTGTCATCTCTCTCGTGGCCAGGGGCCAGGTGGTTGAAGCGGTCCAGGTGCTCAAGCAGGCTGGCCAGCAGGGGGATGGAGCCAGTCTCCTGCATGAGGCCAGCATCGATGGTGAGCAGCAGTATGATGGATACGACCAGCTCTGGAAGCAGAACTCCTAGGAGAAAGAGGGCAAGGAGTTGGAAAAGCACATTTCTCTGGTTGTTGCTTGAGCTTTAATGAGAATGTGAAAAATGGAAGCTAACAGCCACTCTGCTGGGTTCCAACCAACAGACAAATGAACAGTTTATGAGCTGTCTTAAGAGAGCAGAGGTACCAGTGAGGTCGCCCTCGATGATGCGGGACACCTCAGCGAAGTGGCGGTGCCCTGTGAAAGCGATGCTGGTCGCCACGGGCAGGATGTCCCCAATGTGCGTACAGAGCAGGGCAATGTATTTTTTCAACAAGGATCCCACCCCGAGTAGCTCAGGGTCTGGAAGCAAGACACACAGACACACACCATAATTCACTTATAAAAGCTGTCTGAAGAGACAGACAATCATAAACAACCCCTTTTTGCATCTTAAAAGGTTTTACATAATCTATGATCCTGCAAATATTAACATACAGCTCCTTGCCCCCCCCCTCCCCCTCCCCCTCCCTCAAAACCTTGAGCTACAATTGCCTTTTACAAGTAGACACAAAGATGTTCAATACACTTACAGGTGCCCTTCCCTGGGGCCCCTGGAGACAATGCCAGGCTGATAGGGATTAAAATGGTTTGAGGGACAAAAGCACCCCCGTTTGGTGCCAGAAGCAAACCCATCACAACCCACCCCATCTCAGTGCAGGTTTAGAGTTGCACTGCACTGATTAAGTGAATGATGGGGAGCAGGTACATTGCAATGTGTCCTTGCAGATCCCATCCATTTCTCCTTTTGAAGACACACACAGATATAGAAGCTAGAGCAAAGCTTGGAGGGACAGAGCATCCTGCAGCACTTTCCAGGGGGTTCCGGACCACGCTCAAGTGCCTGCCTAGAATGTAGCCACTCTGTCGAGCACAGGATGCAAACCAGTGTCCTTCCCATCACAGGCACGGGGATCAAACCCGCTGAGCCACACACCAAGCAACAGGAGGCAGCCGCTGTAGCCGCTGACGAGCTCGGCCCGGCCGACGCCCACGTACAGCTTGCTGAATGGCAGCCGCCTGTCGCCGTCGGCACGACTCACTGTAGCCGCTGACGAGCTCGGCCCGGCCGACGCCCACATACAGCTTGCTGACTGGCAGCCGCCTGTCGTCGTCGGCACGACTCACTGTAGCCGCTGACGAGCTCGGCCCGGCCGACGCCCACGTACAGCTTGCTGACTGGCAGCCGCCTGTAGCCGTCGGCACGACTCACTGTAGCCGCTGACGAGCTCGGCCCGGCCGACGCCCACGTACAGCTTGCTGACTGGCAGCCG
>JAODKN010000077.1:2383186-2394749 GCA_026774425.1 Petrocephalus zakoni
CGCACAGAGCAGGTACAGAGCGGGTACAGAGCAGGTACAGAGCAGGTACAGAGCAGGTACAGAGCGGGGACAGAGCGCAGGTAATGGTGGCACTCTGTAACTCTGACGCACAGAGCAGGTACAAAGCGGGTACAGAGCAGGTACAGAGCGGGGACAGAGCGGGGACAGAGCGGGGACAGAGCGCAGGTAATGGTGGCACTCTGTAACTCTGCCGCACAGAGCAGGTACAGAGCGGGTACAGAGCAGGTACAGAGCAGGTACAGAGCAGGTACAGAGCGGGGACAGAGCGGGGACAGAGCGGGGACAGAGCGGGGACAGAGCGCAGGTAATGGTGGCACTCTGTAACTCTGACGCACGGAGCAGCGGCTGCGCCCGTACCAGACGTTGAGCAGGTTGGAGTGGAGATGCAGGCTGTGGGAGAATCGGGGGGCCTGATTCACCCAGTAAGGTGCCACCACGTGCTGTTCCAGCCATGTCCGTGAGTCCGGCTCGCCCACTGTAACCAGAACACCAAGCACAGTGGTTAAGGCTCCGCTGTTCTAGAACATTCCATTACCCTGGGAGGGGCTGTTGTTGTACCCTTCCTAAAATACCCATCTGAATGAAATGGTAAAACTGTCATTCATTTTTAATTTAGAGAGACACCTTCTCACCTCCCCATGTCACCTGCACGGCCTTCTTGGAGTGGTCAGGATCCTCCTGAGGGGTCCTGTCAACCTGGATGCCCGAATCTTCTCTACTCAGTGGCTGCTGGCTGTCATCATCTTCGCTCTCTTCCTCAGACCACTCCTGCGAAGCATGAGTGCAGTGATTGTGGAGACCCCTCCCCCCTTCCCAGAGCACTGAGCTTTACTACAGTGACCAGCACACCGAACTGCCAGCTGTAATTGGCATGATTATCTACTGAGTGCAGTGAGTGTGGAGACCCCTCCCCCCTTCCCAGAGCACCGAGCTTTACTACAGTGACCAGCACACCGAACTGCCAGCTGTAATTGGCATGATTATCCACTAAGCTGCCTCAGTACATGACCAAAACAAGACTGCCACAGGTTCGATCCAAACCAAACTTGTGATGTTCAAGACCAATCTCTTAATTAACAAGCCGTAATAGTATAATCCACATTGTCACATTACTGAGCAATCTGCTGCAATTGCTTTAGGGGTAATATCACAGATACGACTGTGAAGAAAAAGGCAAATATGTTACAGGTCCTCCAAACGCCATTAGCGGACTTCAAATGCTTAAGATGCACGAAATGGTCGATCCTATAAAAATCACTCACAGGAGTGTCAGGATAGGGCCCGGTGTCAAACTCCTCTCCCTCCAACAGATATTTACCCCAGTCAAAGGTGTCTTCTTTTTCTGCACAGATGGAAAAGAACGGAAGGGTGAGGTGGTATCGAGACACGGGAAAGTGGCAACCGACCACCAGAGAACTCACCAGCCTCCTTCACGCGGGGGGTCTCAGTGTAGTGCGTGTTGGCCGGCGAGTCGGACAGGAAGAGCAACAGAGCGAGAATGCCATGATGGACATCAGTCTGCAGAGAGACACGGCCGGGGAGCAAGCCGCCATGCATGACATCACACTACATTTATTTATTTAGTAGATGCTTTTGTTCAAAGTGAAGTACAAAGATCAGAGAGCAAGATCAGTCAATGTCAGAGGAGCAATAGGCGTCAAGTTCCTTGCTCAAGGACCTAGTGGAAAATCATTCTGCCAGCCAAGAGATTTGAATCAATGATCATCTGATCAGAGACTTCTCCTGGAGAGACACACAGCACCCATGCAGAACGTCCCTGGCCTGACGCATACCTTCGTCCCCTCTGTACTGGGCAATGGTGAGTTCAGGAACTCCTCTGTTAGTCGGATCCAGCTCTCGGCTCTCCTCAGGTCTGAGGTGACCATGAGCTTTTCGTAAATCCTTTTAAGGAACATGGAGGGCAAGAGTGATCATCTCCCCAACGGACACACTTCCACAGACACACTGCAGATGTTAGCCAGGAAAACAGCAAAATGCCTCAACACCAGATGCTTACGATGGTAAACTCACCCGCTTACGGTGCGCTGGACTTTGTGTTTGTTGACATCAAGAAAGCGATGGAACCTGATCAGTGAAATGTGTCCATTTAAAATTCATACCACAAAAAAAGCTAATGGTCCATTGCGTAACAATAAACACTAATTATTTATAGGAATTAAGTAAATTATTTATGCTGCTGCGTTGCAAAACACTTTTATCCAAACCCAAAAGTCAAAGCTCAGGTTCATACAGCTCAGGCTGTCAGGTTCAGCCTACGGTTTTTTACCCCAGAACATCAACCAATTCCTCATAGGTTCAACAAAAGCTCCCCCCCAGGGACGGCCACGCCGACTCTGTAATCACTAGGCTAGCCGTAGCATTGTGTGTGGGGGCCCTGGGGACATCACCTGAAAATCTGATCTCTCTCTAGACCACACGCACCATTATCACCAGCATCTTTTTCAGCAGGAACCTGTTGCCTGTGAGCTTGCAGAATAAAGGCGCCCCGGATCTCACCTGAAATTTGACCAGACAAATTTAAGCGCCATTTGAAAATTCGGGTCCTCTTCGTCCTGTATCCCACTGATGTGCTTTACCAGCCTTTTTGCCTCCACGTCTATTTCCTTTTCAAATTTAGTCCAGTGTGCCATCTTGGCGTTTGAATGAGCCGGCTAGCCGGCTAGGTGACTGTTCCGTGCGCTGTAGCTATCGGCTCAGGCTAGTAAACATACAAGAAACCTTCAGTGTTCGCTGTATTAGATCCGAAGCGTTTGCCACGGTAATGAATAAAGTGAATGAGAGACGGGGCTTTGTGCAATAGCGGATGGCTACACTGCTAGCTCATTATGCTAAAAACAAAAACAGTTTAGAAAGTAAACGGGCTGCTCGAAAAGGCGGAAACCCATCTCTGCACCTAAGACCTTCGCGCTGCAAATGGCCTAAAATAATGATATTATATGCCGGCAAAATTACACTATTTTGTTCGCCATTTTCGTGATTAGACGGCGACCCTTTTCCCTCCCTCCAGTGACAGCTCGGTGGCCAACAAAAACTTTACCCGGGAATCCTTGCACCATTTTGTTTGAGAGTTCGGATTCGATGGTGGCCCGGTGGCCAACCAAGATATTACCCATAGTGATCTATGGGTGATATCCAACATACTTTCCTTGTACAGACCTGTATTCCAACCAAACACGTCAGAATGTTTCTTGTCAGCCTAAATCACTAATGTGCGAAAAAACACTAACCCGTGTTAGCAAATCAGCCGGAATGTGAAAATATGCATTAAAACACTGTTACAATTTAAAAATCACGCTGGAGTTAATGGCTCTGACCGTCGTCTCTAATCCCCATTAATCCCCATATACTGGGCCTTCACTGTATAATGAATTTTATATTTTTTTAACTAGTTTTGTGTATGAGTAAAGAATAAATATCAAGAAAATGTTACAATTATTCTTGCAATTTCATCAGTAGGAGTAATTTTAAGTGGTTAAGATTGTCTTAAATGTGAAATGTTGCTGTGGGGTGCGTGATTGTTGCATTTCACATGTAAACTCGACGTGCTTTTACGACGATCCCTTAAATGCATCCCGGGGGGTGTTCGGCGTGCAGGCAACTTCACATTGAGGGTTAGTTTGCGACGACCACGACCCCGCCAATTCATTTATTTCTCATTTAACTGTAAAAAAGATAGATGCAAAGGCCCTCTGGCGGTAACATTTTACGATCTTTGGGTGGACCTTACTGTAAGCTATGCCTGTAATTATTCCGTCTGTCGACACCTCAAAAGGATGCTCCAGCCTTGGCTTCCGCATCATTCTGCAATTTGCTTCCGTCCGCAAATGTTCACTCTGTTTTGATCCTAACTTAGTGTAGTGGATGGTTGACAGAGAACAGGACTGGAACAAAAGCTCCGCCCTGCCTTGGTGCCCATCTGTTCCGCTGTCAGCCGCCGCGTCTCGTAGCGGTGAGTGTTATTCGTGCCTGATACCTACTGACATCACAGGCATTCACCGCTAAGTGTGACAGTGTGCGCTGCTGGTCTGGGGGAATTCATCACTTTTACCTAACAAAACATGATGCAAATCATTACTACTGTTTGCGATCAGGAAGCCGCGTTCCGCGGAGCACGGGCTCGTCGCGCCGAAAGCCGTACCTATTAGTGCGTGTGCGCGGACGCGTACGGGGACGCGCACGGGGACGCGCACTCCGGCCGGCGCGCTTTGTCCACTATCCTACTACGGTTCCTGCAGTTTAACTGACGCCAACTTACTATTTGTACAACGAAACACCGAGAGACGAGTGAAAGTGTGCGGATGGCCGGCCAGCTAACGTCTGATACATTGTGTTAGACTATTACACGTCAAAGGGAATAATTAGAAAGTTTATTGTGAAAATGATCGAGAATCTATAGGATACTAGACGTGTGCCTTTGAGATTTTTATACAGCACTAAAGGTGCATAAACAGTACAGTAAACAGTCTAAAAATTGTTCTCGTGCAAGTTTTGTCGTCTTAAAATCTGTCGCACGAGAAAAGATCTGTCGCGCGTTAGTCGGTCACAATGTTGTTTTTTGTTTCTCTTCTTTTTTTGATGGATTGAAAAACAAAAGCCCGCGTACCTAAGCGTACCTACGCGGCCCTAACGACGCCCCTTCCCTGCCGGCCGCCGGGCGTCTCGGCTCGCTGGCCGGGCTCCTCCCGGGCCGCCCGGACTGGGCGTGTCTTGGCGGTGCGCCGCCGCTCCCGGAGCCCCGGCTTAAGCGCCGCCGGCTTCCTGCTGCCTGCACACGGGCGCGCTGAGCCGGCGACGACATGAAGCGGCGGCTGCAGAGGAAGTACATGATCCTCATCCTCGGATATTCCCTCCTGCTACTCTTTATTCCCTACGTGCTGGACTACGGGGGCAGGGCGAGCGAGGCGAAGCCCGGGGTGGCGCAGCAGAAGTGCCCCGACCTGGAGAGCACGCTGGCGCTGTGGAATAACGGCTACAAGCCGGGCAACGCCTCCCCCAGCGCGGACGAGGATGTCCCGAGGAATCGCTCCAAGATACACATCTACCTGCACGCCACCTGGAGGACCGGCTCCTCCTTCCTGGGGGAGCTGTTTAACCAGCACCCGGACGTCTTCTACCTGTACGAGCCCATGTGGAGCATGTGGCAGGCGCTGTACCCGGGCGACGCGGGCAGCCTGCAGGGCGCCGTGCGCGATATGATGGGCTCGCTGTTCCGCTGCGACTTCTCCGTGCTGAAACTTTACGCGGGGACCAACAACATCAGCACCTCGCACATCTTCGGGTGGAAGACCAACAAGGTGATCTGCTCGGAGCCGCTGTGCGGCGCCTACAGGAGGGACGAGGTCGGGCTGGTCAGGGGGGACGTCTGCGAGAAGTGCAAGCCGAGGGACATCGCGCATCTGGAGAGGGAGTGCAGGAAGTACCCCGTGATTGTCATCAAAGACGTGCGCGTCTTAGACCTGGGGGTGCTCGTCCCGCTGATGAGGGACCCGAGTGTAAACCTGCAGATCATCCAGCTGTTCCGGGACCCGCGGGCTGTGCATAACTCCAGGCTGAAATCGAAGCTGGCGCTGGTGAAGGAGAGCATCCAAGTGCTGAGGAGCAAGAGGCAGTCGGACAAATACAAGCGCCTCCTCATGCCGAACAACAGGGCGAACCGCGCCGAGAACTACGTGGCGAACGCCATGGAGCTGATCTGCGACCACTGGCTGAATGACATGCTACTGCTCATGAGTGCGCCTCAGTGGGTCAGGAAGAACTACCTGCAGATCCGCTACGAGGACCTGGTGCTGCGGCCGGTCCAGGAGCTGGAGAGGCTGTACCGCTTCTCCAACCTCACCTCCTCCCCCGCCATTGACAAGTTTGTGCTGAACATGACGCAGGGCGAGGGCTACTCCTCCGACAAGCCTTTCCTCATATCGTCAAGGGACGCCAAAGAAGCTATTTTCGCCTGGAGGGAGAGGCTCAACGTCCAACAGATCAACCAGGTGGAGGCGTATTGCAGTGAAGTTATGCGCCGGCTGGGCTACCAGAAGAGGCATGTGGATAAAACGTAGGGCTTCGGTGCCGGCGATCGAGGTAAACTGGCCGAGAGAAAGTGCAACATGTGTTACAGTGTGTTACGATGTGTTCCAGTGTGTTACAGTGTGTCACGATGTGTTACAGTGTGTTCCAGTGTGTCACAATGTGTTACAGTGTGTCACGGTGTGTTCCAGTGTGTCACGGTGTGTTCCAGTGTGTCACGGTGTGTTCCAGTGTGTCACAATGTGTTACAGTGTGTTACGATGTGTTACAGTGTGTCACGGTGTGTTACAGTGTGTCACAGTGTGTCACGGTGTGTTACAGTGCATTACAATGTGTCACAGTGTGTTACAGTGCATTACAATGTGTCACAGTGTGTTACAATGTGTTACAGTGTGTTACAATGCGCCGTGCGCGGCAGAGCTGGGAAATAACGGGCCATTTCAACCTGCCATGTTAGATCATTATTCACAGACATGTATATTTCATTTGTCTGCTATCTGTTTCACGGCGACCTAGACTTTAAAATATTTATAGTCACTGATTTATAACAAACATTGTTCCGGATGATGCTGTTCTCGAGATTTTAATATAATTTAAATACGGTCTGGCTGATATTATACTAAACTAACATTGTCGTACGTAAACATCCAACCTGTGCAGTTAAATATTTATATACACTTGCACTACTGCATTTTGGGAGATAAGTGAATACATAATGTATGCTTGGCTTAGTAACAGGTTGTTGATTTTGCGTACGCTTTATTGTTTTATGTGAAATCACCTTAGATCAGGGCTGCCCAACACGTCGACCGCGAAGGTATGGCGGGTCGATCGCGAGACAGTCAAACTTTGTTTCATTAGGTTACAATAACAGCTGCCCCCATCGCTTCTGACGCGTCTCCACCCCGAAAAGGCGAATGTACTGCGAGCTAATTATGCAGAATCCCAGCGAGCAAAGTGACCCAGCTAGCCTTCCAGTTTATATCTACTAAAAAGGGATATTAAAAATGAGTGGGGGAGCTGGACCGAATAAGGGAACCCTACATGTATTGGATTGTATTGCGCTGTAAGGGTTCACGCAGTGATGCAAGGTTCGCCAACATATACTGTACATATAAATATGAAATACATAATATATAACATATATTTAGCATTTTTAATGTAGGTAGATCATTTTGACCTGGTCATTTTAAAAATAGCTCGCAAGCCGAAAAAGTGTGGGCACCCCTGCCTTAGATAGTACCGCTTCGTGATATATAATATGTGTTTGTGTTTATGTAGTCATTTGATGTATCGGTGCTTACAACAGTGTTTAGTGTGGAATAGTGTGGAATTTTATATCGTGGCACTATCTGTACAACAGGTTTATCAAGGTGTAACTTAACCCCGAAACAGTGATAAACCATAACACATACAGTTATTTTTCCAAGGTAACCATGGTGCCCCCCCACAGGACAGACAAAGGTAAAATTTAAAGAGCATTTTTTGTTAGGAGAGTACCAGCATCCAGTGTTGGTTTATAAATTGTATTTCTTATGAATTTAATTTTTAAATCAAGGTTAGTCAACCTTTTTAACTGATCCACCCATTCCATGTATTCTGTACAAGTTAAAGGTCCTTTTTGCCAGTTACAGCCTAGGTGTCTTTATGGGGGGGGTCTGGTAGGCTGGTCGAAATGCTCCGAGTGATCCTGAAATTTACAGAGCAGTGACAAAACTGGGCCCAGGCTATTTCTGGACAGTGGCACTGCAGTCCAAAAAGGGGACTGAACGGGTCGTCAGAACATGCCTGCTTATACCATTAGACAGGCTATTCGTGCCAGTGTAGTCATGGCAACGCAAAAGTAAACCTAACCCTTTGTTTTCTGAAAGAGCATTCCCACATCATGAAGTCAAAGCGGTAATGAATCATCGCTTTTAGGCTAAAAGGCCGTCCTGGCTGTATTACATGAATTTATTGTATGAAATGTATCCATCCATCAATATATATTGATATAAATAGTTTTGGTTAACATTTTATTTAATAAATGAATAACTATGGTGATAGGTGAAATCTATGCATTAAGGATAGATTGGATGGGGTGATTCAGTACTATTGGCATTGTCAGGTGCAGATCAGTCCCTGACGCTTGTTTCAGAGCCATCCAGTCGGCTTGGCGATGCCCATCCCTGATTTGGCGATGCCCCTGCCACACAGCGTTATCTCTGCGTCTGTGACAGCAGCTTTCAGGCTACCCATCCCACTCCACCAGCTACCAGTTAAAGCACAAAAAAACTATGCCCAATTATGCCTGTTGTCATGATTAAATGGAAGGTTGCCTGGATACCGCCATCTTTCCAATTTCAAGATTAAGCTTCTAATCCACGGAGGGCCCATTAACTAATAAGACTCACCGCTGTGTGTGGAGCCTTAGGGAAAGCCGGCGGCGTGCCAGTGTGGCGCACATCCTCCCATGAGGCAGGCTCTCCCTCCTCCCCGACTTTTCCAGGAATTCGGACAGGATGGCCTCTGTGTCCTGCTGCTTCACAGCGGTGCCACCAAGGCGGAGATGCAGTGAGGCTGTTTCCCGGCCAGTCGCTGCCGGCCATTCATTCCCACGGGCCACACAAGCACGGGCCACGCAAGCACGGGCCACGGGCCACACAAGCATGGACCACGTGGGCACACAAGCACGGGCCACGCGGGCACGGGCCACACAAGCACGGGCCACACAAGCACGGGCCACGCGGGCACGGGCCACGCGGGCACGGGCCACGCGGGCACGGGCCACGCGGGCACCACCGCTGGCTGTGTCGCTAGCCAGAAGCTGGCTAAAGAAAATTGGACTCCCTCAGTTGTGGGTTTCATGTTTCAACGCTATTTTTAATAATTATTATTATTATTATTGTTTTAATCGTGAGGCTGAGACCCGGAGCCAGCACGAGGCTGCTGGTCGGGCTCAGTGAGAGAAGCCCGGCTCTTTGCGGTTCCAGCAAGCTGATACCCCGGAGCCGGGCCCTAAGCGCCTGGCAGGGCTCTCAGACGGGCGGCGGGGGGGAACAATGCGGGCTTGTTGCTGGCAGAGAGGCGGACTCCCCCAGTCCCTCCTGTTACGGGCTCCTGACACGCGGGGCCTTTCAGCACCGCCAAGGGCCGGCGACCCACTGCAAGGTGACACGGGCCCTTTGTGGCTGGTTCCATTCCGGCGGCACGGGCGTGCACAAGCCCCCCAACCCCCTGATAGCGGCGGTGGGCCCCGTTATCAGGGCCCCACAGCGTCTGCTTTTTCCCACCTCCTCCTCTCTATCTTGCCCATCAGACATGGATCCACCTGAAGTACACCCTCTAGAGGCTGATCAAGCGCCATGCACTGGCACTCTATTATTTTGGAGTGAATAACCAATAATAGTAGCGATAATTACCCTCTGATTGGACAAGGTTTGGGTTAACCCGCACAGCCAGAGCCTGGGAGAACTCGGGCCCACTGGCACTCCTGAGCTACCCACCTCACCGTCTCCCTTTCCTTTCTTCCAGGAGTGTGATGCACAAAGGACGACTGCAGGGGGCGTAACATCAGGAAGGAAGAAGCGTGCTTCTGCATCAGTGTGGCAGCAGCTGTCTCCCTTCCTCAAGGTCGGGAGGCACTTGCCCATAGGAGGCGTCAGAGGGGATCTGTGCAGTCTGAGTGCACAGATGGACACGTCAACATGTATATATGTGCAGGGCGTAGTCCCCCCCCCTTACAGGCCAAGGCCTGTGACCCGCCTTTATAAGCACTAATCAACTTCCTGATCCCTTCAAGATTCGTGCCGTCTAGGGGAGCCACATTGCCTGGCCCGAAGGCCACTCATTGGCAGTGTGAGGTGTCCTGTCCTTCACTCAAACCCTGGCATGTTTCTCACAGGGCTTTGGATTGACTTCTTAAGCAGCGAATGCTTTTTTTTTTTATGTGAAAATGACCTGGACTGACAGATGGTGAAGGTGTGTACTGTGTTAAATCGGGGAGAAGCATTGCAGATTGGATGTCATTCCAACAGAAATCCACGTTCTACCCACGGGCTTAACACTCGACCCATCCTTGGAGGCAGAAATGCCACACAGACATACCTGAGAGGAGGCTGCACGGCTGTCACTCACTACACACTGCCTTTCCTCAGACTAAGATTAATCCTCACACAAAAACACTCCACTGACATCCAGGAAATTCCACAACTCGACATTAAAGTCACCCGCTCGAGACAGGCATGCCTTTTCTTTAACGTTATGCTGTGTTTTTTTCTTCTGTCCCGTCAAAATATTTTCAGAACTGGCTTAATTGTTCGTTGATATGTAGTGCGTAGTGTGACCTGATAATGAGGGTCGGGGTGTGTGTGCCCATTCCCCAAAGCAGAAAAGCTGTTCCTTGTGGAGAGCAGGCTTGTGCAAACACGTCCCATAAACGACCTCTGTTCTCCCTCTCCTCAAACATGCACTTGTGTTTGCTCAGTGTCCAGTGCAGTGCTTGAGCCTGAACCAGTCAGTGCTACGCTGACTTTCAAAGATTCCATGGGGGCAGATACCAAGCAGAGGACAAAGGCCGCGTTCACGGCTGTGGATTGCTTTCTTGTTGCGGTACTTTCCTTGTCTTGTGCAGTAGGCTCTTCAAGGCTGTTACAAATTGACCAAATGCAAGACTTGAAAGTAAAAGTTATGTGATTAATTCTGCTTGAGTGGGGGTTTGTTTTAATCCAAATGCAGGCAAGTTATGTGAGGGTTAGCACACGCTGATGTAGAATGCACAGCTTGGGCTGCATTAACCTGCTTATACCACAATTACTAAACATTTTCACATTTACAAGCTGAAAAAGACAAAACTTTCTTCCACCAACAATTAAATGTTTTGCTTCCATACAACCTAAGCCACCGTTAATTTGAAAATTGCCCGACTATAAGCCAGTCATTAGTTCAAAATTTGTGTCCTTTAATTTAAATTGTGTTTTATGTCTGGAATTTTAAGTGACATTAGTTACAATTAAAGATTATAATCGCACCTTGATTTACTATGGTGATTTTCCTGGTTGGGAGTATGGGGACAAGTCATAGAAAATTAGTCAACACCCTTCAGATTTGAGAATTCAACAGTGCCGCGGTATAAGGGGTCGTGACCTTAAGGCTGATTATTCATACCATGGAGGGGGTGGGGTAGTTACACTGCACATGACCAGCCTGACTTTATCTAGGCTAAAATCCAGCCCTGTGAATCAGCGACACTCATAGGTCTCTTTGGACGAAAGCCACAGCTAACTGTAAACATGACGAGGAAAAGAGCGTGTGCACACAGACCTCAAAATCGGGGTGAAAGCCAAGTAAGAAGCCAGGGCCCTGCACAGAGTGACCCACACAATCTTGGCATACTTGTTTTATTGACAGATACATCGACATGCAGGACACAGCAAAAAAAAAAAAGAAAAAAAGCATTCACAGCGTCCACAAGTGCAGTGGCTCGAAGTGTGGGTGGGGGGGGGGCAGGGTGGGGGGGGGC
>JAODKN010000077.1:2399251-2410270 GCA_026774425.1 Petrocephalus zakoni
CCCCCCCCCCCCCCCCCCCCCCCCCCCCCCCCCCCCCCCCCCCCCCCCCCCCCCCCCCCCCCCCCCCCTCGCTTTTCTAAAAATCTGTGGCTGGAAAAACTTAAAAAAAAAAAAGACACTAAAAAACAACTAAAGATACCAAAAGTCTTGTATTTTCATAGTTTGAATTATGAGATATAGATACCTAATCTGTGTGTGTGTGTGTAGTCACGTGCTGTACTCACCTCGTATGCCTGAGGGCTGGTGAGGCAGCGTGCTACAGGCCCACAGCATGCTGGGAGTGTGGAGGTCAGGGGCGGACCGCTGTGTGTCAGGATGGGCTTCAGGTAGCTGTGGTACACAGTCAAGGAGCCCCAGAGGCTGGCGGGTCGCGGACGTGGCGATGCCCACAGAGCCAACAGCCGGCAGAGTGATCCCAGAGCAGTGCATGCTGGGAGTGAGCTCACTTCCCAATGAACTGTGCGGACGTGGGCATGCCCACAGCGCCAACAGCCGGCAGAGTGATCCCACAGCAGTGCATGCTGGGAGTGAGCTCACTTCCCAATGAACTGCGCGGACGTGGGCATGCCCACAGCGCCAACAGCCGGCAGAGTGATCCCAGAGCAGTGCATGCTGGGAGTGAGCTCACTTCCCAATGAACTGCGCGGACGTGGGCATGCCCACAGCGCTAACAGCTGGCAGAGTGATCCCACAGCAGTGCATGCTGGGAGTGAGCTCACTTCCCAATAAACTGCGCGGACGTGGGCATGCCCACAGCGCCAACAGCCGGCAGAGTGATCCCACAGCAGTGCATGCTGGGAGTGAGCTCACTTCCCAATGAACTGCGTGAAGAGCACCGACAAACAGCATGGACATAATGGGCACCTGAGCGCCTCCCCCTTTAGGCCGGTTTAAAAAGGAGCCCATTGAGTAGCATGATGGTGGCCAGACAGGGGCTCCGCCAAAGAGAATATTATGGCTGGCTGGGGCACCGATGGGCCCAGAGTACAGACGGGCCCAGCAGGCCTGCTGAACAAACGCTACTCTGTTCAGTCAAACGAGGGGGTGACGCAGGCCACCCAGACAGGCTCCAGTGGGCCATGGCAGGAGCCCCCCCCCCCATGTGACAGTCTCTGGGGACCAGCAGTCTCTATGGGCCAGTGTACTAGGGAGCAAGTGCTGGATGGAGGATGAGCGGAGAACATGTGGTAGGTTTTGGGCCAGAACCAGGGCTGGAGATACTGGCTCTGATTAAGAATCCAGAAGCAGCCTTACAGATCATCTCAGGTATGATGCTCCTGATACGACACATTACTAGCAGACACCCAGGCTGCAGTGGCCCCGTCTATGAGCAGGACGAGCGAACGGGGAAGCGAAACGGCCCTGCTTCTCAGCTCTCCAGACCAATCAGGCTCCTTGTGACTGATGTGGCACTTGTCCAATCAGAATCAACAGAAGTCTATCATTCATAGTAAACGCAGTGGCGTTACAGAGATATGGCAAAAGATTAACTGCTTTGTGAAGAAGATTCAAACAAGCCAAGAAGAGACTCAGAGCCACAGAGGAGCTAATCAGAAGATCAGCCCATGGCAGAGCTCCCAGCATCCCCTGTTTGACCAGGTAAAACAATAGTGTCCCTGTCACAGTGGTCAGAAATTCACCAGGCGACAGCTCCCTGGAGCAGGCAGAATGACACGGTGTTCGCTCTGACCGGCCAATGAGGTGGCCGGAATGCGTACCGGGGAGCAGAGCAGCGTGACGGGATGAAGTGTCCACTTAGCACCCGCGTGACGGCCACAAAACCACACGGCTGATGAGGTCACACCATGGGATGGCAAGATACTTATGGTCAAAGGTATACCAGAGGCGGAAAAGCCAGGCACTCTCCTGCTTGGTCTTGCTGCCTCCTTCCGATTGGGCGCCATCCTGTGGACACACAGGACACAGCAGCTCAGAGGAACATCGGGTAACATTGGTGGGCCATTCTGTAGCCGGCATCCCCTCCCAGCCCCAGCCAGCCAAATGAGCCCTTGCACTAAAAAAAAGATAAAGAAAATGTCACCAAATCTGGGGGTGGGGGGGGGGGCGGTGCTGAGGAATGCTGATAATGTGGCAGTTTGAGTTCAGAGTAAACAATGGTGATTAGCTGCTGGCCAACAGAAAGGCCCGGGGGGGGGGGGGACTGGTCTGCTGTGACAAACGGCTGCCCACCCTGTGATCTCAGGGACACCGGTGACACACACAAGGTCAGCCTGTCCTCTGTAGCACTGCAGGACACTGTGGCAGCCTGTTCCTCCCGGCGGCCGGGGCCAGGCCACACGGCAGACGCTCGAGCTGCAGACCCTCGAGGCGCTCTGCGGGAGGTGCTGGCTCCCATTTCCTGCCACGGCAGTACACACGCGGGGCCAGCGACGGCCTGCGCGCGCTTCAGCACAGGCGCAGAGCCTCCGCGACTCGGCGTTCATCAGAGAGCGAGAAACCGCAGCTGTGCACCGATCAGCTTCCTCCCTCGAGGCATGATGTGTGCCCCCTCCCACTGATATCTGTCATCTGTCCCCAGGCTGCTGTTCAGTTGTAGGAACAAAGGTTACAGGAAGCAAGCTGAGGCCCCGGGGGGGAAGGGTTCCAACAGGGGCCAATTGTTGTCACCACACTTTATAAAGGCAGTGTCGAGAGTAAAACGGAAGGAAAGCGCCGACAGGCACCTGCCAGCAGGGGGCAGGCAGCTGAGGAAACGGGGTGTGACTTACACCTTGGAGGACCTGGAAGTTTTCTCCACAGGGCTGGAGGTCCTGGTCCGGATCCACGCCAACCCTGGGCGGGGGGCGGGGAAGAGACAGTTAGGGTAGTGAAGCAGACAGGTGGGTGTGTGTGGACACAGTGTCAGCAGAGGCTTGTATAAGCAGCTCCCACAAAAAGGTGTCCGCCCAGGTCACTCCTGTTGGCTGGTGCAAACACAAATGCACAAGGAAGCATGCACATAGCCCGCGACTCACCAAACACCGGGAGTCCAGTGAGAAAGTGGGACAGAGAAACAACCCTAACCCCCCCTGTCCACACCAAGTGGTGATCCTCGCCCTTCCCCCTCTGCGCGCATCACCGGCTCCAAGGGGACCAATCAGATCCATGATGGCAGACAGTGACAGCCAGCCGCTTCCTGCAGCCAGAGTTCATAGAAGCGGCAGCTTCTCTGTATCAGGACACCTGGCGGTGACCCCATCACAATGGGCAGAACCAGCAAACGTACAGGCAACGGAGGGCGGGGCTTATTCCCTGATTAGAACCTGCCTCGCACTGCCTCTAATATCCCTTTTCCACCAACGCTGGCGATTTGGAATCGATTCTAAGCCAATCAACGTCGTCTCTGAGAAACTGACACTGGCACCGTCTCAGAGAGCTGTGGATGTGAAATGAGGAAGCTGGGGGGGTAGAATGCGCCGCTAACTTCAGCAGAGCCTCACTGATTTCCAGCTGTTGAGGTTGTTTGCTTTTAGCGTTTGATAAGAACAAGCAGGAGTTAAAGCAGAGTAGGAGGAAGTAGGCTATAATACAACAATAAAAACACTACAGAAACTACACAGGAACGGCACAGTTAGAAGGATATCTAAGAAAGCCTCACTCTTCTCTAGTCATTGTTGGTAGCCACCATGCAAAGGCAGGAACAGCAGCTCTCACACATCTGCTGTGACACTTACACTTTCACACTTACGCACGACAGCAAATATCACGGCAAATCTATATTATTCCATTATAATATAACTGCAATATTTTGACTCTGTGCAAAATTTCTCTCTTTTTTTTATCCACTATTTATAGCCACTATTTACTCTGTGCAAGACTTACCTCTGTGCTGAATAGTAATCTCTGTGTAGTTCCGTATTGTGTCGCCTGTAGTATTTTGTTTTGCACATTGAGCCAGGAGAAACACAATTTCGTTCTACTATGCACTCTCGAAATGTATGGTATGACAATAAAAGTACTTTACTTAGTATAAACCTAAAATTAGCTACATCAAAAGCGTTGGGGTAGCCTGTAAACCCTACAGACTGTTTACAAGGTAATCACTGTTACATGCATGTAAATGCGTGTGCACGTGTGTGCAGGTTTGTCACGAACTGAAAATCTCCTGGCATTAGTGGAAAAGCGGCATTAGGTGGGTATTAGGGCAGACGCCCGGCCTGGTTACAGGCCTAGTGCCCCTCCATCTCGTTTATTCCCTGCCGGAGCTGGAGATCACCCCCAAAACGAGAAGGGGGAGGGAAACACCTGCTGGCGCCGCAGCAGCAGAGAGTGCAGGATCTTACCAGGGATTTACACCCCTCCGAAAAGTGAAGCAGGCCAGACAAGTGAGGCTGACAGTGACCCCAGAAGCCGCAGAATGTCATTACCGAGAGCCCGGCGGGCCAAGGGCCCCCCCAACACCTCACCCTCCCACCGTGTCACCTGACATACTGCCACGGCACAGCGAGCAGCTCCTCGGTAGACTCCACTCTCCCCCCGACTCTGGCATGGCAGAGGGATGGCATGTTTAGCGTGGGGACACCTACAGGCATCAGGGTGGGTCACACCCCTCTGGGGGGGTGTGGCCAGAACATTTCTCACAGACAACTGTATTAATGGCTAATTGGGTCATGAACTGGGTTATTAGGTTAAACAGGAGCTAGATCCCGGGGTCACAAACCACTAAGAGTATTCATGAGGATAAGAACTGGCACAAATTCCGAACAGGGTCCTTCTGAACGGATGTGATAAATTGAAGCATAATTAGTACACATTTGTTAATAACAGACTCCATCACATGAAGCTGCTTCACTAACGAGCAGCCAGTGTGAGGGGAAGTGAGGCCGGCCGACGGGGGGGGCGGCCACAGCCTGTCCATGTCCCGGCAGACGGTTCCGTCAGGCAGCTGCAGAGGCAGAGAGCTGACTGCTCAGGGCTGCATCACCCGACTCAGCAGCCTAGGTGCTCTGGTGCGGGCATTAGCTGCTCTGTGAGTGCCAGTCATACCCTGAGACGCTCCCCTCCCAGCCAGGACTGCTCCTTCCTGAGGGTACCAGGGGGAGAAGGTTTGGAGAAGGTCTCGGGGGGAGGGGCCACGAAACCCACAACGCTGCCAACCTCAGCACTAAAGGTGCTGAAATCACCACGTTAGAAAGCCAAATCTACTAGGTAGGAAAGGGGAGAAATCACAGAGAAACCAGAATCATACGGTCAAATGGACCGGAGCGGGGGAGGAACTGAACGCGCCCACCTCCTTGACATGCAGAGCTTACAGATGTTTCTGTTCACAGGAAAACGGAAGGTGCAGACCTCCATGCCCACAAACACTTTCACTGCGTGACAACGTTACCGAACGCGCAGCGAGAGCACGGCCCTCCCCTAGAACCTCTGGTAGCACGCCGGGCAGCGCTGCTGACGGGGGGGGGGCTGCATTAATTTGTTGCGACAAAGTGATCAGTGAATCTCCCAGTGTGGCACTGGGGTAGATGCTAGGGATTGCAGGCGGTGGGGGGGCTCTGCGGTCCGGAACAGCGACATCCGGAATGACAGTACAGTGCCCCCCCCACCCCGCTGCCATAACATCCGCTTGGAAGCTGTAAGGAATATTATGCAATGGCTCAGAGATGCCCCCGATTTTTAAGGAAGGGCCTATGATTACGCCCGTGGTGACTGGCAGGAAATGCCAGGGATGGACTGGACAGAACAGATGGGGGGGGGGGCTTTCATGCAACGACTGCTGATGTTATGCTGACACGAGTATAAAACGACAAAGTGCGAATCCACGCCGGCCACCAACTGGCCGACACATGCAACTACACGTCAGATTTTTGGGGATTACGGACCTGATGTGGAGCCAGGAGAGCATGGGGGTGGTGCCCCCGCCGAAGACCCAGACGGTGAAGAAGACGATGAGGAGCGTGGTGGTGAACATCATCTGGCGCGCATAGGTGGCCGTGTCGCGGATGGCCAGGGCAAAGGCCATGGCACCTCGCAGACCTGTGGGGAGGAGCCACCAGAGCGTGGGACGCCCGGCGCAGCCGTGTGGGCACCCGCGCCTTTGAAGAACTTAAAGGTCACGCTGATTGAGCAGATCTGTCCAACAACACTGACACGGAAACCGAGGAGCAGGGCTGAGTGTTCCGGCTGCGCTCACGTGTGCACCGCGTGGGGGGGGAAATGACAGAGGGTTCTTCCAGGTAGCTTGAGAGACCCGATTCTCATCAGAATTGATAAAATATGCCTTTGTATGGTAAAGACATACTTGGATTTTTTTTTTGGAATACATCTCTACATTGATACGTGTTTACGTAAATACAGGCATACAGTACCAGTCAAAAGTATGGACATGGTTTTAATTTTTCTGTATCTATTTTAGATATGGTGTTCACCTTGGAGTGACAGACCTTGATTACTCTCTGGAAGTAATGAAATGATACAGATCAAATACTGCAACGACCAAGAGAAGTGTCACATCAACATTTTCTCAAATTTTAGATTCTTCAAAACAGCCCCCTTTGCTCTGGTGACCACACTGCAGACTCCTGACATCCTCTCAGCCAGCTTCCAGGTTCAGCCCCCAGGAATGCTTCTCCGACAGGCCTGAAGGAGTTCCCACAAGTAGAGGGCACAAGTTGGCTGCTTTGCAGTTACTCCTCGGTCCAGCTCACCCCAACTCACCTCTCAGAGTTTTCCGTCTCTCCATCACTTTCCTTGTTCATAAGATCATACTTACTGCATTAACCTTGAGATTTGTCTAGGATTATCTAGTTAAAAAAAAGAAATGATTTTCACCACATATTTACAGAATTTTGACTGGTACTGTATGTTTGTAACTATCTTAGTCATGTATGTTTAAATACACTGCCCGGCCAAAAATGTCACTGTTTGAATTTAAATCAGCAAATACTTAAGAGCCAATGACTAGATCATTATTACAGTTCAGCAACATTATGCAATCAACTCAGTACCTAAATCTACTCAATAGTCAAGTTATCCCATCAATGAATTTTCTTCTTACATAATGCCATGGGCATATTCCAGGACAAGAATACCAAGATTCATCAGGCTCAAATTGTGAAAGACTGCTTTCTCATCCTCCTGAACCATTTTCACACAAACTGGCCACCAGAGAGTCTTGAGGTCTTCGAGATGTGCTGAAGACAGAGTGGTTCAACTCACCATTCATTAATACAAGATCTCGGCGAGAAATTAATGCAAATATGGAGGAAAAAAAGCTGCATGAGCAAGTAGAAACAACACCGTGACGCATGTGCACTTTACGCAGAGCTGATGGCGGCCCAAAGAAATATTAAAGTGTGCGCCTTTTCCTGTAATGCAGCATTTCACACGCATTTTTAAATCCACACATTTCACAAATATGCCATTTGACTGTCTCCCTCACTGAAGACTGTGTAATTCTACACTTCGGCGTGATTAAATGATCCTCCGCCGGCAGGCAAACGCAAAAGTGGGGGGCAGTGAACCTGGCGGGTGTGACATCACGCGGGGGAGAGCGCAGCGAGACCTGCGGAGGCAGGCGTACGTGCGGAGGCCAGGCTGCACTTCCTGATTGGCTGGCTGTGTTGGCGAGACAGAGAGAAGCCCGACACCCCCCCCCACCTGCAAACATCATCATGTGCTGGAAGTTTCCGCTGATCTTGTGCCTGCGGCCAAGGTTGAGGAAGAAGGAGAGAGGGTAGATGTTGCAGGCCCTTCCTATGAAGATGGCAACCTAGCAGGATGTGGTTTAGGAAAAGAACAGCGGGGGCTGGGAGTGGCCAAGGGGGAACCCCTCATTTCTGAAGTGACACACAGGGAGGGGGCCTTTAACAGTCATTCTGAAAGCTATGCACTACAGCGCCCCCTGACTGGCTTCCTGTCACACATCAGAGCCTGCCCTCCCGGCACACGCACCATCACTGATCTTTGGAGATGTTCAAAACCCACCTCATATACAGGCCCACGGTGCCCCCAGCTAGTCGACCCTTTTTTCAAGGGGAGGTAGCAGTTCAGACAGAATATCAAAGCACGGCCCCCCCTGCTAGGGCTGGGATACATCTGCATACCCTCTTTTTGACTATTTTAAAAATCCATGATGAAACACCAAAAAGGAATTTGAATTTCTGATTCTGAGTCCCCCTCACCCACCTCCCCAAGTACATTTTACTTCTTCTTGCATTGAATGTCCCTTCTGAGTAACAGACAGTAGGTGACATACGCATTAAAAACCCGGACTAGTAATCTGAAGCTGGTATCTTGCCACAGCACAGTGTCCCCTTGGGCTGTGTGCTGAATGTTATATAAACTGGTAAACTGGGAGCTGGCATTTTATGCCACTAGCTGAAAATGATCAAAGGATAACAGTATGAGTTTCAGAGCTGTCAGTGCTGAGGAAACGACTCCAGAAGGATACGAATGCCCCTACAATGAAGACGGGGCTGAAGATGTGGTTCTGGAAGGTGAAGAGAGCGAGACCCATGTAGGAGAAGATGAAGTTCTCTGCCAAGAAGTGCAGAACCTCAAAAAGCTGGATGGGGAAAAAAATAATCACACAAACACATAGCAGCAAGTGAGGACAGTTTATCAGTTCTTAGTGGGAGTTATCAAGTCTGTTACTGGCCCGCGGTGAGAAGTGGGCAGCCACTGAGGTAACGATACTGCCCCCTGTGGCGATACCGTTTATGGCACGGCGATATCCTGACTTACAGCAGGTAATGATACTGCCCCCTGTGGCGATACCGTTTATGGCGATATCCTGACTTACAGCACATGTCCACCAGAACTGCTCAGCCTAATCACCCCCCCCCTCCCCCAAACCCAAGGGCGCTCAGGACCACACAGGGATTAAGAGCGTTTCATCCACCCCCCACCCCCCCCAGGTGACACGCAAGCTGCTGTCCTGACTAATCTGCTTAAGCCGCCTCCAGTCCTATAGATAGCAGAGCCCCAGAGCCCCAGAGCCCGGCCAGCAGTCCGTCTGCGGCAGGCCGCCCAGGGCTCTACAGAGGCCATGGGCTCACCTAGGACCAGGTGAGACTGCGAGGAAGATGGAAGCCCTTCAGGTACTGTCCTCGTCATTTTGTCATTTGTTTTAATATATTTTTAGAGACCGTTTCCCTACTTAACCAAGATTTAGATGACCTTTGCTCGCCAGGCTGGTCATGTGATTTTGGGGGAGGGGGTGGGTTCCAGTCGTTTCTCACCTGCTTGGTGCGCTTGGTGGACTCCTCTGAGAGGTTATTGTAGGTGTAATGGGCCTGCGTGATCCCACAGAACAACACCGCCACCACGCCTGCACGCAGGAAACAGAGTACAGCAGGCATCACTTTTGGAGTGCTACCCCACCCTGATACATGGGAGAGTTCCCGCAAGACACAGTAAGCCACCTCCAAATGAAACAATTACCCAGCAGCAACGCTGTTGGCACAAGAGACAAGAGACATGACCTTGACATCTAGGAGGCCCCTGTTCTCCCAGAAAACTGGCAGCCTGCCTAGGCCCACCCACTCACCTGTGAAGCCACAGGCCTCAGCCAACAGGAATGTGCTCCAGGACATGAGGAAGAAGAGCGCCGTCTCTAGCAGGGGGAAGCAGTGCAGCTTGGTGAACTTAGTCACGTGCAAAACACCGTCAAGGTCAAATAGGCAGCCAGGAGACAGCCTGTGGTGTGTGGGTCTGCTCTCACTACCGGCACAGAGAAATGGGAACGCAGGCAGCCAGCAGACAGGCTGTGATGTGTGCGCGTCTGCTCTCGCTACCGGCACAGAGAAATGGGAACGCAGGAAGCCAGCGGACAGGCTGTGGTGTGTGCGTCTGCTCTCGCTACCGGCACAGAGAAATGGGAACGCAGGCAGCCAGCGGACAGGCTGTGATGTGTGCGTCTGCTCTCGCTACCGGCACAGAGAAATGGGAACGCAGGCAGCCAGCGGACAGGCTGTGCTGTGTGCATCTGCTCGCCTTTCATGGTAAAACATTGCCGCAGTAGAGGGTGGGAAGTTATATTTTAATGAATTTAGGTACTGTACATGTATGTGAGAATTACCCCCCACCCAAGAATTAGGCTGGATTTTCCAGTTGAAGACAAAAGAATCGAAACAAAAAAAAAGGAAGCTGTTCTGACAATAAACGGAATTATTCCACTGCTGTTACATAACACCACATCATAATAGCAATCATTATATAATAACTTTGCATATCTGTGGGCATATTTTGCGTGCAGCTCCAAGAACTGGATATGTATTTACCCACTTTTTCTGGCTGGGTACCAACCACCTCAACGACAGAACCCATTGTATTGTACATGAGCGAGAAGCATAAGAAGCTGAGGGGTTCAGAACCGCGCAAGTCGGCGTGCAGAAGGATATGAGGGCAGTGACCACACCCGTGACGGCCCCCATGGCAAATGAGCCGCTGAAGATCCCCAGGAAAATCCCCACTGACTTGAAGAAGGCAGCGGCATCAAACGTGTGTGAGTTGACGCCGATGGGCTGGTAGGCCACGATAGATCTGGAGATCGAGGGGCACAGAAAAATCACGCACTAAATCACATGCAAGCCTCGCACAGTACTATCAGGGTGCTCCAGAAACCAGCAGAACCCAGAGAAACTGGGCTAATGGACTAATCTTGTACTGATAATTACATAACAACAAAGTCTTTGTTAGTATGTTTGGCTATTCAACAAAATAATCAAATGTGGTTCCAAACTACAAATGAATGCCTCCTGGATGGCTCCCTGGGGAGGTGTTCCAGGCATGTCCAACTGGCAGGAGGCCCCGGGCAAGACCCAGGATCCACGGCAGGAAATGGATGGGTGGATGGATGGATGGATGGGTGGAGCAAAGCACTAAAATCTAAGAAGGCTGATGGATTTGCTGCCATCTAGTGGCACTTCCTGCAAACCTCAGCACAGCATTTAACCACGACCAAGAAGTGAGAAGGAAACCTTCTACTACCAAGAAGTCCTGTCCCGGGGGGGGGGGGGGGGGGGGGGGGGGGGGGGGGGGGGGGGGGGGGGGGGGGGGGGGGGGGGGGGGGGGGGG
>JAODKN010000077.1:2410370-2427893 GCA_026774425.1 Petrocephalus zakoni
CCTTTTCAACCCCCCCCCGGGCTGGAAGTCATATACTCCCGATGAAACCCTTTTAAAAACCGCAAATTAAAAAAAAAAAAAAAAAAAAATCTGTACTGGACATTTTAATCCAGTTTATTAGCAGGAACATTTCAGTCCAAAGTGGGATAAAATTTAATACTGACACAACGGTCAAATCACAGCAGGTGCTGTTCCAGCTCGCAATCATCTTGGGTTATGTCCTGTGGAGCAGAGGCCCGGTACGCAAGGGACAGGGGCCTAGTGCAAGTATCATGCTGCCCCCGGGGTCACTCACGAGGAGAGGACGATGGCGACGGCGTCATTCATTACACTCTCCCCAAACAGCAGGGCGTAGAGGTCGACGTCCGCGTGGAGCTCATTAAAGATGGCCAGCACGGTCACTGAAACACAAACACACACATATTTGTCTTCATCTGTGTGGGGGCCGTCCATTCATTTCTATAAGCATAATCCTGATCCCAGCCATGACAACCTTAACCCCTACCCAGCCCTAACCTTAACCATAAATAAACAAAATACTTTGGCATTTTTACATTCAGTCACAGATATTTATAAAACTGAGTTTCCCCTTGTGGAGACCCAAAAAATGGTTCCCACAATGTCAAAATAACAGGCTTCCATCACAATGCAGGGGTGCATTTGGTCCCCTCAACGCAATATATACATTACCCCAACACACACACACACACACACACGGAAAAAAAGCTTTAACAACCTTTTACATATTGTGATGTGATAATTTATGCCCTACTATCCACCCATTAACCCAGCAGGATTGAAGCCCACAACATTTGGGTTGAAGGTCTATAACAAAGCGTCACCTTGTGCTCAGTTTTGCATAAGGTCTGCCCTACCTGGGTCGGTGGCAGAGATGATGGCACCAAAGAAAAGGCAGTCAGTGTAGTAAAACTTGTCAGTGAGCTGACCCACGGCCCGCATCAACTTAACCACACCGTACATGAGGTTCCTGTGAGACAGACGTAGACTGAAAGCCAAGTACAGGGTAACAGGAAGCCAGGCACAGGGTAAATGTGAAGGCTGCACAATTAAGGCCAGTCCAAGGCATAAGCCCAAGGGCCACCACATCTGATCAGCCTGTCAGAATGGGCAGAAAGGCGACAAACGCAAACTAGGTTAACCAACAAAGTGGGGTGGATCTGCCCTCTGCACAATAAAGTGGCCATTATGCACTCAGTAGGAGAAAAACTCACCCAATGACAAAGCAGGAAATCGCTGTTCCAAGGAAAGCGTACGTTATGATGGAGCCCAAATTCCGGAAAAAATGCCTCTAGAATAAACACAGAAATGGAGAGTCATATTTGAGGTTACACAGAAATGAAAGAGAGGCCCGTTTCCTGATCCCGCACTGTATTTGAGAAACAAGCCATTAGAATTGAAGATGCTGTTAGTGGGGAAAACACATTTTGGGCTCAGAAACTAGGTCACAGAGAAGCCACGCAGAGAGGTTCATGTTGTTCCAGGCAAAGAGCAGTTTACGTGGAAAGGGATACCCAGCGTACTGCACAATGTCACAGATATTTGGACGAGATGTTCCCAAAGATGCGCCTCACCAGGCCAAATCACAACTACAGCAGATTTAAGACTTACATGCATCATGTCGCCTAACTAACCATAAATTAAAATTTGTGACTCTGTACATGTGATACCATGAGACAGGAAGCATGTGAGCCAATATGCAATCTCTTCTGTGACATAGCATTTACAAAATTGAAATGAACAGAATCAGTTCATCATGCCAGTTTTTCTGCAGACCATTGAGCATCTAAACTTATTGCAGGGGTTAATTAGGCAATAAACCATTATTTGACTTTATTTTTGCATTTTTGAGTTAAGGAAATACCTGTCAGACTCCATTTAATCAAGTGCAATTAACTGGCTAGACAATGTTTGGTACAAGCAGGTTTTTGTCAGCAGGGGGAGCCAAAGAGCCTTAGGCGCCTGCTACATCGTGAAGCCCAATTTCAGGCTACACAGCTGTGATGGTCAGAGGCGATGCGAGTCAAGGGTGTGAACGAAGGTCCTTCTCCATCGGACTGACAGCTCAACTTTAAGGGGACCCAAAAAAGCAGAAAAATCCCAAGTAAAAAGTCCCCCAGTGTGGAGAAAGTACCTGGATCTTCAGAGCAGGGTGAGGGAAAGCGGACAGAGACTGACAGCCGGCGGACAGTTTAAAGGCAACAGAGAAACGACAAAGGGAAGGAGGGGCCACTGCGCACACCGGCAGACTCCCTGCCAACACGGAGAACAGCCTGCATGAGCAAGCAGCGAGACACGCTGGGCCCCCCCTGGCGGCCTGCCTGAAATCAGGGGGGACTGGAAGGGTGGCCTGGGGTGGGAGCAGGTCTCCCAGAGTGGCTCTTAAAGGCACAGGCCCCAACCACTGATGACCAAGTGAGAACACACGTACAGCGCGCAGCGGCACTGCAGAGATTGTCACCAAACGCCTGGCAGTTAGGAAGAAGCAAATATAAATGGCACATCTCATACGTCAGAGTGAACATCTGCATTTCAGTTTCACATCTGGACAAACGGGGTGGGGGTCTTCCGTAGCCCCACAGCAGATAGGCGTGTTCCACAAGCACACGCGCGCTCGTACACACCCCCCCCCAGGGGGTTAATAAGGCATTCTGTGGGCCATTCAGGACCCCCACTCTGCTCGCTCTGGGCGCCTCAAGGCATCTTCTGCGCCACTGTCAAATTCCTAATGAAATCTCTTGGACTGAGCCGTAACCAGCAGCCCTGTGCAGCATCCCCCCCCAGCTCCCACACGCCTCCCCCCCAAAATGCACCACACAATGCAGCCGCTCTTCTGAGCTGCGCAAACTACGGGCACAGAGCAGTCACCTAGAAGCTGACAGGTTGCTCAATTCACTGAGACTTTTTTATCATCATCATCATCATCATCATCTTAAAAATCAGACGGGGGCAAATCAAAGAGAAACAGGAAGAAGGAACGCACGCCAGGCCATCTCCGGAACTTGCCGGGACCTTCCGGAACCTTACGTCGCATGGGTGTTGCCTCTCAGCTGTCACGTGGGCCCCCAGCAGCGAGGACAGCATGGCGCACGGCTGCCTCCTGCCATTAGAGGCTTTTTTCGGAATACTATTATTGTAATTAATGAGCTTATAGATCAGGCTGCCTGAAGCAGAGAGGAAATCTTCCAAGGCACTCTGTGTTTACATTAAGGCCAGGCAGGAGAGACAGCCTGTGTGCAGATACGGGTGACAACCAACTTCTCTTAGGGTTCTGCAGCCTTACACGTCCTTCCAGCCATTAGACACACACACACACACACACACACACACACAAACACAAAGTCATTACTTTAGGGTGAAAGGGCTATACGTAAGAAAAATATATACACTAAAGAAATATAAATTTTCATTTAAGAAACTGGGTCCAACTTCCTCTGTTGAGTAGCATTAATCTCAGCCACACACCCAGTGTTCTGACTAATCTGGGACCACCCCCCCCTCCCACTAAGGACCAATCAGAGGGCTCCTTCTGGCCACAGGCAAAGGCTGCAGATTCAAGATTCTGAGGAAGGAGGAAAAAGTGCTGTGCAGACAAACGGCCAAGAGCCACATGGCAACCCATCTGAGAGGATGAGGAAGCCCAGTGACTAACACCCCAGCTTCCTGTCCCCCCCCCCCACCAAACCAGCACCACGAGTCTCTCAGCTTACACCCAGCTAGGAGAAAGTCACATCTCGGCCTACCTTTTTAAGGCTGTATCCGGCGTGGAAGATTATGGGGGGTAACAGGATGTTAAAGAACACCTCAGGGTCAAAGGTCACCTGAAAAGAATTAAGTAAATGAAGTCACTTAAATGAATTGCAAAACATTCATAAAATGTTACTTACATTTTTCGGTATAACAAATAAAAGGGTAAAGAAACCAAACTGAAAGTTAACTTAAATGAAAGTTAATTTGGGCTGATCCTGGGGACTCGCATACCTTTGATAGCTACAATTTCACAAACGATTGCAAAATCATTCATCTGAAATCCAGCCAGACCACAAAAGAAAACAAAATCCAAAGCCCCACGGGGGGGGGGGGGGCAGAAGGCACACGCAGTCAGTCTGAGAGCACAGTGACCCGTCAGACTCTCTCCCTACGTTGCTGGTTCAGCTGGAGCGGCCAGTTCTGCAGATGGACTGAGTGGAGGTCGGGTCGTCAGGCTCATCTGAAGCCCGTGCCAACCCCATGGTCACAGACGATGGTGCAACAGGAGAGGACATGGCCGGGATGGGCCTCCGCCTCATAGCAGCCTTCTTAAGGGTGTGAGGCCATCGATCTGAGCTCCGAATCAGTCTGCCCACGACCCGCTCCAGATATCCCCCCTCCCCCTACCAGGAGCCCGCAGACAGCACTGTGCCACAAGACAAGGATGACACCGTGGCAGGCTAACACTGATTAGGGAAGCCACTTCCTTAGCTAGCCACTAGTGATGGAACCATTTGCTGTATTTTCTGACCCCACTAGATGGTGCTCTTGGCTTGCTTTGGGGCATGCTTAGAGCCCTTTTATCAACAGAGGGCACCATCTAGTGGGGTCAGAAAATACAGCAAATGGCTCATGAGGTGTCATTTTGTCCATCACTACCAGCCTTCTTATCAGTTTGCCCGGAGGCTTCTCAACAGCCAATCAGAACACAGCAGATAGACAGAACTCTACCTCCTCACATGGCTAGGGATGAGTACCGAATCCCGGTACTAAACGGGTTCCGGGGGTACATTTTTAAAGACCGGAGAACCGATAAGCTCTGACATTAACAGTATAGCTTTCAGTACCGGAGAAAATATCAGATTTTTTTTGTTTCTACACTAAAGTAATTTTTCCCAGTTTATCTGACCAGCTCCGTAACTGATTAAAATCTAGAGTGTTGTCTCGCGTGCATGACGCATGGGGAAACTCTCGCACATGCGCCCACACGCACACAGACTCTGGTGCTGCTGCCCGATCCGCATGCGCATGCGCCAAGTTCTGTTCCACTTATCGCTGTGCGTGATTTGTATACGGACATCCGCTGGACCGGACCCGATCGGCGACAGTATGCGCGCAAGTTACATTTTAATACACTGTAAGACATACAATAGCAGACGTTCACAATCACATGATACTTAATATCCGTTAGTAGACATTAAAAACTCATCTTGGACTGAAAAGTTGTTCAAACTAACAAAAACGATCGTGTATGTTATCGTTTTGTCATTATGATTTTTGTAATATTATTAGCTTACTGTGTCGACGGTATTACATAAAAGTGTGTTTCTGCATCACAAATAAGGCAGAGATCCTAACGCACTGCTATACAGATCTGCAATACCGTAAAACATGCGCATGCGCACGCAGAGTGGGCAGGGACCGCAGATCGGGCAGGGACCGCAGATCGGGCAGGGACCGCAGATCTGGGAGCTGCAACTCGTGATATTGGCAGAGAGAGTTAAAAGATTGGCTGCACTTCAGTAGAATCCATGCTGTGCTCCTTGCCAATAGTGCAACAGGAGACTTGCGTGTAAAGGCATTAAAGGCTTTGCATAAAAATGTTCTCTTTGTTTTACATTTCCATTATCAGAGAATTCGTATTTGTTTAAAAAGTCGTATTTTTAAATTAAATTTTATTTTGCATTTCGCATTTAATGTAAATTTGTTAAATAATAATGCAAATTTATTGAATAATAATAGTGATTTGTTAAATTAAGCCATGTAAATTATGTTGTTAATTTGAATTTTTCTTCAAAAAGTACTGATAAGAATACCATTAAAGTACCAGACCGATAAGCAGCACCGGAAAAAGTAGCGGTACATTTAAAATCTTAACGATAGCCATCCCTACTCATGGCTCCACAGCGCCCCCTGCAGGCAGCTGGCGGAGGCTCTCACCTTGCGAAGCATGTCATTCTGCTCCACGTTGTGGATCTCGTGAGAGTTGATCTCGCCCTTCAGCGTGTACTCGAAGAACTTGCCGCTGACGTTGAGCAGCAGCGTGCTGACGGGCCCCGTCCTCAGCGAGCAGCTGGGGGGGGTCTTGTTATGGTAGCTGGTGGATGGGATGCCATAGCGCAGGATTACCCCCACTAGGAGGCCTGCAAACACACGAACGAGGGACACAGCAGCGTTACACACCACGAAGCCCACACCGGCCCACAGGGTTACGGCTCTCAGTCACACACCACACTAAATTACTGAAACATCCACTGCTTATTTCCCATGATTCACTTGGGCAACATCATCCATTCAATCCGGACTCAGTCTGAGCCAACCTCACAACAGTGGGCTGTAACTTTCTGCTGCAGCCTGTGATCCTAGGGGGAGTCTTGCCCTAGGGATGTCCGCAGGCCCAGGCTGGGGAGAAAGGCAGGTCTGCCTTTGGGGTACACAGACCCCTCTCATTGCGGCTAGACTTGTTTACAAGATGCAGGTGTCCGCTCAGGAATTCATGAAGACATAAATGACACAAACAGCAGGTCTCCCTACAGCAGCGGAATTCAACCTTTTTCAAAACTAGGGATCCACAAATGAACACAGGACAAAGGTAGGCACCCCCAGCCAAAAATACATGAGGAGGGTTTAACTCTGCTTTTTCTGGGAGCTACCCCTTTAGTATTCTCCATGTTGCACGAATTGGGTGCCAACATATTGCCAATTTACAACAGATTTAAGCAGAACCCCAGAGCCAGTGCTAGAGATGTGCAGACTGGTGTGGCTGCAGGCCAGACAGCAGGGCCATCACTGCCCAACGTGACATGAATGAGGACGTGTGAACGTGACGGAAACACCAGGGAACAGCCACGTCCCTTCACCGCGGCAGGACACACACACACACACACACACACACACACACACACACACACACACACGACTGGACCAACTAATATATACAATTATTCTGGGTTCTTAATGAAAGATCCCCGACTCTCAACGACAGAGCATTCAGGTCTGCAGATGAGCATTAACTCGACCTTATCTTTATTCATCAGCATGTCTGATTTACGCTAATGTTATGCAAATGATACGCAATGCTACTGTTCATTATGTGTAGGGAGATTACTATAGAAGCAGAAGTGGGCTGGACTGGACACCACAGCTTTCTGGGAGTTTCTGTAAAATCAGGCCCCGCAATGCATTAGGAAAGTACCTCTGCGCCCAGTCGGTACTGAAACCAGACCCGACGCTCTGGGTAATTTGATACTGCAGTTGTAAGGACGCTAGTCCAAATCCCAGCTGGGGATCTGACATCCTAAACTTCAGCACTGACTGCGGAATAAAGCTGGCAGCTTTGTTATGGGGGACATGGGTGCTTCTCTGACATTTGTCTGCTTTTATATGGCTGGAGGTCTTACTGGAGAGACTGAGTGGAACATCAGACTCCATGGTCCCTCAGAGGGCAAGACGGCCCCTTCTGAGACTTTAGCCGGCCGGCCCTGGGCTCTGGGGCCATGTCCTTTAACTCCGTACCTCCCGACAGATCGATCGCAATGGTTATCGCATAACAGACACGCGACCGGAGTTGTTCCCGGAAGCAGCTCTGAAATCCCACAGCGGAAGCCAGATGGGGTGATTCTAAACCCTCTATTCATCAATAAAAATACAGTGATTAAATTCATATAAAAATACACAACGGAAATGTGCTATTAAATCACAAATTACAAGCTGAGCTAAGCAAACAGACCTGGCAGCCCTGTGTAGTGCTCCGCTTGTTACATGGTCCCTGCTGGGTCACAGCACTAGGTCAAAGGTCAGCCAACAGACCAATCACGGCGTTTAATTAAGATCACGGGGGCCGGACACAAAGCCCTGATGCAGCCACTGGCATTCCAAGGTGACAGAGCCACATCACATCAGCTAGGAACTCCAGCAATTCGCGAGCGTGTGACCGCGACCTGGGGGGGTTGCGCCATGTGGAACACACAGCTCTCTCAGACTGGGGTGGCCATCGGTTCACAGCCCTGCGAGGGGTCCCGTCGCTGTACCCTCAAACAAGGTACTTAACCGAAACTGCTCCAGTAAAATAACCTGGCTGTATAAATACATAACTATAAGCCCCATCAATTAAAACACTGGAAAATTACATTTAAAATTCCAGATTCACGAATGATGATTAACGATTTTACACTGCAGATTCCCACTGTGGTCCCTAGCACTGGTTTAACCTGCCAGGAGGAGGACAGTGCACCTCTTTTATTCAGCTCATCATGTGACCCTCAGCGAGGCTCCAACAAGCCCTGAGGGTGTGCCCCAAACGGGGAGGAGGCGGCCAGCTTGCTCGAACCCGAGAGCCAGTCCCAGGCGACTTTGGCATGTCAGCGATCTCTCGCCAAATGCCTGTCTGCAGAAACGTGGAGCACTGACCCAAGCGGGGAGATTATTAAATGAGCTGAAAGCACTCCAGGCTGGCTGGGTCACGGTGCTGCACTTTCTGCCTGGTATCACCGATATCAATAAGCGGTCAGCCTCTGGGCCACTGACCAAGCAGGTGGCAGAGTGCTGGTGAGAGGCAGCAGAGTGACATCACATGTGACTTTTTACATTCTGTGGAAGACGAAAGATCAGGATTAAGAGATGAATTAAAAACATGCTAGGGGCCGTATAAAACCATCCAGAAGGATGGTATTGTGAGGCGTCTTTCAAGTGGAGGTGCCACCCATCCCATATTTTACAGGACTGACCCGCATTGTCAAATCAAAAACTCCATGTCCATTTTGAACCAATACATGAGCCAGCGCAATTTGTCCCATATTTTTAAAATCAGCAAATTCTCCGCAGGACGGGCCTTTCTGTGACCAGTGACAGCGTACCGGCCACAGGAGCAGAAGCCAGCGAGGCTTTACGGCTGGGCAGGTCTGATCGCCCGGAGAGCACGTGCCCGCAACAGGTGGGGGGCTGCGAAGAGGAACCGAGAGAAGCCAGAACCCTCAGGCACAGCTTCTCCAGAAACAAAGTAGAGCGCGTGCAAACATTTGGCCCCCAGCCCGCACCCGCCCCGCTCCTGGACGCTCTTCATGTTCAAGCAGCGTCGGCTCAGGTTACACAGCCCCCCCCCCCAGGAGATTTAAACTTCTACATAAACCACCCCCCCCCCAAATGCTAAAACACTCGCCGTCTGTGTACTGCACATGTTCTTGGACAAGAAAGGAAATCCAGAGACACCCAGGTCACCCCAAAAACAGGGGAAATCGTAAGAATGGGACCCGGCAGAGAAGAAGCCTCAAGCCTCAGCTTCTGGAAGCTACCCACTTCATACACGCAAACCCCATGCCTCACTGATTTAAGGCATTTCACCATAAAACTGAAGGGGGGGGGGGTCCCGATACATTTGGCTCATTCTGCAAAATAATCTGCCCAAAGTGCATTAAAGGCCTGATAAGCATTTTCTCAGTTCACATTTTTTTCCTCCCACAAAGGTGTCTCAGACCAGATCGACGGTTCTGGAACTGAAACGACTGCCCCACAAGATGCCCTGGGTCCATATCTGAGCAAGTAACAAACGGTCCAGCAGGGGGCACCGCTGCCGCAGACCCAGGGCTCCTTCCGGGCTCCCTGTCCGGCTGCCCTTCTGCCCGAGACCGCAGTCTCAGCGCGACAGATGTGTCATGCGGTGTCTGGTGACCGTCACTGAACGTCGCACGTCGCAATCCAGAGAGTAACAAAGTGCTGCAGCAGACTGACAAAACGCGGAATTAGTTATAATATAACAGCACAGAAGAAATGCTTCTGCTTGGCCTTACGTACAGCCACAAGAACACAATGCCGACAGTACCTTCTCAAGTCGGACCCAACTCCTTTAAGACCATGAAGTTTTATAATCACATAAATTAAAGGACTTTTTATATTGCTGAAGGATCTGACATCCCAAATCCCTCCATGTACCAGAGGAAAGTGGACATTAATAGTTTATGTGATTTATAACCATAAGTACCCTTCTCTATACACAGCATACTTCTGATTTATCACGCTGGAACACACCACAGCCCTCTAGCCCAGGCAGAGGGGACAAGGGGACGTTGGGGACAGACTGCGACTCCGCGCCGACACTCTGGGAGAGGGACGCGGGACCTAAAACGCTCCCGGTCATTGGGGATCCAGCAGTTTCACAGATCAGTGTTTCCCAACCTAGTCCTCGGGGAACCCCATACAGTCCATGTTTTTTGCTCCCACCCAGCTCCCAGCCAATCAGGAACACCGAATACCTGGTACAGCTGTGCTGGGAGCTAAGAGGGGGCAAAAATGTGGACTGTCCGGTGTTCCCGGAGGACTGGGTTGGGAAACACCGTCATAGATAAACTTCCCTGAGAAGCTGCTAAAACCAACTAGAGAAAAATTAAACAAACAGACTAAGCTACAAACATCCACCCAGAACAACAAGTCGAAGATGGGCTCTAACGATATATCCACAGCAACCATTCAGAGTGCTAGCCATCATTAAGGTAATCAGAGATTAACAGCTGGGTCATGAATTAGTATTAATTACACCACCATGCATCTAAATCAAACCACTTCTTGAATGACTTACCAACTGGGCCTGTAATACTCAGAGGCATTATAACTCCAGCCTGGAAGGCGATCACAGAGCAACCCCAGTCCATGGTCAACACTGCCACAGAAATACATCCAGGCTTCTTCATATGCCCCCATGTTTGAGGAGATGCTGTTACTCATGCCAGCGAAAATCAATGCAGAGCCAACTGAATGTCCCCATTTCACCCCTTATGTCTGTTTATTGGTGGATATTATAGAAGGGAATACGGAAGAAGGTATAAGCCAGGATCGCAGGCCCACAGGGGTACATGGGAGCTGGCCAGGACGTTTTGCCCACTTGATTTTGGGCTCTGGCTCTGATCTAGATGGCAGGTCCCCACTTAAACATAGAGTCACATTTCCCCCCATCGTGGGCTGCCATGCTGTACGGAGCTGCTACGCCCTGCTCTGTGACATCCGGCTGCAATCGGGATTAGAAAGAGGAGATCGCAGGCGCGGGAGGCGTCGCAGGAGTCCGCCCCGCAAAGCTGTGATTTCTACCGGGCCAGAGCGCGCAGCACGAAGGTGCCGGTACCGGGAAAGCGTGCGGCTGCAGGGCGCCCAGCTGCACGGCGCAGCCTGGAAAGACACAGGCGCCACGCGTCTGCATGGTGCCCGTAAGGAAGGCTGCAGATCCAGCCCGCTGCGGCGCAGATTAACACGGGCTGGAGGGGGACTGCGGGAGCCGTCGGTCATCGTCCGGGTCAAAAGCAAGACGGCGCCCGACGCGCTCAGAGCCGCGTTTTAGCACCATACGGACGCCACCGTCTGCAAAACGCTAAGAAACAGCAACGTCCCCGCGCAGGGCTCCCCAAGTCCCCGGCGTGCAATGCGAGGCAGCCCGCATCGTCCCAGGCTGGTTCCGGCCAGCATCCCTTCCTGCAGGCACCCCTCCCCGGGCCGCCTATGCGCAAACATCCCTCACGCACCAACTTCGCGCAGCGCCCGGCGTGCGGCTCCGGCATCCCCACCCCCGGGCCGCCGTCCGCCCCGCCTGGCCGCGCAGCCCCGTCCTCACCGTAGATCATGGCCAAGCCGGTCTCATGCAGGAAGCGCACTCGGCGGTGCTTGAAGAGCCAGATGGTGAGGATGGTCAGTGTCAGCAGTAAGATGAACGTCAGGAGGTTGACGCTGTCCTGCCGGTGACTTTCCTCCGCTTCCTTCTCGGTGGCAAGTTCCTCCATGGCGCTGTCCTCGGCGTGCATCTCGCAGAACTGAGATAGCAGGCACAGCAGAGCGAGCGGAAAAGCCTTCGCCGGGAAAGCGGTGCTCCATCTCCACGGCGTCGGACTGCGGAGCGGCTCCATGGTGCAGGGTACCGCCGGCCGATCGCCTGCGCTGCTCCTTGGCACTGCGCAGGGCACAAGGAAAACAATCGGCGGAGAAAAGCCCGAGGGCTGCCGGCTCAGCCTTTTAAAGACACACTGCGCCTTTGCTGGCCTGCCCGGGCCGATGGCACGCAGTGCCCCCTTCGATAGAAGACCAAATGACTGCGCCGTTTGCTTACACACGGTCTATAGCGGAAGCAGAGAAAGGGTAGACGGGGCTGCCGTAGATGACGATGTCTTCTTATAGGTCTGAGCGAAATAAGATTACGGGACCTGTTCTAGATTGATAAGATCTAAATTCCCAAGGAACCAGCAAAATGCGCCAGTGTGGCACCTGCCCTTACTGGCAGAAACGGAACCTCTGGCTGAGAATAAGCTACGCTCTGCTTTTCGATTGGACACAATAAACTTGTGATTACGTTCTGTTGCCAATTGCTTCTTATCTCAAAGTTTTAACAGTCGTGGCTTAGAGACTTGCAGCCAAAAGTAAAAGACCAGTTTCAGGTTAAGTGGGTTACCTTCAAATCTGCATATCAACTCAATAAAGTGCAAAATTCTAAGCATCACTGGGCAAATGATAAATATAATATACAGGGTCCTGTTTGTAATTTTATATATTTTTATTTATTGTTCAAATAAATATCAATGCAAGTACACATGTCATTCTTACGAGTTGATGATCTGCTTATCCAACGTCACGATCACCAGGGCCTGGAGCCTTGATTACTATGGGAGATACTAATTCATTTGTTTAGGTTGCTCTCCCACTGGCCGTTATACTCCAAAAGGTTCCACCATGCAGAATGAGAGGGACCATGCCAGCATGTGTTGGTGGGAATAGTGACATTTAGCATTTGACCAGCATGCCATGTATGCGATGCCTTTGTCGAAGGGTTCCTTTATACTGGTCAGACATCCTTCCACATTTCTGGCCAGGGGCTTCTCAACTTAGGTATCCTTGCATGAGTCAATGTAATACAGGTGTCTTCTCAGTGAGGTGTTTTCAACCTAAATGGGTATGAATATGTTTGTTCAACTCTAGGCACAATTCTAAATCCCCCCCGAAAAGCACCACGTCACACTAGTCGTGACAAACAGGAAACCCCAGAGCTCTTTTTAATCATGGATTCTGCAGTCAGTTTCCTTTTCACATCGTCACTGACATGTCATGTGATATCCGAGATTCTGACCCATGAAGCATGGCTTTCTCCTTTTCTAAAAACATGTACTCGGGATGCACGCTCCTACTTGCTGACTCTAGAATTACTCCCTCGAAAGGGTCATGAAACTGTCATCAAGAAGCTGGCCAATCTTTTAGGTCAAAGCAACTTCTGGACAAAACAACTTTCAGGCATTACTTGAGTTCTAAAAACATATTTCTCTATAATTCAGACATGTACTTTTTCAGAGAAAATATTGATGCTCTTTGCATTTTTTTCCAAATGCAAAAGAGGTCAATTTTACATTATTATGGTTAATATAATATAATTAATATAATTAGCATAAAATAAATGAAAAAAAATGTGGTAGACTTATAACATAACTATTTGGAAATTTCCAGAACTCATTTTCCAATTTCCCTGCACCAGATTTGCTTTGAAGCTGTTATAAGTCAATAGGAATTAAGAACATTGTCAGTGTGGCTTCAGGATGAACATGGCAGTACTGGTGCTCTTATGTACTTCATATTGCAGTCAAACTAAAGCATCCACCATTCAGTGGAATGTGAGGTAAACGTTTATGCTCAACATCATTGTGTTGATGAAATGGCTAGTCAAATCTCTCTCTTAGAAGGGAGCAATGTCATTGGATCACTGGAAAATATGAAATTGATCATGTTAGGAAGATCTGCCTAATGTTCATTTTTGTTACTTGTTAATCCTACCTCTGAAACAGATGTCATTTGATCTATGGCTTAATATTGAGAGTGGATATTCACTTTCTAAGAAGTCATATGAATTTACTAAAAATTAGGTTGAATGCTAGTCTGGCTTGGGGGAATAATCTTACAATCAGATATGAATAATCCATGTATTTCCTTCGCGGGTAAATGGGTTATTTATTTTTTTTATTTTTTGCTTTGGCTAAATTTGTAAACTGGGGAATTAAGCACGCCCTCTGGTGGTCATGGTGACCCATTTGACCTTGTAAAGTGATTCTTATGGCTGCAGCAGCTCAAGGACAATTGAAAGTCAGATTACACGTGTTTCCAAAAAAGAGAATTATATTGATTTAATGTTTAATTATATTTAGTAATATGTTTGTTTAATCAAAAACAAAATCTTTCTACCCAGTCCAGGCTTGCTTATATGCATATACACAGTAATTTATTATTTAAGATCGTTGTATGAAAAGTCCAAACCAAAACAATATTCAGAAATTTGCCTTGGGCTTGAGTTTTGCTTGCATTTTCATTACAACATTTACATAAAGAGCTAAATACATAGTGAGTCAAAAGCCTGACTTTTGTCTCAGCCTGTGTATTGCCTAGGTGACATATATTGACATATAATACATTGAATTGCATCACATCAATGAAGATTCTATAAATATTAGTTCTATAACTACTACTAGTCATATAGATGGTTTAAATGTAGACGTTATCTTGCCTATCTAAGACTATCCATCCATCCATCCATCCATTCTCTACCGCTTGTCCAGGTCGGGTCGCGGGGGCAGCAGTCTAAGCAGGGAAACCCAGACTTCCCTCTCCCAGGCCACTTTGTCCAGCTCTTCTGGGGGAATCCTGAGGCGTTCCCTGGCCAGCCGAGAGATGTAGTCTCTCCAGCATGTCCTGGGTCTTCCCCAAGGCCTCCTCCCAGTGGGATATGCCCGGAACACCTCACCAGGGAGGCGTTCAGGGGGCATTCTGACCAGATGCCCGAGCCACCTCATCTGGCTCCTCTCAATGCGGAGGAGTAGCGGCTCTACTCTGAGTCCCCCCCGAATGACCGAGCTTCTCACCCTGAACCCAGCCACCCTGTGGAGGAAACTCATTTCGGCCGCTTGTATTTGCGATCTTGTTCTTCTGGTCACTACCCACAGCTCATGGCCATTGGTGAGGGTAGGAACGGAGATCGACTGGTAAATCGAGAGGTTTGCCTTTTGGCTCAGCTCCTTCTTCACCATGACAGACCGATGCAGCGCCCACATCACTGCTGACGCCGCACCGATCCGCCTGTCGATCTCCCGCTCCATCCTTCCCTCACTCGTGAACAAGACCCCGAGATACTTAAACTCCTCCACTTGGGGAAGGACCACCTCCCTGACCCAGAGAGAGCACTCCACCCTTTTCCGGCTGAGGACCATGGTCTCGGATTTGGAGGTGCTGATTCTCATCCCAGCTGCTTCACACTCAGCTGTGAACTGCTCCAGTGAGAGCTGAAGGTCACGATCTGAAGAAGCCAACAGAACCACATCATCTGCAATGAGCAGACACCTAATCCTGAGGCTACCAAACCGGACGCCCTCAACGCTCTGGCTGCACCTAGAAATTCTGTCCATAAAAGTTATAACAAGAATCAATGACAAAGGGCAGCCCTGGCGGAGTCCAACCCTCACCAGAAACAAGTCCGACTTACTGCCAACAATGCGGACTAAGCTCTGGCACCCCATACTCCCAGAGCACTCCCCACAGGACTCCCCAAGGGACACGGTCGAATGCCTTCTCCAAGTCCACAAAGCACATGTAGACTGGTTGGGCAAACTCCCATGCACCCTCCCATGCATCGAGGTGAGCCTGACTATATCTAGTCAGAACCTCACAACCTCGCGCACCAGCTCAGGCTCCTTCCCCACCAGAGAGGTGACATTCCATGTCCGTAGAGCTAGCTTCTGCAGCCGAGGATCGGACCGCCAAGGTCCCCGCCTTCGGCCACTGCTCAGCTCACACCCTCCTACAGGTGGTGAGCCCATTGGAGGGGGGATCCATGTTTCTCCTTCAGGCTGTGCCCGGCCAGGCCCCATGGGTGCAGGCCTGCCCACCAGGCGCTCACCATCGAGCCCCACCCCCAGGCCTGGCTCCAGGGGAGGCCCTGGTGACCCGCATCCGGGCGAGTCTGGTTTGTCTGGTTCCTCACCCCAGACCTGTTTGCCTTGGGTGATCCTACCAGGGGCATGAAGCCCCGGGAAACTTAGCTCCTGGGATCATTGGAAGACACAAACCCCTCCACCACGAAAAGGTGTCGGCTCCAGGAGGGTCACATGGTCTGGAAAACCCCAAATCTGCTGATTTTGCTGTGCTTGCTAAACTCAAAGGACTCGAACACTAGGAATGGGATAGCCAGCGACGCCTGCCGGTCAAATAGGAAAACGACAAGCAGGGCAGGGCTTATCGCCTCATAGTTTGTCTGACTGGGAAGTCTGTCACATAAACAGCCCAGAAAGTGGATTAACCATTGCGGCTAACGGTAACCGTATTTATCAACAGCACAAATCGGCTTTTTCAGTAGGTCGCTAGTAAGACAAACGTGGCATATTTCCCAGTTCAGGAATAACCGGGGAGTCCCATAACTTTAATTTATACGCACGCATAAACGCAAAAAGTCTAGGATACTTATAGGAGCCTTTAAGGTGCATTCTGTAAATGATCAAACGCGGTGTTTTCCATCACATGAACTGCGTTGTAAAACATGCCACATTGTAAAAAACATTTGCATATCAATGTCGAGATGCCTCGCGCCTCGCTCTTTCGGCGCTCCGGCGACTCGCTGTTGCTAGGCAACGAGCCGCGCGGCGCCGATTGGCTGACGGGAAGCACGAGGAAATGGGAAGCGCTCAGGTGGGCGGCGGCGGCGTCGCGCGGGCGTCCGCTGGGGCCGTGCGGTGGAGGACGAGCTCGCGGGCGGCGCCCAGGCGCGCAGAGATACACAGAGATACGGGGATACGCGGAGAGACACACAGGGATACGCGGAGATACAAACAGGGATACGCGGGGAGACACACAGAGATACGCGGGGAGACACACAGAGATACGCGGAGATACAAACAGGGATACGCGGAGAGACACAGGCAGAAACACACGGACGCGCCGGGCCGCACGATGGGCTGCTGCTACTCCAAACGATCCAGAGGGAAATCGCCTCAGAAGGAGCCACCGGCGGCGGCCGAGAACAGCGACGGCGCCGGGGAGGAACCGAAGCAGTACAGCTGGGACAAGCGCGACAAGGTAGGTGGCACGGGGACGGGGAGGGGGACGCCGGCCGCTGGCTTCCGCCCGCTGGCGCACGGCGCTGCACCGAGCCCCTCGCAGGTGGCCGCCGTAGCGGCCGGAGGCTGCCTCCCATGGACACCATTTCCTCCTGCGGCCAGGCAGCACGCTTACGCTGACGGCGCCGTGTCCTCTGCAGAGCTTATTATGGGATTTATCACGGCACACGGTTAGTCACATTCACGGCAACGTGACGGATTACACGTTACACGGCGGTGTTTCCCCATTTGTTCTTTCTGAAAGTTTGAATATCCTCATATAACATTTCTCTGGAATTTCTCTGCATACCTTGTCTTGTGTCTTTCTTAAGGTGTGAATGTTTCGGAATTACGATTGGGGGCCCCCCCGGGGGGGGGGGGGGGGGGGGGGGGGGGGGGGTGGGGGGGGGGGGGGGGGGGGGGGGGGGGGGGGGGGGGGGGGGGG
>JAODKN010000077.1:2443052-2463157 GCA_026774425.1 Petrocephalus zakoni
TTTTTTTTGTCCCGCGTGGGGCCCTCTGTGTGGTGGTCACAACTAACTGGGCGTTTCTGCTGTCCCCCCCCCCCCCCCCCCCCACATCCCCGACTCGCTCGTCCCCACAGTGCTCTGTGAAGAGCTGCATCATTCCGTTCCACGTCACCTGCGCCTTCGAGCACAGCCTGGAGATGAAGACCATCCTGGACGAGGGCGACGAGGTCAAGTTCAAGTCCTACTGCCTGAAGCACAGCAAACCCAAGGCGGTGGGCGAGGGGGCCCACAGTCCCGTCCGACCCAAGCCCTGCAAGGAGACGGAGAAGGTGGGCCTGCGAGCCCGCAAACTGCTGGAGCTGGAGGAGGAGTTCTACACGCTGGTGCGCCCCGGGGAGCTGGCTCGGGACCTGGCACTCTCCCCTCACCTCCTGGACTTCATCTTCCAGTACTGGAAGCTTAAACGCAAGAGCGGCTTCAACAAGCAGCTCCTCCCTCCCAAGGAGGAGGAGAACGCCCTGCTGGCGCCCAAGGAGGACGGCGTCCAGACCCGCACACGCATGTTCATGCACCTGCGCCAGGACCTGGAGAGGGTGCGTGCCGTCGCCGTGGCGATCTCTGCCCATGCGCCGCAGCCCGGCGCTTAGTGCTGATCTCTCTGCCTGCGCGCCGCCTCCTGCAGGTGAGGAACCTGTGCTACATGGTGAGCCGCCGGGAGAAGCTGAAGCTGTCCCACAGCAAGGCCCAGGAGCAGCTCTTCAACCTGCAGGTGGAGCTGATCGACCAGGAGCTGTCAGCAGGTAAGCGGCCTTCTGTCCTTGGAGGGGGTCAGGCTTTTATTCTCCTTCCCGGGACCCCCGCCGTGCCCAGATTAGCGGTGACAGTCACAGCGCCATGCGCTCCGCGTCATTACCTGTTAGGCCTGATGCACTTTTGGAGAGCCACAGTCCTTTTTCTTCTCCAAGGTCTTCCCCTGTCCTGCCCCCCTGAGAGTGGGCCGATCCAGGCTCCCCCGAGGATAACACTGAAGCTGAAGATGCCCAAGATCACCCTTGGAAACGGGAAGAGCGCTTCCAAGTCTGCCAATGGGCCCCTGTGCCCAGACCATAGTTCCAACCTTTGTGGGAGGGGCAGCTGTGGGCGGGGTCATGGCAAGGGGTGGAGCCGGAGGGCGGGCCAGGTGAATGGGGTCACTCCTAGCCCCGGGGAAGCCAGCACCCCTGCTAAACCTATCAGGCCATCGGGGAAACCCCTGGCGTTGCACGCAGCACTGCATGGCCGCCCTTCCAAGGGCAGTGGGAGGTCAGAGCAACAGACTGTCCGGAGCCCCAGGCCCAATGGAAGCTTGGAAAGGCCCGTGGCCCAGCGGGACAGCCCCTGGCAAACCCCCTGTGAACGGGACACCCAAACGGGCCCCTTCAGGAAGGCTGCCATGGACCACTTCAAGCAGTCCTTCAAGGAGGCCTCAGTCAGCCTGACCCGAACCACCGAGGGTCTCCGCGTCCATGACAAGCCGCGGATGGGGAGCGCCAAGGAGCAGCCGTGGAGCAAGCCGGCGGCCCAGCGGCAGACTGAAGATGGATACTGCCCTGACCTGGAACTCAGTGACTCAGAACCTGAGACCCAGGCTCACCACTGGCGGGGGCAACGGGCACGCAGGGCCGCTATGAGGCTGGAGGACCCAGCACCAGAACCCGGCAGGGGCGTGGGCCGCGGCAAACCGATGTTGGGCCCCAGGACCTCTGTCCAAAGGTGACGACCCAAGCCCTCTCAGCCATCACACCCCAAACTGACAGGTACACTGGCTCCATGTCCTCTGGAGAGGTGCCCAATGCTGACAGCTCCCCACAAGGGCTTGGTGCCCGCGGGTCACAGGTACCCAGGGGGTACAAAGGGCCTGACGGTCCTGCTTGTCCCCCTTACCTGCTTCTGTGTTGCTCTCTGGGGGGAGGGGCCAGTGGGCAGGTGCTTTAATGGCTCATTGGGACCCCCCCCCAATCAGGTGGTGCCATCAGCAGACCAGTCTGTTTGTCTGGTGTGCTTTAGGAAGGATTATGGCAAGGGAGAGAGTGCGGAATATCTTACATTTGAGATGCACTTCCATTTGCTGGGGCTGTAAATATTGATTTGAAAAGAAGAGATTTAAAATAAAGCCTTTATAAATGACTAAATGGCAAAGAGGAGGAGTGCGTGACCTGTACATTTCAGTGAAATAACCATTTAATTATCTTTTTAATTGCAAAATGAGAAAGGCACCATTGATCCGTAGCTTCATGGCCGCTGCCTGAGCTCCATTCCGGCTTCTGTCTGCTGATTCGCTCCTTATTAGCTCCTGATTCGCTGCTTATTAGCTTCTGATTCGCTCCTTCACTCATCAGATGGAATTTTTTTTGGAATTCCATAACCCAGGATATCCCAAAGAGCTCTCTTCTAACGGGATTCTGTGCGTTCCTCAGAAAATATTCTGTTGTGAGGATGCCTCACAGTTCAGTCCAAAAAATGTCACTGTATAACGAGACCTCCCCCCCCCCCCAGATCGAGTTAAGATGTGTGTTCTTTTTGGCACAAGTAATGGAAATAGTACCAAATGATACAAAGGGAAAATCTCATCATTTAAGAACCAGGCCATGACAAACTGTGTTACTCTTCCATGCCAAAAACTCAAATGCAGTTTTTGTGGGGGAATCGAGTCTGCTGTTAGAGACGGGCCTTACGGACCCCCTCTGGGAAAGGGGGGCAGCTGATAAGGAAAAGTGATGGCTTCCCTTCTCCCTGCAGTCCCCCTGTACAGGCATATTCCCTACGCTATCATATCAATGTGGGAGATTAGCACAGGGCCAATGGCCACCAGTGCCGACCCAGCAGCGCCCGTGGCCGCCAGTGCCGACCCAGCAGCGCCCGTGGCCGCCAGTGCCAACCCAGCAGCGCTAACCCCCCCGCTTAAATACCACATCTCTACCCATTTCCTGTGAGTTCCCATCACAGTCATATCAGGAGAGGGAGAGAGACTGCCAGTCTTTCTGGAATTATGGACTGATAGGGCAGTGTCCTCAGGGGGTGTAATCCTTAAAGCTGCTTCCTACAGCTATACTGGGAAGAGCTGTGCTGGGGGGGAGGGGCCCAAAGGAAGCCATTGTGGTCTGGCTCAATTTAATGCCGCTCGGTTCAGCACAGGGGCCGCGCTGAGTAGCAGGAACGAGGCCCAGCTTTTCGGCAGCTGTGCCACAGTACCGCAGTCCCCATGAAAACGCACACAGACACACAAAGTGCACTTCAGACCGTATTACACAATACATCTGTGACCTTTGACCCCAGCCATATAAAATGAGGCTGCGTAACCGCACACTAGTGAGAAGTGTGAATGTCAGCAAGCATTTGTGACATCACTTTTTAATTTTTTTTTTTCTTAAATCCCATACCAGCTTGTTCTGTTGGCTGTTTCAGACCTTTTTATTGGGTTTATCCCTGCGGGGCAGTTTTGTGAATCAGAGCAAGCTGTGGAAAAGATTCTGACGTCTTGACAGGCGTCCGCGGAGCAAACAATCACCACAAGGGCTGCCCACTGCTTTCCCAAAGAGAGGATGCATGCTGCAGTACAGGGTCACACACCCCTGCGTCCTACTAAATGGTGGTTTAGCCTGCACGCTCACGTGAGCCACGCCCCCTCAGAGCTGTCAGTTTTACACTGGGTTACAATGGCATATGTGAATGAGAGTCCTTTTTAAGAAACATTTTTCATTAAATTTTGAAAAGAGTAACCCTATCACCTGGTCTGTCATTCTTTGACTTTTGATTCAAAAGGTCAAGTCGAGCTTAATTGTCACACCAGCCATACTCAGTACACTGCAGAATACTGATGCAGTATTCCAGGATGCAGTAGTCCAGGATGCAGAATACTGTTTCCTGGACTGCAGTGCTATAGGTATTAGGGGTGCATGATTCAGAAAACCTCACGATTCAATTCGATTTCGATTCTTGGGCTTGTGATTAGATTCAAAACCGATTCTCTATTCAAAATGTAAATTATATTTTATTTTCCATCAGTCTGATAGGAAATACAGCCCTGAGATAATAGTTAGTCACATTACAAAAATATAAACTGTTGCAAATATAGACTGCAAACCTTCAGCTTAAATTAAACAACTTAAATTAACACGTTACTATCTGAGCAGAAACCAGTATTGCGCCTTCTATAGGACTGGCAGACTCCTATCCGGGAAAACCGGTCAAACTCGCGCTGTTACTAAATGGGAAATATGAATCGATCTTGTGTCTTGTTTGAATCGGCAGAGAGAGAATCCCGATTCTTTTGTGAATCGTTTTTTTTGCACACCCCTAATAGGCATACAGAAGGTGCAGAGATGGACAGCACGGGACAGAGAAACACATCGACAATGTAACGGTAAATAATGGAATGCTTAGAATAGACTGATGGAAGCCACAGAGTGGCATAGATACATAAATATCGACTGTGACGAGTCCTGGAAACTGGTGCAGAGACGTGTGACAAAAAATGAGAAAATGCTGGTAGTCAGCAGAGTTGGTGTGGAATTCAGGTCTGTGGGGGCAGCGCAGAGCCCCGAGCCCGGATGGCCCTGGGGAGGAAGCTCTTGGATGGGAGTAATGCAGCTTCGGCATCTTATCTCCCTGCCCTCACGCCCGTCACATCACTGCTGACTCCCAAAGAGAGCTACCGCTTACACTACATGGACAAAAGTACTGGGACACACCTTGTAATCATTGATTTCAGATGTATAAAATCAAGCACCCAGCCACGCAGACAGATTTACAAACGTGTGGAAGAACAGGTCTTGAGCTCAGTGAATTCAAGCATGGTCCTGTCATAGGATGCCACTTTGGCAATGAGTCCATTTGTCAAATGTCTACCCTGTTAGATATTCTACCGTCAACTGTAAATGGTATTATTGCAAGATGGAACTGTCTAGGAACCACAGAAACTCAGCCATGAAGTGGCAGACCATGTAAAGTCACAGAGCAGGGTCACTGAGTGCTGAGGCGCACAGTGCATAAAAGGTGCCAGCACTCTGTTGCTTCAGTAACTGCAGAGTTCCAAACCTCCTCTGGCATTATTCCCAGCAGAAAAAATGTGCCCCACGAGCTTCATGGAATGGGCTTCCGTGGCTGAGCAGCTGCACATCAACCTTACAGTACAGCACAATGGTAAGTGTCGGATGGAGCGCTACAGAGCACACTGCCACTGGAGCAGTGGAACCATCTTCTGTGGGGTGACTAATCACCCTTCTCTGTCTGGAAGGTAGATGGATGAGTCTGGGTTTGGCAGATGCCAGGAGAACATTACCTGTCTGACTGCGTTGTGCCAACTGTAAAGATACAGCTGCAAAGGGGGACCAACTCCATATTGATGCCTATGTATTTATAATGGGATGTCAGAAAAGTTCCTATACGTCTAACGGCTAGATGTCAATAATTTTCTCTATATAGATGCAGCTTTCCCTCATAAGAATCTAGTGTTTGCAGATAAAATGTCAGCCATGTTCTGCAACCAAACTGCTGTTAGATTAATTAGACCTAATGTAATAAAACAGTCTCAAGTCCGCCAACCCCAACTCCAATCCATCTGTTTTTGAACTTGAATACGTGAGCAGAATTTTGATTAGATGCAGATAGGTCTTCAGTGCTAAAGACATGACTTCAAGCCAAGTCTGTAATGTGAAAGCAACATTTATTGTGAATCCATTTAAAGTGCAAAAACATATGTGGATCACTGGATCAGATCTGCAAAAGCAAAGTATAGAAGTTCTAGCCTCCCATAGTCTTGTGACCCACAGACGGATGGGTCATGGCAAAGCTAACAGATTTTGAACAAAAACATGTTTAGGCTAAATCAAATGTCCCCAGTTTCTTCTCCATTATCACGCTTCTTTGTTCGATCTCGTATGTGTTACACGAGGACTTGTTTATCACACACAAAGCGGAGAGCTGCTAGCTGTAACCTCGGTGATTAATGGACCTGTCATTTGGCTTTTTAAATTCCTTTCTGTGTGTTTACTTAAAAAGATGTATTGTAACAGATAATCCGAGTAATCACAATTGCACATTTCCATGCACATAGCTGAACATCGAATCCTGGGGTCTATATCTCAGTAATTGCTGGAAAGACATTTTCGCCGTCAAACATTAAAGCCTTTCTGCTGACCGATAGGGGCGCTCGAGCTTTCGAATAATACACACCGGATTTAACCCAGCAAAAGGAAAAGTTTTACTTTCTGACTGCGGGGATTTGTCACCAGTTTCGGACCAAAGCGGTAATGCAAAGTTCCGTTAAATGGCAGAGAGTTTCCATGTGTATAAGATCGTGCTGAGGTTTGCTTGATCGGCACACTTCAGAAAAAGCCTGATGTTCGATATTTAACGTCGACGTTTTGCATGTACTTTGTAGTTTTATTGCCCAATGTTGCTAATTTATGGGATGTTAAATGCACCTTGCGATTTGTTCTGGCCTACTTGCGGGAACAAGTGGCCGCGTAGTGGCACTTTGGCGAAGTCGCATGACCGTCATGCGCTTCTTTGTGGGCGAAGGCGGCCGCCGGATTCTCGCCCCGCTGTCTCGGTGCCGCTCGCCGCAAGGAAACATCCAGCAGCCAGCACGTTTCACGCCTATTTCTGCTGGTCTCTCTTCTTCAGCGTTCTTGCTTGGTGCAGAGCTGACAAATACGTGCTCTGCCTTTCAGATCATGTCTTCCGTCAAGGTCGAATGTGTTGTAAAGGAGAGGAATAGGCTTGCAGAAAGCCCAGTATGGGAGGAACGGGACGGCACACTGCTGTTTGTAGATATTTTTGGGCAGGAAATCAAGAGGTGGGACCCCGTGACCAATCGGACACAAAGCTTGGGCACAGGTAAGAGAAACTTCAGGGCTGACTGAGAAGAAGGTCCACGTTGAAGGTTTGTGCCCTACTTTTGATCCCATAAAGCAGCAAATGTCCAGCCTTCAGTCTCAGGACCTCTATTAACTAATGTTGCTAAAATGTGTATAGAAATCGCTCAAAAACTATTCTGGGGTGTGTTTCCCAAAAGCAACTATCTTAGCAACTTACATAGTTGGACCCATGCAACTGAATGAATCCAACTATGTAAGTTGCTATCTGGAGCTTTTGGGAAATGCGCCCCTGATCTTAATAAGAGTTAGTTTACATTTAAAGTAGAAGTCGGCAAATCTGTTAAAGACATTTCATCCAACAAATTTATCAAAATCTGTGGTCACTTAGAAAATCTGGTCGGCTCAGTGGTGCCACGGAAGCGGGGGGGATATGTGGCCGCGGTGGGCACGCGCTTCATGGCCGTGGACTGGGAGAAGCAGACCATCACAGCCATTGCCCAAATCAGCTAGCATCGGGACAACATCCGGTTCAACGACGGCAAAGTGGACCCTGCAGGCCGCTTTTTTGCAGGTGCCAAGTCTAGACGATGTCTGTGGGTGCGTGATGCAGACACTCTGAAGTTGGCCGTGCTGGGGGCTGACGGTAGGAGCCTCTGTGGATGATGTTTCTTTGCAGGGACCATGGGATTGGAGACAAAGCCAGCAGAGCTGGAGAGGAAGCAGGGGGCCCTGTATACACTGCACCCCGACCACACCGTGCAGATGCACTTTGACCAGGTCGACCTCTCCAACGGCCTGGACTGGTCTCCAGATCTCAGCACCTTCTACTACATCGACAGCTTGTCCTACAGGGTGGAGGCCTTCGACTACAGCGTAGCGACAGGAAGCATCAGTGAGTGGCGTTACATTAGTGCATTCATTGAATTTGGCAAATGGGTTTTCGGCCATAATGTCTCATCCTCCGCTGTATAATCCATAACAGCAGGATATGTATAATGGCGAAAATACATCTGAGGCCCTCTCCTGTAGCATTGGAGAGGCGAGATCAGTCTGCATGTGACTCACCAAATGGCTGAACTGCTGAAAAAGCATTAAACATTAATGTTGAAACTGGATACAATCATTATTACATGGGAAATAATGCCTCCCATTCTTGAGGATTTTGGTTCTGCCCGTAGCAGGAAGCTACCAACGGAAATTGCTGAATGAAAATCCGGTCCGGCTTGAGTGTGCCCTGGTGTGGTGGGACGTGCATTGATCAGCTGTGTGGATGCTCGGGAAGGTAACCAGCGGGGGGTGTACCAGCTGCAGAAGGACGAGGGAATCCCTGACGGCATGTGTGTCGATGTGGAGGGCAGGCTGTGGGTGGCGTGTTACAACGGGGGACGGGTTCTGCGCATCGACCCGCAGACAGGTGCGAGCAGCACGCCGCAGACGCACACGTGTCTGCGCCAGCATGCTTTAACATATAAATATTTGATATGTATGCCTGAATCCTGGAATGTTTCTGCATGCCTGCATTTTGAGTGTCTGTGAGTCAATGACACACGGAAGGGCACGTGTGTGTTTCTGCCAGGCACACGGATGCAGACCATAAAGCTGCCTGTGGATAAAATCACCTCCTGCTGCTTTGGTGGTAAGGATTTCTGCGAGCTGTACACCACCTCCGCGTCTCATGGCCTGGACGCGGCCAGCCTGGCACAGCAGCCTGAGGCCGGATCCATTTTTAAGGTCCAGTACCGCTCTGCTTCTGATATTCGTTTAAATTAACGCATCACAACAGCCACCTCGAGATCAAATCACATAATTATTTGCATAAGTAACCACATTAGATCTAATTCTGAATGTTTTTGTTCTTTACAGATCACCGGTCTTGGTGTTAAAGGAATTCCTCCATATTCATTTGAGGGATAAATTTAAACAATCAAAAACACATTTACAACAAAAATATTAATGCACAATAGGATTTTAAAATAATTCTCTTGATTGAAATGACTGGACAGGGTCTTTGGCTGAGAGCAGTTTCCAGCTACTGGCCAGAATTAAAGGGAACCAGACTTGGCAGGTAACATGAGGGTGTCTGGAATCGCTGGGCATTTGATCATTTGATTTACTTATACGAAGGACAGGCTGGAATGAAACACTTCAACAGCTGCGAACCTAAAACAAAAAATAGTCAAAATCTCACAACTGACTAATACAGACATTATGGGACCAATTCAGCTCAGATGGCTCTGGGCCAGTTCCAGATGGACCGGCTCATCGCTGATCCATCCAATTTCCTGAACAAGCTGAACTGTAAGGAATCAGCTTTGTGCTCAGTCGGGTGCATTTTTACTATGTAACATAAAAAGGTTTGCTGCCTGTGAAAACATTTTGTGGCATCTACAGGGAAGAAGCAAATCTGTGTTATCTGAAGGAGGGGGTGATACCATAAGCAGATTCTGTCAGGCTCCGTGAATCCGTGTCTCCATAACATTGTTCCTGGATCCATGCAGTGCAATATAATCAACTAGATAAATTAGCTGACTCCAGACCAGCAGCATTGCAGATAAAATTAAAAATTAACTTTGTAAAGTTTGTTTAAATTCCAAGAACAAATATTTGCTTTAGTGATAGAGCTTGAGTTTTTGGTAAACTGCAAACCATGAGATGTCACAACATAACATATGGTTATTGAATACCATAGTTTTAAAACATAGCCTGAGAAATCATCTATAACTGATTTTTTATGACTGAAATACATTTTAATCATTCAAGTGGAATAGGATAGGATGTGTTAAAATAATTTTATTAGAACTTAAACTAGAAATGTACCGTGGATGCATCAGGAATAACTGAGAAATAAAAGAATATACGGAAATATGTATGACTGTTTAATTTATTAACATATACATTGACCTGGTGTTTTTTATGCAAAATGTTTGCAGCTGTCCCATTGGTGATGGTTGCCCCCAGTTTCCCCTTTTCAGTGCGGACTGGAAAACCAGTACACAATTTGTCGCTGATTTTAAATGTCATATTAAGTGTAAATATGTTTTTTACCGTTAAAGAATTAAATGCCAACTTGGAGTCAATAAACGATAGACATTTATATCCAGTGAGGGGGGGTAACCTGCAGCACTGGCAGGGCATGGGCTGCATTGGGGCACTGGTGATACTTAGGGGGGTTTGGGAAAGCACCGTGTCAGGAGCTTCTGTGCACCTTCCTGACCTCTGCGTTTTTCCAGCTTGCCTTGTCACACTATTACTGGGCGTCGCTGTGGAAAATGTTATTTTGCTTAAAATGAATTCATGCTGCATATCTAACGCTTCGGCGTATTCCCCGATTCTCGTCGAGTATGCGATAAAAAACAATGAATATGCAAAAACGTACGTATGGCAAGAACACGGCCCTGGCTCTTTAAGTGGGCTGCCCACGGCGGCATCTGCCGATGGGGGTGTGCGAGTCCGCCTGCGCCGCTCCGCCCGCGCCGCGCTCCGTCCGATTGGGTCGCGGCGAGCCGGAGCTCCAGCCCCCTCGGGCTGACGATGCTGCAGCCTGTCACAAAGAGCGCACATTAGGGTGGCCGGATGCCGGGAAAAGTTCAAATTCCGCCCCCAATATTAGGGACGGCTGCTGCCTGCCGGCCGCTTTCTGCAGAGCGCGTCTGATCCAAATGCGCTCGTGGCTTCGGCGAGGAGATCGGATACGCCAGTTCTGCGGGACAGCGCCGATGGCAGCCGGCCGCCGCATCTCCCGGATCCCCGGCGCCCCCCTCCGCTGACGCCTGCGCCCCCGGCGCCCCCCCCCTGCTGACGCCTGCGGGCGGAGTGCGGCCCCGTCCCGTCGCTGCGGCGCGTAAGTGCCCGGACATGTGCCCGCTGGGCGTGTGCCGCAGCTCGCACGCCTGGTCGGAGGGCGGTACCGGCGCGGCACGGAGCCGGCTTCGGGGTGGGGGGGGGGGCTCTGGTGGGGCTCGCTCGGGACATGCGGCTCGGTGCCGGTCTGTTTTTAGCCGGCGCCGTCGATTTATTTATTTATTATTTATTGTTAATTTATTTATTGAGAAATAAATTAATAAGATAAGTAATTACGCCTCGTATGAAACAGGCCTGTTACTTGTTAATGCCTAGCAAAACGTGTGCTTTTAAATCGATAATGTGATGTTATTAGTATTATATATATATGACGATGAACATTGATTGCATAGCCAGCCAGAGTTTCGCTGCTGTCTGATCCAGATCGATACGGAGCCCTTCTGACTGAAACATTATGCTACACTTAAATATTTAGAGCTCTGCCTAAGAATATGTCGCTGAAGGGAAGAGCGTCTTCGGACAGTAACGGGTCCCTGCGCGACCTCCCGGCCCACAGCTGGATGTCCCACCTGCCGTCGGCGCTCTGGGACATGCCTCTGTGCAACCTGGCCATCCCAGGTAAGCGGCCACATCCAGCCACTGAGCTCCAAGCAGGGGCTTGGGGCGCCCTCATGGTCGTGAGCAGGGCTATGATGGGCGCTTTAGAAGCTGGAATGATGCTAAGGATACAGTATTGGGTTGCTTACTTGTGTGCTGTACGCACCGTGTGGCTTTCAAGGTCAGTATCGCGCAACTTATGTAGCTAGAGAATGAACTAACGGCGTCCGCACACCTTCACTGGTGGTGAAAAGCCTTACCCCAAGCGGAAAGCCTGATTGCTTAGATGTTCTAAAAAATACTGACAATAAATTTCGGGATTCTGAGTTTGGACTCTGAGTTTGGAGCTATGAGTTTGGAGTTTGGTAAACTACCAAACTGAGTTTGGTAGTTTACATGTATCAGTAATAACAGGCAGGTGTCACTTTGTAAAAGCTTGTTTGGTTTCCAGCTGTTTGGCAAAGCGTGTCTCTGTTTTGTAGGTAGCCACAACACAATAACTTACTGTCTGGATAAAAACGACAGGTCTCCAGTCGACATTGCACAGCCAGATGTTCTTCAGACGCTGGACAAGTACATGAAACCTCTGATTCGCCCATTTGTGTACAAGTGGGCAATGGCGCAGGTAGGACCTGTGCTGTATGCGTTTCCAGTAATCAGAGCTGCGTCATTAAAATGACCGTTAGTGTCTATTGAACATCAGCTAGATAGGCGAAACCACTCCAAGAGATAGCCACGGCAACCACACATCACTTAGAGAGAGCAATAATTCTGCTAAAACTTTCCAGCAGCTTTCATATGACAGGAGTTACATCAGCCGGGATGTTATTTCACAGGGTTCTTCAGTGACGGCACCATCTAGGGACTGGTTAGGTGCATACAGGCTTTACATTACCCACAATACCTCAGTCCTAGTACTGCAGGTAGTGTGACGCCTATGTCAGCTAGTCAAAGTGTTAATTGAAAGTGCTGCTTTCTGATTCCTTCAGAACCTCTGATTAGTAGGTGGATGATGGGATAGAACTAGCAGTGATGAAACCAGGATGATAAAGACAGAAAGGCAGCAAAAATGGATTCACCGGAGCACTGATAACCGTGTCCATGCTTTAATGAGAGCCTGTCAAGGGAAACAAGCATTTGGGCGTGAAATTAGTTTGAAAAGGTAAAAATAGGGCAAGTTCAAATATCACCACACAAATTCTCATCTACCATAAAGAAAAAAATTCTAATTATTGAAACTACTAAAAAATACTGTTAAATGTTGTCATTTTAAAAAGTTCCAGGCACGATTAGATGACATTCACCCTGAGGTGTAAAACACTTTTTTTACGTCTCTCCTTGTTGGTGGCTTAAGGAATCCAGTGTGAAGGAGCAGCTGGACTGTGGCGTGAGATACTGTGATCTCAGGATCGCTCGGCGACCCAACGACAGCTCGACAGACCTGTACTTCTACCATGGGGTCTACACCACAGTGACTGTAGAGGTGAGGCCAGACCACCCTCAATCTCAGAGCTCCGAACGGCTGCTCTGAACAGAACTTCAAAGACATTTATATAATGGGAATATCAGCATTTCTTATTTCCAAAGATATATTACATGCTACTTTCTAATTAACTGTAATTAATATGATACCAGAAATGATTTACCATAATTTAAAGTAACATTGATCTAGCAGTTTATGTGAAAATTGATTTATTTTTTTTGCCAGGAGCATTGTTATAGGTTTTGATCACAGGAACCAGACTAATGCCTTGCATTGCATGAGCTTTGGAGTGTGCCTGATCACCCAGCATCTGCCTCTCCCTCAGGCTGTCCTGAAGGAGATCAGAGAGTGGCTGGACATGCACCCAAGGGAAGTGGTCATTTTGTCCTTCAGTCACTTCCTGGAGCTCAACCTGGACTTTCACAACCTCCTGATTCAGACCATAAAGGATGTGTTTGTCTCAAAACTGTGTCCAAAAACGGTAGGAATAATCCGGAAGATTCTGTTCCTGATTGTTCAGCATAAATTGAATAATCCTGTATATCCTTTCCTAGCGTTATTCAATGTTTTACTTATTTGTTCCGAGGAAACTGAAGCCAGAGCAGACTTGTTGTAACAGCAAGGACTACAGCACATTCCCACATGCAGACAGATCAGTACACTTTGGGTGTCTACAGTAGCAAAACTTCCCACAGATCTTGTGAAAAGCCTCCCCTTCCCAGAATAGTGGTGCCTGTTATAGCCGCATAGAGGGGACCAAGAGCGGTCCATATTGATGCCTATGGCTTTAAAAGGGGATGTCATAAAAGTTCCTGTGGGTGTAATAGCCAGGTGTCCCAATGTCCCAGTTTAGGAATGAACTGTTTTCCCTGCCAATTTCTGGCTGTTATATTTAAAGTAAAAACTGCAGCAGGGTAATCAAATGTTTGCCTGTGTGGGGAGACTGCCTTAGACATGCATAACATGGCATATATGTTGCTGTCACAGTCAGTGACCAGCTTGTGTCCCACAGGAGCCCATAACCCTCCAGAACCTCTGGCAACTGGGTTACCAGGTTATCGTCTCCTACGAACACAACATTAAAAATATACACAACGAGCTCTGGTCCCACATCCCCTACTGGTGGGCCAACAAGTGCAAAGCCGAAGCTCTCATCGAGGAGTTTGAGAAGCGAAGGAAACAGCATGGGCGCCCAGGTAGGGAGAAAAGACGCACAGCCACACCTTTCCAGTGTCCACTGTTAGAGGACAGTATAGCTATAGCGTCCTCTATGGTCCTTTCAGCTGAGAATATGGTGAACAGACTCCCCAAATCCAGAGAATCTGGTGTCTTTCTTGTGAATGTCCATTTCTGAATATCCATCAAAGTTTACAGTCTTTTTAAAACAAACCCGTTCACTACTTTAAAGTGGCCATGTATCGTTACTGTTTACAGGGGGCTTCTATGTAACTGGCATTAACCTCACAGAAGACCTAAAGTACATCTGCTCGCACCCCACTGAGTCCTTGAAGGACCTGGTGATGTCCACCTATCCAGTGCTGCTCGAGTGGGTCAAGGACTTATATCCTGGGTCCAACCCTGGCTCCATCAACATCATAGCGGGGGACTTTGTGACTGAGAGTCACCTGGTGCCAACAGTCATCGCACTGAATGAGAAACTACTCAACCGGATTTAATGGCCAGGCTGTTCTGAATCATTCAGTGTCTGCATCTTCAATACACACTTTGTGTAATCCTTTAAAGATTAAAGCCAAACAGGACACCTAAGATGCCCTCTACCAAAAGTCATGGGATGGACTGCAGATTGCTGGAAAATGGACACAGCGCTGGAGGACGGCCATAGATAGTGCAGGACCCCAGAGTCTAGTTGACAGCGCCACGGTAGTGTTTACTGAAAAGCAACTTAAGGCAATGCCAGGATCATCCTCCAGGGGGAGTTCTTTTTATAACATCCACCACAATGACAGTCTGTGATCATGCAGTTACATACTAATGGTAATAACTGGCTATAAATAACTATAGGTAACCCATGACTTTTGATAGGGTTACAGATTAGCAAGACAAGGTTTTTCTGACAGATTTTACACAGGGTACAGATAGGAATACAGTATGGATGATAACGCACAAGACAGTGTTACAAAGCACAAACAAATTTAGGATATGCTGCTGGCCGATAGTAGCATGAACCACATTTGAAACCTTAGTAAAGCATAAACTGAAGTATACTAAGATTTATCTTACTATCATTCCTACAGGTAAAAGAAAAGTAAGCTAAAGAATATATATAAACTTAAAACTCGTGGGAAAATTGGTTAAATTTTGGCCTTGGCAAATATTTAGGTTACAAATCTTTGCATGAACATACAGTCTTATCTTGTGACAACACAACAGATATACATCGCATACTATCTAGTTTAATAAAGCATGTCCAGGTTATAATTTAGTATATTCATTTTATATTCGTTACCTCCACGAATAATTTAGGTAAAATTATGATTCAGCGCCAGCTTTGATGGTCAGTATTGTAGGAACTAGTTGCGACCTCTGACGTATTTCTTTTTCAGTGCATTTGAAAGCAAATTAACAGCCCTTGATGGACTTACTAACACAAAATTACTTGAATATAGTTTGGGCGTGAGGTGGTAAGAGACCATTTTTAGGACTATTGTCCCTCAGTAGGTTTTTAATGTTGTTATACTATGCGAAGTATTTGGGGTCGGTGATTTGGTGGTGCTAGTGTGTGGGTCGTTAAAGTGGACTGTTATTTTTCAGCGCCCTGAAATACTTGAGGTAAGCACATTATCGTACTGCTCTCTCGTGCATACATTATATGCTTTAGGATGTTCTCCTTATTTAATAGGATGATGGAAGCGAGCGATTTAAAGTGTCTCAGATCATTACAGACTGACTGACTAAACCCTGCATAAAATGAACAATACGTGTTTCTCACTCAGAAAAAAATAATTACAGTATCAATTTTCTAATTCTCATGTGCATACTGGATTGTATTTCAGCAAGCCTCCGTAATTAATTGGGTATAACTGAATTAATCATGACTGCAATGACACTTCTGAATTTATTTTTAAGGAGGTAAGTCAGCCTAAATGCATGTTTTTGGAAACCTGCGCAACACAGGAAGTACCTGCAAACACTCACTGAGCCACTCCCGAAGTGACGTCTAAAAAAACCAAACAATTGATTTTCACATTATTCACCAAACCTTGCATTTTAACCATTTTGTTTATATTTATTGCAATGGTCATTTTAAATAATTTATGTTTCACACTTTAATAAATGCACTAAAGTCTTACGAATGATTACTGAATGGTTACGTATCAGCATCGGCGGTGAATGTGCCTGTTTTTCTAATGGTGCAATAAACGGCTTTTATTCTACCTGCTGAATGAGTCTTGCAATTAGCCTCCTTCATAGCCTCCGTCTCCCGCGAAGTAACGCGAAATATGCCGCCCTGATATATTATGTGACGGGAAGCGCCTCACGGGCTCCTTCCAAGAGAAACAAGTACAAACAAAGTCTATTTTTCAAATGTGGAACATAGAGACGGTCCCTAAGTTCCGTCCCCCTAGTTGAATACCAAAAGAAACCAAGGCTTCCCCCCATTTTAAAACTTAGGGGAGGATTATTGATTTTGGCTCGTTTTCCGTCATGGACACGGAAGCTGCCTATTAGGTTATTATATCCACAACTTCCTGTACATTTCTGCGTTTGCATACCGACGTGTTACAGTGTAGCTGTGCTTCGCGGAGACCGAGCGCCGGTATTTTCTTCTTAGGAATTCCGTCTTTGAAAGCGCAATAAATATCGTGACCCCGGTAATAACCGGACCGGGATCGGCACCGTCGGGGCTGTTTGTCCGGACAGCATGGGGGACACAAGAGGACAGGTGCAATCAGGAGACGGGTCGGACTACGCGGACTGGATGTCCCAGCTGCCCGAGAAGCTCTGGGATGTCCCTCTGAGCAGCCTTGCGATCCCAGGTTAGTGGAGGCGACGGGAGCGCCGATCCCGAGCCGGGAATCATGCGGCGATGGCAACGCGCGCCTCGGCCGCCCCACGGCGCGTATCCGCGCACCGGCTCCAGCCTTCGGGCACATTATCAAACATCTGCGCCATGCAGTAGTCATAGGGGTTAAAACATGTCACGGAATAAGGTGGTTTTCGCGCAGGAAGTCACGACAGCATGACGTACTGCTTGGACCGCAGCTCCCCGCTGGTGTCGGAGCCCCTGGTGCTTAGCCTGCTGGACCTCATCCTGCCCTGCATAACCCGCCCGTGCCTCTATAAGTGGGGGACCACACAGGTAGTGTGTCAGGGATACCTAGTATAGCATGCCTAGATGTTTGAGTCTATAACCCTAAACTGTGTGACAGTAACTGCCCTCAGATATGCATGGACAAGGCTGGGAGCCCCATTTGCAGGTGGGAGCCGCGTCCCTCGGACCCCAGTCTAACTGGTGATGCTAAACTGACCCTGGCAGGAGCAGGAGGCTGCAGCGCAGCTCAGCGCAGGCATCCGCTACTTAGACCTCCGGATCGCACACAAGCCACGCGATTCCTCCAGCGCCCTGTACTTTGCCCATGGGATTTATACCCTCCTGACGGTGGAGGTGAGTGGAAAGGACTGAATGAGTTATATGCATATTTATAATAAACCAAATAATTATCAGTTGCTTAACTTCCCAATAGATATGTTTGCTTTTTCACACCAGGAAGCTCTCAGAGATATCGCCACCTGGCTGAAATCTCACAGAAAGGAAGTGGTCATCCTTGCGTGTTCCATGTTTGACGGCTTGAATGATGACCAGCACAAGCAATTGATTGGTTTAATCATCAACTTATTTGGGGACAAAATCTGTCCTAATACGGTAAGTGATCATCTTAAGGCCTGGTCTAGGTATTTGTTAATCACCCTGTTACTCCAACTGCCTGTTTCAGTTGTTCCAGCTCAGAGGTTGAAATGTTAAAATTTCATCACATTTTTTCTGTAGTGATTAGTGATCTGTCAAGTATAAGGGATCATTTGCAGAATAGGCAATGCTGTTTCTTCCTGTGGTGGTGCAGGTTGGAGCCCCGGCACTCTGCCTGAGTGTGCTCCTGATCACTGGGCATCCAGTTGGTGTCAGTTGACAGGCAGGTGTACGTCAGGTTTATTTGAAGTCTTAGTGTCCTGGTTGACGCCCCGTCTAAATTTTCCACCTTTGTGACCCTGAATGGATGACCAGTTCTTGAAAATGGGTGGAACATCTCCAGGCAACACTCATAAATATTATAAAAAACCAAGATCCAAAATGCAGAGGACACAAAACCGACCCGGTTATTGAGGGCAGTCAACTGCTGAGTGTCACTGTTGTGTTTCAGGAAAATCCTTCCCTGAGGACCATGTGGAAACTGGGCTATCAGGTCATAGTCTCTTATGATAATGAAGCCGGCTCCTCTTATGAGGAACTCTGGAGTAAGATCCCCTACTGGTGGGCCAATGAACTGGACCCTGAAAAAGTCATCTCATACCTGGAAGCCCAGAAACGGTTTGGGAGGCCTGGTTAGTGCCTGGATCCTATATTGAAAGCAAATCATCTCCACTTTAGTCATTTGTATTTCGATTTTAAATAATTCAGTTACAATAAGAAGTGTTATGCTATATTTCTGTATTTAGAACTGAGATTCAGTGACCTGTGATTGGAGGGCTGAGTATGGAAGCCTCTGATATCATCCCAGCTGCAAGTCACCCAATCTTTGTGCCGTGTCATGTTTATTCAGTTAATATCTGTGTGGTTGCTCTGTATCTCTCACGTGGCCTGTTCCCTTGTTAACAGGGGCAGGAGGGGGTCCTGTGCTCCCCGGCTAAGCAGTGTTGTTCCCTTTTCTGTCTTGCAGGTGGATTTTTTGTGGCCGGGCTCAATATGACAGAGACTGCCAAATACATCGTGACTCACCCTTGCCAGTCTATGAACAGCTTGACAATGAGAAATTACTCTGCCTTTTTGCAATGGGTGCAAACTCAGAGTCCCGGACCAGGCAGTGCTTGCCTGAATATAATATGCGGGGACTTCGTTGTTGGAATTAAACATTTTGCTTCAACAGTCATCAATCTCAATAAGAAGCTTTTGTAAAGCCAGACGTAACAATGCACGGCAGTAGCTATATTCAGATTTTTCCCCTCCAGTTGCTGAAATAATCACTAGAAATGTGTTTTTATCAGTATTTTTATAAGCTACACTGGATATTTACATAGTTAATATGCCTTTCGACAGCTCATCAAGGACACTGTTTGGGACGGGGGGGTGTCTCAGGTCTTTTTTATATATAAAAATAATAAATATATATATATATATAAACAGCATTACATTCTCTTGTGACCTATAATCACACGCAGTGACAGTACACTGTATATGCAGCGCTGATTACTGCCTGGACATCACTTCTTTGCTGTGCACATGGTCTTAGATGTGCACGGTATGTTTTTGGCTTTCTCCCACAGTCCATCGCCATGCAGGTGTAAGTGTGACTGACTTGACATCCCGTGCTGGGCGGCCTCCACCTGCACCCTATCAGCAGCTGATGAGAAAGCTGATGGGCCATGCAGCAGGATTCCTCAGTCAGCTGGCTTAGCTTTGGCTAGAAGTCATGACTGTCCAATAGGAACGCTCCTCACCTAAACACTTATTGGGCAATTATGACTTCTAGCTTAAGTTAACCCAGCTACCTGAGGAATCCTGCTTTGTGGAACACCTCCCTGTCGTTGGGTCTCCTTATTTTATTATGCTTCTGATCAGAGAACATAGTGCCTGTCCCTGTTAGGGTGCAGAGGACACTCTGGCAGGCGGGGGCAGCCCGAAGGCCCTCCGGCAGCACGGGCCACCATCGCGCTCCTAATTAGTCGGGAAGAGCTTCCTGTAGCGGCCGTATGCGGCGCCACTGATGATGACCTTGACGAGCGCCATCCCGTCCTCAGCCACCACGTCCACGTCCTGAACCGCGGCCTCCTTATACAGCCAGCTGGGGGGGGGGGGACACATCGACACAACTGACACCACACCTATAGTGGCCTCACCTCTCACCACAAGCCCAGATCATTTGGCCTGATCTGCTGAACATAATATCCATTGCTGGATTTACCGCACACACCAGGGCTGGGCCATATGCAATGTGAATACTGACATCGCATGTTATGCACATGCATTTCTAATATCGCAAGGACCACGACAGTCAGCTGGGTTTAAATTTCATACCATCTGAATATCATACAGCAAGCATGGGGGGGGGGGGGCAACAGAGCCAACTTATTTGATGGACACTTTTAGTAGAAAATTTATATTTGGCTATATTTTATTTTGGGTAAATTTCACAATATTTATCGCAAAACATTCA
>JAODKN010000077.1:2473392-2491369 GCA_026774425.1 Petrocephalus zakoni
ACACATACAGTTGAGGCCAAAATTATTAGAAAATTTTGAAAATTATTATTATATTATACATTATATAATAATTCAATCAATATGAATATTATAAATTATGAAATTAGACAACACTCTTGATTTCTCCATGAAAACGACCATTAACAACAAGTGTCTGTCATTTTGGAAACAAATACACTATAAAAGACAAATGTCCAGTAAGTTTAATTAGGATATTTTATTGATACACTGAGTTGAAACAAGAAATGAGACATCCAAAATTATTAGCCCCCTGGCCATTAGTAGTCAATGGTGTACTCTTTCTGAGCCATAACTGACAATCTCTTAGAGTAGTTCTTTACTAGGCTGGCACAGGTCTCCCGAGGGATTGTGGCCCATTCTTCCATTGCAAATTGTTCTAGCTGGTCCAAATTGCACGGTTTCTGAGCATGGACATTCACTTTGAGCACCTGCCACAGATTCTCAATAGGATTGAGGTCTGGGCTCGGTGCGGGCCACACCAGGATCTTGGTTTTGGTTTTCTTGAGGGACTGTTGGACTAATTTCGATGTATGCTTTGGGTCATTATCTTGTTGGAAGACCCAGCGATGACCTAAGCCTAGACTACGAGTAGATTTCTGCATATTCTCCCTCAAAATGTCAACATAAATTCTCTTTTTTCATGATGCCATGCATCTGAACAAGGCTCCCTGTGCCCGAGGCTGCAAAACAACCCCACATCAGCCCCACATCATGATGCTCCCACCCCCATGACTAACTGTGGGAACTGTGTTCCTAGGGTTGAAGGCCTCTCCCTTTCTTTGCCAAACATAAGCAACATCCATGTGCCCAAACAGTTCCAGTTTAGTCTCATCAGACCAAAGCAGACTTCCAAAACTCATCTTTACCTTTTAAATGTTCACAGGCAAACCTCAGTCGGGCTGTGATGTGCCGCTTTTCGAGTAAAGGGGTTCTTCTGGGACGATGGCCCTGAAGCCCCCCACGATGAAGAACCCTCACAACTGTGTTCCTTGAAACATCGACTCCAGAAGAGGCCAGGTCAGCAACAATCATCTTGGCAGATGTCCAGGGCTCCTTGCTGACATCTCTGACTATTTTCCTCTCCAGGGTTCTTGAAATCTTACGCTTACGGCCACGGCCAGGTTTGTTGCTTACAGAATTTGTCTCCTTGTACTTGGCAATGATGCAGCGTACAGCAGTTCTAGACACTGTGAATCGCTTGGAAATGGCAGTGTAGCCTTCCCCCTTATCATGAGCCTCTACTATCTTCTTTCTGAGCTCCAGACTGATTTCCTTTGTCTTTGGCATGGTGAGTAACAGTAGTCTCTCTCATGTGTTCAAGTGCCCTGTTCCTTGGAGTCCTTTTTATGCTAATTGAATGTTGTTAGGAAGCCAATTGACTGTAGATGTTGTTAGGAAGCCAACTAACTGCACAGGTGTGGTTTCAAAGCTGATTGGTTAATTACTGCAGGTGTGTTTTGAAAGCAAACATTCACAAAAGCAAACATTCATAATATTTTTGACGACCCCATTTTTTTTTTTTTACTATATTTGATATAAAGCAAGCCTAAAAATGATTCCTGGGGGGCTAATAATTTTGCCCTCAACTGTACTGTCAAGGAGTCACCTAGGCACAAGTACTAGGCTGAGCTTCAGTAAAGTGTGACTAACCGGAGTGAAACATTAACCCTCAAAGTAAAGATCAAGTCAATGCTCAACGTCGTCTTTCAGCGCTTGCTGTCTGACACGGAGCGTATGCTCATGTTTAGTGGGGTACCGTGTTACCCGATATGTAATGTCAGTTACAACGTTTATAAACCCAAACAAACATCACTACAAGTTCCACTATACCAATACATGTACCACACTGGTAGCATAAATTCATAAACACCACGAATATCGCGATTAAACACTTTTCCGTATAACTACGTACCATGACACTTCAGAAAACCCACGTTATGTTCAAATCTGACATCGGGAGTTCAGTACTTACTAGACATTGCCTTGGCCAAGGTGGACATAACGCAACTGCTCCGCACTCAAGACAAGAGCTCAAGTCGAGACAAGAGCTCTTCGCTTCCGGAGCTACCAAGAATTCAAAATAAAAGTCCTGTCGTGTACCTTGGAAATCTACAACAACATATAAATAAATGACGGTTTTCGTTAGAAAATGGAGCAGTAACTAGTAACTGGATGACAGTCGCATCAGACAGCAGCTCTTAAGAACGCTAGGAATTACGGCCACTTACCAAGCCTTTAAATGCAGCGCGGTGAACCTTTATACCGAAGCTTTTACTTAAGCCAGACATTTTTACCAAACGGGAAGTACAGCGCCATCATGCGGAAGGTTAATGAACAACTTGGGGTCTTGTTCATGTTAATAAGTCTTCATGTTACACACCTCTCTCACCTTCATATTTTCATCGAGGATCCGACCTCAACACAAATCACTGCCAAAAATATACATTATACAATGACACTCAAAATTAAATGTTTGGATCAACTGTGAATTTATTAAAACGAAAAAGGTTCCAAATAAGAACAATCGTAATAAGGTGCATTTAACAGAAGTTAAACTGTATGATTATACACTTTAGAAAACTGAAGCGTTTTGAGTCCATATAGTTTCCCATGTTATCTGAGGGTAATTGCTGCACACCCTTCATAAAGCCTTCCTGCTTTGTTTGCATAGTGTGGGAGCCTCCCTCGGACCCGGGTTCGGGCTGCAGCTTCCCCGCGCCTTCGTAGGCTAATGAGGACAGCAGGCCTGTTCCCCTGCCGCATCCTTCGGGTGGCTGGCCCGACGCAGAGAGCCCTAGCAGGGGAGCGGGGTAAGCAGGGCTTGTCCCACAACCACACCACGGCGCTCCCCCCGGACCCCGTCGCCCGTTATGTGCCTCTCACCAGCCTGCAGTGACACCGGCCCACTCTCTCGTCTTGCTTGTTTTGAGCACTGATCTTTTTATTGCAAAACGATCATTCCTGCTGATAATTTCACTGCAAATAATTAAATAAAAAGGGGGAAGCGGGATCCGTTCAGAAGGTAGCGAAAGGTGAGAGCGCCAGCCTACGATGCCAGACCTCTGAGAGGTAGTGTGCTCTTACGGGTCTGCATCTCACACTGATTATACTCCCTCAGGTTTACCTTTAAAATTAAGCCACAATTATTTGTAACAAAACCTTACAGTATATACAGGACACGCCGGAAAAAGCGCCCCACTCACTCTGCTCAGGGGTACTAAGTGCTAAACCCTGAAAACACGCTTGCAACTCCTATCGAAATTAAAGGCTTCATCACTTAATTGAGCCAGAACCATTTACTAGTGGTGGCATTTTATTCGTATGTATACTACATCTTTGTATAATTTCATTTCGGTTGTCATCCTTACCAAAATCGGACATCAAATACTGATATTTCGGTCATGACTAGCTGTCCTCCACCTATCATCCTGGTCAGGGTCATGGGCAGTGATGTTTCTAGTTATAGTTTAACACACCCTTAAACCGTTAACCTTAAACCACCAGTCTCCTAGGGGGGCTACAGCCTAAACGGCACACGTCTTTGGCCCATGGTCGCAATGTTAAGACATCTTGGGTGAGAGCGAAGGATGCAGTGACCCCTCCGCCAATACTGCCTTCCAAGACTACCTGTCCACACCCACAGAAACACTGAACATGTTCTGCATCTAACATTTACAGAAGGCAAGACAGGAGGCTTAAATAAGTGTACAAAAAAAATTACCAGAAAGTAGTGAATGACTGCTTCTCCAATCGAATCTTCCAGTATGTGAAACTGCTCTATGAGCAAATCCGACAGCCTGCTCAAAGAGGAGGAAACGGCCGATTGGTGACCTATCGCCTTGTCCCCACTGAGGCTTTAAGCAGGAGTCTTAAAACTGTCATTTGGAGAGGAGCAGTCAATGAGGCCGGTAGCGTTTATTGACGGTCAGACAGCCCCTCAGGTGTAACGTTCACTGGGATCTAGTCGCTAGCAGGTAGTTGGGGTCAGCCATCATCACTGCAGGTTTTTCTCATGTGTCTGATGGGGAAAGTGGTGGGGAGAGACTGAACGCCTCATCCTCCGCTGGCACGGACCCCTCACGCGATTCCTCGCACCATCATCGGAGGCCCCCCGTGGTCTCCACTACCATTAGGTCTCCAGGGCATCCAGCACCTTCATAATCTGCTGCTTGATGGCCTTGGTGGCGTCCCCAGCATTTGGTATAAGATATCTGGGAAGAAGGAGGAGTATCGTTTGGCACGAGCGGCTCCAGGCCAAGAGCCTCCCTCACCTCTGCTTCCTCATTAAGGATGGAAACTATGACTAGCACTTATAAATGTAACTGCTGGAGCAAAAAGTTTTAACTACAGTGTTCAGAGAATGTCTTGGGATGCTTACTTAGTTCTTTTAAAATGTTGCAGATTTATTGGTTTCATAAATATCCATTGACAAGAAAAGTCTAATTTCTGCACAAGTCTTACTTCAGGAATGTTTACAACAGCATCTACTCAGCTCTAGGGATGAGTAAGCCCTCTACCCTGCTGGATGCAGACACTTGGCCATTACCTCTCCACCGCCTGGATCTCCACACCAGCTGTGTTGCTATTCCCAAACTTGAAGGTGATGAGCTCAGGGTGCTTCTTTTTGGATGTGATCTTCACCACCGAGTTGAGGGCCTGCCTTGACTGGATGTAAGCGAAGCCCTTCCGAGAGGCGATCTCACGCAGGCAGTACATGTGTGTGCCCGTCACCAGGAGATGACTGGAGACATCGTGGGGGGTGGAACATGAGAAAATGCCACTACTGTCTTAAAGGCAGGGTCTGATTTGGATGTAGATTTTCAGTAGCTGAGACACCTTCAAATTCAGAGCTCCCTCTAAGACATTGCACATTCAGCAAATTTAATCATGGGATCCCAAGTGCCACATGGGTTCCATTTGAGAAAATGGAGAGTGTGGCCTGCCACTGATTGGTTAAAGACATTTCCATTCAAGATACATATAAATAAATACCTTAACCAATCAGTGACAGGCCTCACTTTCCATCCCCACACACCAGTGACTGCTGAGAGGGATTATTTCTCCCATGACAAAAATAAAATTTCAGTCAATGAGGAAGGTCTGTTCCTTTCTAAATTACCCCCCCAAAAAGCTCCTCACCTGGGAAACATGTGTCCCGTTTCCTTCACCTCATTGCAAGTCACATGGTACTTGACATCTGGCTTGTTGATCCAGGTCTGAATGTTGACAATCTCCTTGCGGTCATCGTCAGAGACGGACGAGCTGTCGATCTCATCTGGGGGACACGGGGATCAGACAGGCTCGTCACAGTGTGGCTTGCTGATTTTGAGCATGGGATGGATGATGCAGCGACCAAACATCTATATGCAGGCTCTGAAGCAGCCGTACAACATCCTGACGTTACTCTCAAAGACACACTGTTCCGCTTACCGGTGTCATATTCCTCCTCGTCACCGATGCTGAACACGGGCTTGACGCCCCTGTAGGGTTTCCCGACGCGGTCGCTACTGCTCACATGCCTGCAGAGGGAGGTAGGAGAGCGCATGTACACACACACACACAGCGATGTGACACTGCTGGAGAGAGAGGCACCGTGGCAATGAGGTGGCCACACTGGGAAATGCATCAGAGCAATAAGAGGGAAGAGGACAGAGGAAACCCGTTACTGGACACAGTTAGGCAGTGACACACCTGCTGAAGGGGACAGTCAGGGCATCGTGATATAGGAAGGGTGTAAAGGGGCCCGCTGTCAGTGGTGAGGGTACTGTATTCAATTCAATTCATTCTTAAATAGTGCCTTCCACAGCAGAGACACCACCTGGCACTTTACATGTGCTGTAATGTATCACAACACACCCCATTAAGAGAGAATAACAGAGAGGGAGAGAAGAGAGAGGAAGGAAATGAAAGCAAGTCAGATGACAGGAGGAATCAAAAACTCCCAAATAGGGATGGGAAAAAAGACTATACAATGGATCCATTAAAAATGTCACAGTACCCTCTGAGGAGCACTCCCGCACCACGGCTATACCTCATAGCAGGTGTTAATGCTACAGTAAATGGGGCCTGAGGGACCCCCTGAGGCAGACAGATGAAGGGCGTGTCCTGGAGTTAGTGGAGCCCGCAGACACAACGAGGCGCATGGAGCCAACCTTGTGGTTCAGGGCGCAGAGAGAGCGGCTGGTGTTAGCAATGACTGAGCTGCGCAACGTGGAGGGAACGTTCCAGGGCGGTGAGCCGGGCACTGCACCAGCCAGCGGCGGTTATGCACCAACACTACCTAGTGGCAACGTGCATGTTAGTGTAGCGCAGCTATCGGCCGTGCCGCTCCGGGAGTGCCCAGGAGGGCGGCACCACCCTGTGGTAGTAGGTGAACAGACACTGGTAGCAAGCTAGCGAAGAGACACAGGGCAACTCTTACCGGTCCAGAATCCCCTTCTCTGGCCAGGGCAGAGTGAAAGATATTCTATCACAAAATAAGGTGAAATGTGTGAGGCTTGGAGCAGATTAAATACACAGAGAGACCATTCATTCAACCAGAGGAGAGAAATCGAATGAGAGCTTTAAAGCAGATCGCAACCTGATGGAAAACTGAGCAAGAGAGCACACTTGTGGCATCCACCGACGGCGACCTCCTACCTGTCCACTGGGGTGGACGTGTTCTCAATGAAACTGATCACCTTCTCCTTCACATTGACGGACTTGGACTTGAGGGCGAAGGTCATCTTGTTCACTAGGGACTTGACGCCTTTTCCGTCGCCGTTGAGATTCTCCCCCTGCAGGCACGGCAGGAACATGGCGAGCACTCAGGGACATTTCCAGCAAAAGCAGGGATTTATTTGTGTGCTTAGAGGGTAACAGACTCGCCTTGCTGGTATGTGGATTTTCTATTTGGAATAACGGCCAATCAATCTTTTAACTAACTTCATGCAGTCTTTACACTGCCATTCTTATCCTGCAGACTAACAAAGCAGATCTACTAAGCTAGCACTTAGTGACTTTTCCCAGTGGCTACTCCAGTTTGTGTACAATACTGCTTCTTCCCAGTTACAGTACAGTCCCAAACGCATCAGTGCCTAGACTGAGAAAGGGCTCTCCGATTCCATGACCTTGCTTGGGTAAGACTTTTGTACGTCGTTTGATTAGAAGTGCCCTCCCTTCCCTGGCACACTCACGTCCACAGTGGTAAGGCTGCCCTGGGACCCCGAGGTGCTGACGATCCAGTGCACATACACGTTGTCCGGGCCGTCGACGTTGATGTCCGCCAGGTGCTGCTGCAATGCTGTTCATGCACACAGTAGTGGAGTTACAGAAGCATAACTTACTTGGACGTATGACAAATCTTAAGATGTCCACAAATCAGCCACTTACCCATAAAACCACCTTTTGCGATGCTGACATACTCCTTGTTTTTCTGCGACAAAATTCGGACAGTTATTTTAGGACCTTCTGTGAAATGCAACTGGAAAGGGGTCAGAGGTCACGGCCTGGTCATCGGGTCCAGAGACCTTGGGTCATTTCTCAACACCAAGAACACAAACATTGTACTTGTGGTCTTGCTAACAAACTTGGGGCTCAATGGATCATGGGATTGGCGTCATTCAGCATGGTTGCGACCGATGCACCCTTGATTATGATGATATTTGGCGCAGGGCAAGAACAACATCTGGAGATTTTTACAGTCCTCTGTACTTCTGTTCTTAGTATTGGAACTGGACTTCAGCAATGGAAGATGAGAACACAAGTATGGTCAAGTACACATATTGAGAAACACCCCTTGGCTCCAGCGACCAGGATGTGGCCGTCCTTGTCATGGTCCTGGCCCTGGCCCATCGGGGAGCTTCATCCTACCTGCAGGAAGTGGGCGAGCACCATGTTCATGTACATGTCCTCCTCCTCACGCCCGCTGCCCATGAAGCACAGATGCTCGCCCCCGGCGAAGGAGCCCGACTCCAGGGACTGCTTCTGTGCCTCCAACAGGGACTTCACAGACAGTGCGAACTCCGAGGGGTTCTGCAGCATCTGGGAAAGGGAAGCGAGGTGAAGCCTGTGCCGCCGCGCAGCGACGTGTGGCTCTCAGAGGGGCGGGCCGGGCCCTTACCAGGTCGGAGTCCAGGTGGAAGGCAGTGGACAGGTGCCCGGCGTTGTACTGCTCTGCTGGACGACAGTCCACCACAAAGAAACGCACGCCGTTCTGTGGGCAGACAGCGAGGGGACCCGCCATCACCCAGCCAGCTCTACACCCTTCCCCAAGCAAGTCCATTCACATTCCACTCCCTCTCATCTAATAACATCCCACCCATCAGATTCCCATCTCATCTATATTATCTACATTTCCAACCCTTGATATCACACCTTGATGCCATTCCCACACAGCATCCCGTCCCATCATCCCATTCCCACCCCAGCGCCCAGAGGTGCTCACAGGCTGGAGCTGGTTGGCCTGCAGGAGCTCCGGAACTGACACGGGGAGGCACAGCGCCTGGCTTAAGTCCATGTCCTCCTCCTTCAGGGCCACCAGACTGCTGCCAAACAGGTTCTGGTTCTCCTGGGGGGGGGGGGCAAAGCAGGGACCAGAAACAGGAAATCTGCAGTTAGGTTGGTACTGGTCACAATAATCTTCTGAATTCTCTGTAAGCCTGCAGAGCTGTGGGTGACCCAGAGGTGGCGCTGTAGCCAAGTACCTTCCTGAGTGACAGCGGGGTCTTGCTGTAGTAATATTGTGCCAGTGAAAACAGGTCTTCGATGTCCTCTGCCTCCAGGTGAATGGGGGATTCTTCAAGCGTCTCTGTTAACAAGTCAGCCCACACAGGGCAATGTAAAGGCGTATGGTCCATAAAATCCAGAGAGGAGATGGAGAGACGGCACGAGGAGGAGGAGCTACTCACTGATGATCTCCTCCTTGCTGTCTCCTGGCTGGGCGAGAATGCCGTCTCTGGGGTGATGGAAAGGGCAGGACTTAGAGGAAGTCTAGATGAAGCCTAAAAGTGAGCGTGACAGGGCAGCGGCGGGGGCCACAGGCCACCTACTTGGCATTGACCAGTATGATGAGCATGAGGAAGAAGATGAGGAAGGGGTCTGCATGCTGCAGGTAGATGTCCCACAAGGCCTGGGTGACCTGGGGACTGCAGTGACCAGCAAACAAGCTGGCCAGCTGGTGGTGGGAGGACAATCGCAGCAGAGAAGCAGGACAAACACTGGTTACCATCAACCTCACACCACTGGCGTCATACAACCTGTGACTTGGGCTACGGTCTGGTATAGGGACTAGAGACTGAGAAAGATATACCTCCAGTTGCCAGGAATGGCTCTTGAGACACATACGTCACCAAAACATATTTAAGGATATTTCACTTAATATATTAGGGCAGGATGAAAAGGAGACCAGGCAGGCACAAGTAAAAAGTAAATTAAACAATTAGAAAGTAAGGAAGCCTCTAGAAATTATGAAAGCCTTCAGACCCCATGTGCGAGTGTAACATTAGATGGGACAGTCACCCAGCGGATGGCGTATGAGTCTGGCGTGATCTTTTTTGTGTCCAGGAAGGAGCAGAGCTCAGGTTCGTGGTACTGCAGCAGAAGTCGGTAGAGGTGGAAGGGCCTCCCCTTAGGCACGCAGTCCCTGGAACACGCCGACACACACAGTTACCGATACGCAGTGACATCACAGCTCCACATCTGTGTGGGCTGTCCTGAACCAAGCACCCCAGGAGGGACGCGCCATTTTGATTTCCCGGACCCAAAATCTGTTTGTTAGTTTGCATACTTTTCAGTATGGTGGGGGTGGCAGTTGTGCTCCCACAGAATAACCTTCTATGTCAAACTCCTGTACCAACCCCCACAATTTCTCCACCAATAAGATGGTTAACTGTGTTTCTCCATCTCTTTGTTATGTCTTAAAATGCCACTTATACATTATGGTTTGTGCGTCTTAACATTTCTATTTATTACTTATTTGCACTACGACCAAAAAGAACATTTCAGCTCATCATATGACTCCACACTTCATACATCTGAGGCTGACAAACAATTTGGAATTTTGATGAGACTTTGCGACCCGCCTCCCGCACCTTGGGATGTACTTATTCATGATGGCATAGAAGCAGTTGTAGAGGTCTCCACGAGGCAAGCGCAGGCCCAGCAGAGGCTTCAGGAGGTCTGGCCAGCTGAGCTCCTCCGTGAACGTGATGCTCCGAGACTTGCAGTAGAAGGTGATGACTGACTCCAGGTCAGCCAGCGTGCGAAGTCGCTCCTCCTCTGGCACCTCCAGCTTATCTGGTACCAGAAAACAAAACTGAAGCTGACCGTCACCCTCCACAGCCATCGCATGAGGTGAAGACACCTCCCCCACCAGCCAGGTCCCATTTCACATGATGACCTAGCCGACAGCGGCAGTCTCGCCCTTCCGTCCGAGGGCCGTGCTCTCTGCGGGTTTCTGCTCAGCCACTCCGGTGGAAACTGCAATTCCTGCATGGCTGTCAATGCTGACAGCTAAAGAATATCCACAGCGCGTGCACACACATACACACACACACAGTAAATTGCACCACACAAAAAAGATTGTGAAACAAGATGGAAATAGAGAAGCATGTTCATGACCCCAAGGAAAACTGATTGGAGGTAAATTCTTATCACATTGTAGAGTTACACTGAGAATGGATGCAGAGACGCTCAGAATGCCACTGGACAGGTTCTGACTTGAGGAGAAGCCGCATACTCTGCCAGCTCGTCGTTTTCTCTTTTCTAGCATTTGTGAGCCGACCCACAACCAGAGACAGACGGATAAAACGGCAGGACAAACCAGACACTAACCAATAAGCTGCAGGCATCTGTTGTGAATAAGCATCTGTTCAGGGAGGTCCAGACAGCCGTCCCACGAGGACAGGCTGTCCCCCTTCCCCGCCACGTTCAGAGCGATCTGACAACAACAGAGACAGAACTGTCAGGCAGCAGGTCAGAGGTGCAGGAGCCACTTTCCATGAGGCATTGCGGACACAGATTTAATTCGCGAGCATCTTAGAATTGCTCAGGCCATTTCAGGGTGCATATCCAGGACTTCATAAACATTTTTACTCAGAAAACAATTTTTTAGAACCAACAAACAGGTTACTTTCCTGGAGCAATGTAGGTTAAGTATTTTTCCCAAGGGTACAGCAGAAAGTTCCCAGCTGGGATTTAAACTAAAGACCATGCTATTTACCAATTTGCCATCTGCTACCCTGATACAAAGTGATGTTTTATCAACACCTATACTCCTGTACAGCCATTGGGTGCATTTGCACACAGGAACACAGATACACCCCCACCACCCCAACTCTTATTCACACACCTTAGGCTGTGTGTGTTCTCGTCAGAAAACAGGAATGTAATTACAGCTGGAATTAATCCATTTACTAGAAACTTCTCAACTGGAAAAACCTTAGAAACTGAGTTTGAGCATAAGTGAGAGACCAGCAGATTTCAGCAGAATATGGCTGGACACCCACTGCTCTGAGCATGCTCAGTGTGCTTCACAGCCCTTCCTGATCCTCACCTTCCATATCTTGGCTCTGTGTTGAGCCGGAAGCTCACGGCCCTGGATGATGTTCCTCACCGTCTCCAGGTCACAGCCCCCAGAGTCAAGGGCGTCAGCAAGCTCCTGGTCCCTGGAGAGGAGAGCCATGGAACAGGAGCTGGTTCAGTGGGAGAGGGTACAGTACTCCGCCATCCATGATCCTGACCTCACTTCAAAACCCAGAAAGAGTGCGGCCTCATCGTCAGGAAACAGGCATACAAAAGACACCACTGGCATTAGCCCTGATGTACAAAGTTCCAGACCTCCCCAGAGAGAAAAGACGCAACGGGACACTTTCATCAGACGCCCAAACCCAGAAAAACCTTCAAAGTGAAACCTGAGAGTCAGACTACAAGCAGTTACAAAGGACATGGCGTCATTAAACCTAATATCGCACATAAAGGGCCACACTAGTCATACAGAGCAGCGGGGGGGGAGGGGGGGGGAGCATCCATCGGATAAACCAACCAGGACTTCAAACAAAACATGCAATAATGAAGAGCGACACGTCACACATCTACATCACCGTCTGCTCAACTGAAACACCCTCCGAAGAAATTAGTGCCTTTACCTACCAAGACACGGCTCTCATAACACTAATGTAACCATTAATGACAAAACCACAGCCAATCAGACTCTAAAGTGTGCGTTTCACTGGCAACTGGTTTCCTCTTGGGAAACATGCAAAGGAGACCAGCAAACAATAAAGCAAACCTATTAAATTCTTACAACAGGATTTCCAGATCATGTTCATAGCAGGGGAATTAGGCTGCTCTCCCAACCAAAGGAACAAGCAGTTCAAACAATAAAATGATGTACTGATGACAGATCTCAGAGGCATTGTTGAAACACCCTTCTAGTGACCACCAAGTAGAACAGCAGCCTTGGCCAGTCACACCACACAGCTTCATCAAACTATCCCACTTTCAGCTATGCGAGAAGTTTCGGCATGGAGGAGGCCGGCAGTTTGTTTACACAGGCGCTTGGACAAAGGAACATGCAGGCCAGCGGCATCGGTAATTTCAGGCCGGCAAGACTCAGCTGGGGCGACGCCGTACAGTTACAGCGAGGCACCCATCAATCTGACCGTCACAGACTCCTTTACTTCACACGGGACCATGTCATTACACAAGAGACAGAGGGCTGCACTGGAGTCTCGTGTCTGATTTTCACTCCGTGACAGACAGACTCTGCACCATCACATACCGACAAAAAGCAGGGAGCCCATAAAACCAGTCAGCCCACAAAACCAGTCCAGTGCTGGACCATCTCTCAAAGCATGCTGTAACCTCAGCCCTATTCAGCATGCTTCTGTTAGGATTTAAATTACAAATTGAACAATGGTTTTGGAAAATGGGTGTACAGGATGCATGTGCACAGAAACAAAGAAGTTCCTGCATGAAATCCCCCACGGCCCCCAGTAAACGGCAGCCTCTCCGCTTCCTGACGGCTGCAGGACTCCTGTCTGCTCAGCATCGATCTGCGGGCGGGTCGGGTTACTCTTCCCCCATCCAGCTGCCCCGCGGTTCGCTGGGTGACGGCAAAACGTTAAATGACAGTATGAAAGGCCAAAGCCACGCTGAAAAGGAGGAAGCACAACGCCGCACGTCGGCAGCTCCCCACTGGAGTGTTTTAGTAACTTACGCAGCAAACCTGAACTCGGCAACAAATCAGTATTACAGTGTGTAATATTTTAATGTGGAACGAAACAAGCAGCCGGGCTGTATAATCTGAGGTGTCCCAGCAGACAGAAGGCGCGTTAAGCATGCAGCCGAGGTTATATAGAAATTATGATCAAACACAAATTCAAGTCACCAATAAGGAAAAACAACCTTCATTCGCGAAAGACTGATGTTCATTTCTATTGCGAAGCGCCGATAGGTTGCAGACCTCCGGGGTACCGATAGGCTGCACGTTCGTTTGTACTTTGACCACATAATCCAACATCAGTCTCCTTACACACAGTCATCTATGCGTAACAGAAAGACCCCTAAGGGCACGCCGGGCGCCTATACCGCGATACAGCCCGCGATATAGACCGCGATACGGGCATAAGCACGTACATATCGATGCCGACACTAACTGGTTTATCCTGTGACAGAAACTGCCTTCTCCTAGAAGCCGAGGAGCCGGAATCGGCGGGGTGGCGGCCGAGCCGCCGGCGGACTCCGGCCAGACTGGGCGCACTGGGTGGAAATGGGAGGCTCCGCAGCGGACCGAACGGGCTTCGCGGCACCGTATAGCGATCTGATCCACCCGAAAAAGGGTAAAGGTCCGGCGTGCGCGCAGATGGAAGTGCGCTTAGCAGGCAGCCGTCCGCGGAGCTCCGTCCGGCGACACCACAATGGCCAGAGCCGCCTCTCCCAGGACCAGCATCTGCCTTCTGGGAAGCTGCCGCCAGTCCCGGGCTCCGCGGCACCACACGCTGCCGAACCCCCCCGCGCTCCTCCCGAACTCCGCGCCTTCGCCCTTACTCCCGTTTAAAGCCGGTACATATCGGAAAGGGGACGCCGAGCCGCCTTACCAGCCGCCCCGGACGCCTTCTTCTGCATCCGCCATTGCTATTGACGTCCACGTCACAGCTGCCGTAAGTCGCCGCGCAGCGTCGTAACGCTCGTTACACTTGTTGCTGCGTAATTAATTATTGGTCCTATCATAAACCTGGTAAAAACCAATTAGCCTAAAAAATATTAAAATAAATCAAAATGGGATATCGGTTATATAAGGGCTTATTTAAATTGTATTGCTGTATTTACATCAAAATTGTTCAGGCCTTTCCCATCGCCGTATTTATTGTTGCCGTAGTTAATCTATATTTTTATTTATGTTTGTTTTTTGGAGAGCAAAAATAGTGTGAATATTTTATCCCACTTGTTACTATTTTCCTTGGTAATTTCATTGTGATTTAAAATTTTACGAATACATAAAAACAACGTCCTTTACAATAGCCAGTTTATTTAGTGTCTGCAAAGAAAACTTAGTAGTATATAAATGATCGGCAGAATGTGTCATTTTATACTCCATATATGAATATTTATTTGTGAATACATTAATTCAGATATACATACGATACAAAGTGTAAAAATAAAAACTGTATAATTATCACCAGCGATTTGGACGCTGGCAGTCTACGTGTGTAAACATATAGGGACGTGCCGTGCCAACCAACAGCATAACCAAGGGCTAAAATAGCCTATCATAAAAACAAGCTATACATATATCATTTCGTTTTTTCGATATCGATCAGTTTAGTTTAGATCCAGTGGGATGAAAACCATGACCTTCGAGGCCAATAAATAACGCTGACTACGGTGTAACCTCGGAGAATTTTTTATTTTTAAACTCGAACAACGAGCAAAGAGTCAGCCTTGAACAAATTCCCACATTCATTTTATTTCGGTGATAGCAAAACAAAATATGCAGACCATGCACAAAATGCACTGCACACCGACATGCACACACGTTAATTTCCCGGGGGAACACGCTTTTCTCGGATCAGTCTTAGAGGTTAATCCACATGTTCCGCTGCTGATATCGATCGGAGCTCCTGCGGAGCTCCCGCTGGTCCGGTCCGGGACCCGCCCCCTGCGGCTCGGGACCTGCGCGCTCCCACTGACTCCGAGCAGGAGGACTCGCGCTGGTCCGGTCTTGGACCTGCGCGCTCCCGCTGACCCCGAGCAGGAGGACTCGCGCTGAGCTCTCATTTTCTTCGATATTACCAAAACCGGAAGGATTTCCATCCTTAGGAATTAGATTTACCAGGTTTCATGTTTCATTAGGAAATCTGCCGCGAGTCACGGATGTCACATTACCTCCACAGGGCGACACGCTACCGTGCGTTAATTTTTTAATCTTGCATGACGCCGTGACCCTGAACGGGACAAGCGGGTACAAAACATTGAGGGATGGATATGTGAAAACAGCTCATCTAATAAAGCAGCACAATTTAATTTGCCCTTACATTTGGCTGTCATTGGAATGAGGGCGCTCTCTATACGTAGAGGGGGTCAACCCCGGTCCACGCGAATTGATCAGTCATCCGCAATATTATCTGATAACCAGCCGATGGTGGCTGTTTTGTATTAATCTACACGAATAATCAATGCAGCGTGACGGGACAGCGACGATCCATGTCCCCATGTTCAATGTCTCACTCTTGAACCTGAGAGGAGGGGTGAGTGAAAGATCAGGACAGGATTTAAAAATAAAGACAAATACATTCGTCTGGGACTTAAAAAAAATCTATTTCAGTACATAGCCATTTTCAATCCTGCGTGCATAGGCATATAATCACAGCTTTATTAGGATTTGATTCAAGATATTTGAACTGGTATTTCACCTAAGTGCAGTCAGTATTTTTTAGAAAACACACGAGACTTTATAAGTTGATGACCGTGTCGAGTCTCCGCATAGATGGGGAAGGTTCATATCACGACGGGACGGGGGAAGCGCCGCGCGGGGCGGCTCGTGCGACCTGGGAGCGCCGCGCGACGTCAGCGTGCAACAGCCCATAGAAATGTGGCACTTTGCGGTTCCCGCTCCCTGCAGCTTGGCGGACTTCTCCAACAAACCAAAACAAGAACCACAAAGCCCATTTATGCAAAGCGGGAAATGTCAAAAAAGTAAACAAACCAGAAATACCCCCTCCAGACATCCCCTTACTCGCACAGGCCAGCAAACGCAAATGAGAAACAAATGATTTCTATAATGAAATTCAGCTTTACCCTAACAGAACTGCTCGATAGTACAATATCACAGAAGCAGTGTCACAGTAACATTTATGAAGTCAAACTCCAGATATGCTATACAGAATTATATATAAAACAAACAAAACACTTAAGGTCCCGTCATGCCGGCAAAGCTGTTATAATCGGCACTTTCCCAAAACACCGGCTGCAATACAACACACACTTACTTCATCTTACATACATGTTTTATTTTCATATACTTCTGACGTAAAATCTTATAACCTCCTTTGTTCACACTTACACAACCTGCAAATGCAAAAATATAAGAAACACAATTATGATAATTTTAACAGTGATTGTGTCAGGGAACCAAAACCTACTAGCCTCCTGTGCCACTTCACCAAGTTGGGGGCAAGGTTAGGGTGCTCTGTGTTAGAGCCTGACACTGGGCAGACTGCAATCACATGTCAGCAAATCTGCAAAGACCCAATCAGAAGCCGTTGTTTGTGCGGTTTTTGATTATACTAAATACTGAACAAATGGACCGAATGACGGCGTAATGTACACATTACGTCAGATTACTCACTTCCTTTAACAAAACAGAACAAGAATACTTTCAGATTAGGAAAAGGTTCCTCTTTTCTGCACTAAAAGGTTTAGTGTTACAAATGAACAAGTTTTCAATTTCTTATGCCCTCACAACAGGCAAATTGCAGCATCAAATATTGCTCTGTATGGCTCCTCAGGACAACTCAAGGGGAGTGTCTAGGCTAGTGGGTGTTTTGATCAACCCATCAACAAACAAGCCAGCTGACCAATCAGATTCAATTTGAAACAGAGCCCTTAATGGAAAAAATCCAGCCAAAAGAATGTTACAGTTAGAAGACTGAAGAGGTTTGAGCCTAAATAGGAGACTGGAGCGGCAGCGTGTGTGGGGGGCGGAGTCACGTCATGGTGACTTAGGAGCGCGCCACACAGACAGCTCTCAGCGCTGCACACCAGTGACGTGCATAAATTACGCTTTCAGCAAACAGTCTCAAAACCAACGAACGTAAATTACACAATCACGGAGCTCGTCCTGTTTATTTACTAATTGTTCACCATCTTTTACAAAATTAAAAAAAAAGAAAGAAAGAAACCAGTAGCAGTGATCAGAGGGGGCTGGCCCCAGCAGTGGAGCCTGGCCAATAAGGAGAGGAGGGTGGGGGGGGGGGCAGCAGTTACAGCGTCGGAGGCTTCAGCCCGTACTTCTTGGCCACCTCGGTCTGGGCGTAGGCCGCGTCGCACAGCGAGTACAGGTGGGCCATCTCCATCTCGGACTTGGCCAGATTGATGGCCTTGTTGAACATGTCGATGGCCTTGTCCAGGTTTCCCCTGTGAGGATGAGAGTGAGCGGGAAGTCGTGCCGGGACGCCACGCGGTGCTCATCCGGGAGGAAGAGAGCGGGCGGCAGGGCTCACCTCTGCACCTCGATGGTTCCCATGGTCTCGTAGGCAAAGTCGCACTTGCTGTCGATCTCGATGGCCTTGCTGATCAGGTCCAGGCCCAGGTCCAGATCCTGCTTCCACTGAAGCTGAAGAAGCCTGCAGTGCAGCAGCACAAGTGTCAGCTGGCCCCCGGGCGGGGGGGCGGGGGGGGGGGCGGCGGGGGGGCGCCCGGCCGGCCCGCGGGGGCGGGGCGGGGGGAGCGGGGGGGGCCCCGGGCGGGCACGGCC
>JAODKN010000077.1:2510706-2556081 GCA_026774425.1 Petrocephalus zakoni
CAGGGTGTGCCCCAGCCCCCTGCCATGTGACGGACCCGCATCCCGCCAAGGGTGTGCCCCAGCCACCTGCACTGTGACGGACACGCAACCAGCCCAGGGTGTGCCCCACCCCCCACCCTGGTGACCCTGGGCCCCGCACACAGCCCCTCCCTCCGGGCCCCGACCCCTCTCAGCCCCACACGCTGCCCCCCTCCTGCTTCCTGGCAGCAGAAGCCTGACAGGTGCCCACTCCATCCCGGTTGACCCCCGCCGTCCGGGAAGCTGTGCTGGAGTATCCCTGCACCATTTACAGACTTGAATGCCTTCCAAAACACAAATGCCTGGACCATTTAAAAGAGTGGTTATTTTTACAAAAACCTTTTATTGTTAAACGCCGTTTGTAGTGCGGCACACATGGTTTTTGTAAAGCTGGAAGTCGCAGTTCTCTGTTGAATAACTTTTCTTAAAACCTTTTTTGCATGTTAACAGATTAGTTTATACAAATCAGCTCTCTGTGCCTCTCAGGTTCTGTGACATGGTCAAGTCCACAGCTAACTTATGTGGTGTTACATGGTTGCTTAGAGTGCAGTGTGTTACATCAATAAGTGTGTCCACTTTTTTATAGATTTTAAAATTTGCATAAGTAATTTACCCTGTCTTTTGGCATGTTAATATATATTTCTAATGTCTGTGATTTCTGAGAACAATGTTAACCGAATTGTATTTTTCTTGCTTTTTTGTAAATGGTGTTTTCAAACCATGAAGTTTTTAAAGTTTTACCGGAGTTTAACCTCGGTTTTTCTTTTTGCACAATCCCGAATGTGTTTACTAGTAATTTCTCGAACATGCCTTAACAATCCTTCACTACAGTTCTCTAGTCTTAACACTGGCTACCGATATGCATCGATTATGAATTGCACATTATTTACGGATAATAGCGGATCCTAGCGTCACTGCCGCGCCAAGGCCAAGGCTGCCCGATCCCTGCGCGGTGCCTTTCGCTCCAGCCGCCGGATCCCACGGACGGATCCCACACTAATCCTGCAGTCATTAGGCCGTGACAGTCCTGGCCCGCGTCCGCTTCTCGTCTCCTGATTCCCGGTCCGTCGCCTTGAGACACACCGAAGACACCTGTGCTGCACGGAGCGAGCGCGGAGCCCGGAGCGCCTGTTACTGATTATAGTGACAATTACCAGTAGGAACACTTTTGTGCTCATTATCGTAAATATTTTATTTAATAGCGATCGTTTAAGTAGAGTACGGCTTAATCTGCCGTTCTCAATTTTGTGGGTTTCAGACAATTATTCACTGTCTATTTCTAACTTTTAGCAATTATTTAACTGTTCTGTTTTGTCTTAGTGATGGCAAAGATCAACTTTGTTGCTTCTCTCATTGTAATTATGCTGTTTATAAATGATTAAATTCTTCGTGAAACATCTCGTTGTGCCTGTCACTCGCTAACGGCCAATTACACTAGAAATGCACTGCCTGGCTAAGAAAAACCACCGGATCTCAACGGGAAGCGAAGCGGGTCACGTCGGAACCGGTAACCCGTACCGATGGGCCGACATGTCCTCGGTATCCGTGCTTGTCATGCACGACCCTAGTCCTCTGTGTATGGCAAACATTCGCAACTTCCTGCAAGTGGACAGAAATTGCAAAGGTCATTCTACCGGTGTGCGATGAAAGCACTGATTTAAATCTCTCCTCTGGTACATAATATGGATATGGTAGTGTGGTACCGTGTGTACAGTGCATGGCAGGCTTAGCCGAAGTTATGCATGCATATGTTTTGACAAATCATTAAATGTATTTTCTTTTTCTAGTATGCTCAATTACGTTTTAATTGTTTCGAAGCCCTTGTGCAAGATTCGATTAGAGCTAATGGAATAACCTGTTTGCGTAATCAGAATACGAACAACATATATTCAGTGTGACAATATTCAACACGCTTTTAAGGTGAATAGCTTAGTAACGCTTCCTAATACAGAATACGTCCCCCCAAAGACATGCACGGTTTAAACCCAGAAAATATGAAACATTTTACTATTATGCCGAGACATCTAATCGTACATGCAGGGTATTATATGAAATGCCATGCGGCCGCATTGCCTTTTAGAGTAACGTTACTCGCCGATGTGCATTCATTCATGCATGCTGTCGCGATTTACCGGAGCCCAGCCCGGTATTAAGTGCGCTCCTTTTCTGCATTTATTGAAGAGATCATAACAGTGCGCTAGGCCTACTTAGCCTATTCAGTCCTAACTGCGGCACCCCAACACGCAGCTTACAAGTCATTTGTGTAGCGGGCTATTAGGAAAACGGGTCTCGTTTCTGCAACATATAGGTGTCCGTCTCTTTTTTCCATGCGGGTAATTAACTCATTTAGAAGCCTTATGGGTATTGTATTAATGTCGATTTTGAAACGAATTAATGGCATCCGTGAATGTGGTCGGTCTGTCTTTTTTTGCTTTTTAAACTTTTGTAGTAATGGCTGATAGTTTCATTTAGACGAAAGCTTGGCCAATATGTGAACTTGATATTCTATCGATGACCTTTTAGGCATCAGACAGTAAGACGTCGTGCTGCGATATAAGCCCTATTTCCCGTCTGTCCGTTTTGCGGCGGTAAGGTTTTTATTACCTAAATATGTGTTTCCTTTTTAGAGGTTATATAAAATTCTATCATGGAGCATTTGCGCAGCGTAAAGTTTTTTTTTTTATTTTGAGGATCGTTCTTTAAAATGTGTTAATTACTCTGCAGGCTACTATTCTGTCGTTTTGTGTATAATTAGTATATTAAAGTTTTTGACCTTACTTAAAGTTCTGAACCCTCTTCTTTAAACACTGTCGTGGCCCCGTGGACCCTAGTCCTGGTTAGGAAATCAGTGGGGGCTGGAGCTGCCCCGCAAAAGGTCAGCGCTGTGGATGACGTTGGGGGGAGAAGCGGCTCTAGCTTCTAATTGCTAACTTTTGATACGCAAACACGCCCATCGCTAATGAAACCTTTATGTGTTTTAAGGCTGTTAATCCTCTCATCTCTTCGCCCAGGTTGCTCCTGATTAAAAGGCTGTCACGGCAGATGCGGCCGCGCCCGAGCCCTGGATGGCGCACGAACCATCCGCAGATCAGGTTTCCGGCCGGGACACCGAGTGCGCACTTCTGCCCCACGTGTTTCGGATCGTGTGCGGGCGAGTCCCCGATTCCAATCCTACGTCCTCATTTAATGCGTCCCGCCGGACTGAGACGCGGGAGCGCTCGCTGCTGGGTGCGCGGTCGCCGCAGAAACAGGTTTAGCCTATTTGGTCTCCGCGTTTTCCGTGGGATCGAGCTCCGGCAACAGGAAACGTGTCCCGGCAGTATTTGGATGGTCCCGGTGGCTCGACTTGTTAAACTTTCGTCAGAACGTCTCATAAGAAAAGTGTTTATATTATTCAAATATTGAAAGTGATAGTATTTATGTAGCGATCGCATAATTACTCATTTTTGTTAATGAATTGGATTTAATGCGCATTTATTACGCACCCGTAGGAGACTTACCAAGAGTTGTTCTTAGCGCGCCATTCGCTGAAACACTTACTGAAACGCACACGTTTTATGTTAGACAGAATTTATTAATCATTACTTTTATTTGTTTATATTAGCTTAATTACAGCTCATTTCAGTGAGACTGGTAATTATTTAAAAGTCTTTCGCATATGTTACGGTCTAGACATAATTGAAAGAAGGGGGATTTCTTATAAAACACTGCGACGTAGGCGGGGTAAAAAAATAACCTCTTATAGGCGACGAATATATTTTCTTTCTTGTACTTTAGGCTGTTGAATGAGCAGCGTTATTATGAAAATGTGTATAATTTTCATGAGCTATGAAAAAGAAGCCGTGGGTTGGGCTATGCGCCTCTGTCCAGCGTGCTGAAACTTTGCTCAGATTTTGCTGCTAAACGGCGCTGCATCAGAAATTAGAGTTTGAAAAGAAAAAAAAAGATTGATTCAAAATGATACAATAGGCCAATGGCTGGTTACTGTAGTTGGTTATTATTTGTTGTAATATTCAATCAGCGGATCAGACCGTAAGTTATTAGGAAAAGAGCAGCTGGCCACTTGGAGTTAGATACAAGAAAGTGAGAAATTGGCGGGCAGCTTAAGATAAATGGCCCCCGGAATGAAAATATGGAAATCAATCGGATTGAGGGGGATATAATGACACTAAAACACTTGGCTATCCAAAATCCAGAGAAGGAAGAGCAAAGACTAATATATAAAATGGTTATTCTAGGCTTGGTACGCATCAAGGTATTATTTTTAAATAAAATCTGTAGCGCTGTAGTGCGTGCTTTTATGGAATGAGTCGGAGAGACTAACATAAAATAGTCTTTACGGTAGGCTATAGGGAACCGCGGCGAGAGAAAAGGCAGATGCGCGCAGATTGTTCGGCGCGCAAGTTTTGTAGGAAAAAACTGCCGTCAATCAGCTGTCGATCATGTGACTAGAGGTAGATGGTATTAACCTAAAGTGCCTTTTGCTTTTCATTGCATCAACACATTGACTGGGAAATAATCGGGGAGCGCATAAGTCATTTAGACAGTAAAACGCCAAATCCCATCGGCTCGGGGATGCTGGATGGTGGACAGTTAGTCGGCAAACACGAGCACTGAGAGTTTTGCTCTTGGCGTTTTATACCCTTATTTTTGCGAGTGCTTTCGCCGCGGAGCGCCCACCTCGTTCCTTGACAAGTTCCATAACTCAATGAAGGTGGAGAGTAATATGGGCGAAGCGGCCGCCGGCACCAGCGAGTGCTGCATCAGCCGGCTGCTGAGCGTGGTGGAGAGCGAGCTGCAGGCCGGCCGGGAGAAAGGGGACCCAACCGAGAAGCAGCTCAAGGTCAGCCTGGAGGAGGCTGAGCTTTGGAAGAAATTCATGGAGGTCACTAATGAAATGATTGTCACCAAGAACGGCAGGTGGGTGCGCCTACGCTATATGCATGACTGCTGTTTTCCTTGAAAACAAAATTGCTGTATGTGCATATAAATGCGTTTTTATTTCTTTCTATCAAACTTTACTCGCATTAATGCATATATTAACTACATGATAAAGTAAAATGAATAGGTAAGGGTAGACTACTGTACTCTTGGGAAACTTATAACTAAAGCCAATGGTGCATGGATAACGCTTGGGTCGTGAATTATTTTTGATGTGTGTTTATGGGTAAAAATATTCATTCAGCGTTAACGTTTGGTACCATATAATGAATAAGGCCAGTTAGCAAAAACATCGGTCTTTTAGGTTAAGGACGCGCTTTCGTTCACATAATGATTGTGTGTAATTAAATATGCTTCCTATTACATCTGCACAAGTATATATAATACATACGATTTATACGAAGTGTGAGTGTGACATTTTCCGTTTTAAAAGTAGTGAAAAATGTATTTTGGCAGATTTTTACATTGTCACTTTCTACCTACAGCAAAGCGTCTGGGCAGATCCTGAGAGCTTATCATACCCATAGCTGAAATAGATATTTCTGTTTGTTTTAAATACATAAAATGACATAAACTAGTTTGCGCCAAGCGCAGTGTGCCGTGTTAAACGTTTCTGTATTTACGGAAACACGGACACGCCTCATGCAAACATGTTTTGCAATTAATTTTTATGCAGGACACAGATTTTTCAGTGACAACTATATGTAAAAATTATGCTGTTTAAAACAGCTATTTTTTAATTTAAATCACTTTTAAAAAGTTTCTGCCATAGACGACAAAATTTAATAATGTTAAATATTTTTACAATGTGCAAATGACCATAGAAATGTTATTTGTTTGATCATGTAAACTAGAGCAGGCTTGTTTGATGTAATCTGTGCCTAATGAATTAGATTTTAGTGATTATTTGGCAGGGCTTGACCCTCACGCATCCCCCGGTCATGGCACACTGTGGGTGGGAAGGTGTTCATCTGTTTAAACAGATCCACTTCAAACTTGTTCTGTATTTTATTTCCTCTGTCCTGTAAAAATATGGAGGTGTCCAAATAGACAAAGCTGGAAGTGTTTCATTTTGGGGGTGTGCTTGGGGTGTCAGCCCTAGCCCTATGTCCTAACGCCTAACGGGGCTCTGCGCTGTTCACAGGAGGATGTTCCCGGTCCTGAAGGTCAGCGTGTCCGGCCTGGACCCCAATGCCATGTACTCTTTCCTGCTGGACTTTGCCCCCGCCGACACCCACCGCTGGAAGTACGTGAATGGCGAGTGGGTTCCCGCGGGCAAGCCGGAGCCACACAGTCACAGCTGTGTCTACATCCACCCCGACTCGCCCAACTTCGGGGCTCACTGGATGAAAGCCCCCGTCTCCTTTAGCAAGGTCAAGCTTACCAACAAGCTGAATGGAGGAGGACAGGTGATACACACCAGCTATTTCTCACACACATGCACGATGCAGACAGGTGCATTCTGGGCCACCCTTTGAATCCCGGTTAAATTATACAAAAACCAAAAAATGAAAACTAATAAAAAATAAGATTGTTCTTCTTCTCATACCTGTGTAAAAAGATCCTCACAATCAGGGAACCAAAACTGCAGACATAGAAATACACACCCAGGCTTTCGCATGTACGGTACACCCAGTGCATAGCACCTGCATTTTCATGTCATAAACAAACTCCTCTATTAATAAATGAATCCGATTCTGTAATGTCTGGAGAAGCTCCCCCACCCCCGCCCCGGACTGCTGCTCAGGCCAGCTAAGCGATGCCTGATTCCTCTTTACTGCGTTCCTTCCAGGACCAGGCAGATTTATCTTCCGGTCTTCAGAAAAATTCACATCCTGACACGTATGTAACGGGGGCTCATGCGCTTATGGGACGTTAGGCTCCGAGTGAGTAGGATGTGACTTCTGCCTATAACTTTACATTCCTTATGTTGTTTTTTTCTTTTTTTTGGCCAGATTGCTCAGCGGGGACATTAACATATGAAAACTACTTTGAAGTGTGTTTGGCCCACCTTTGATACTCCTCCAGAGATCGCTGCTCTTAGGGAGACGGAGCGGCATGGCTTTTAGGGAACTCTGGCTGCCTCTAATCGCAGGCTTCGCCCTGTGGAAATATCAAGTGTGCATTTATACAATTAGTGGCATCCTCTCAGGCCACTTCACCTATAGAGACCCTTTGTTCCCCAGGGCCCGCATGTAAACAGGAATAAACAGCTCTTAATTACCACTTTTGGGATTTAATGGACTTCCTGCTGTTAAAAAAGAGAGAGCTGTACTTCATATAGTCATCCCGGCTTTCAGAGGGCACATTACAGGGGTCTGTGTGCTCTATTCAAGTATGACTTCAGAGCAAAATTATTGTTGGTATTTACATGTACCACAGTTACCCCCCCCCCCCCCCACTGCGCCCACTGCTTTTTCTTTGACATTAAATGCAGTGTTGGCAACACACAGGACTTTGAGTGAGAACCAGCCCTAAATGAAATAATTGCAGTGGTTAGTAGTACATTATGGTAATTACTTGTTTTATTTTCAGTGTGGAGTCAATTTAGCCCCGGTCCTTAGATGTTCAGGGGAAAAAGCAGAACACACACACATAAACAAAGACCACGAAATCTAATAAACATCCACCCTGATGGGTATCTGGTTCTTTTTAGTCATTTGTATGTGAAAGGTGAAGTAAAGGCCTCAATCACAATGAAAAACTGTTTGTTTTTTTCAGGGGTCTGATAATTGTTAAATTGGGGGATTGCGTTCTCTGTCTCGCTGGCTCCCCCGCTGGTGAGAATAAGCACTGCCGGAGGCCGCTTGGGCTCACAGCTGGGGCAAACATGGATTTTATGAGAACTCGAGCCACATGACCAGCATGCATCAGACTTGTGTGTTAGATTTACCAGAGTTACTCAGCAAACCCATTCTCACAGATCATGCTGAACTCCTTGCACAAGTACGAGCCCCAGATCCACATCGTCCGAGTCGGAGGCAGCCACCGAATGGTCACCAACATCTCCTTCGCTGACACGCAGTTCATCGCTGTCACCGCCTACCAGAACGAGGAGGTCAGCGTTGCCACTGTCTATGTGACGCCCCCCCACTGCATTGTGCCCAGGTGTCAAAGCCTAACATTTTCTTTTATGCGTCTTTAAAGATCACCGCCTTGAAGATAAAGTACAACCCATTCGCCAAGGCCTTCTTGGATGCCAAGGAGCGGTGAGTCGGCCGTCGGTCAGCACTGGGAGCGGGGCGCCGTGGAAGCCCCACTGCGATTGGCTTCTCATAGCCACCAAATTAGACCATTTCAAGAATGAGTTAACGGGACTTGAGGAGAAGTCATGTTAATAATTTTTTTTTAATCACTCCATATCATAGTACCGTTCCAAATCCCGCGGCAGGCTGAGTGGCGTTCAGCTCTTGAGGTTTCGCCGCTTGGCTCGGTGAGCTCCATGTGGGCAGGTGGGGGGGGCTGCCCGGGCGGTGGGGGCGTGATGGGCGCGAGTGCGTGTCGAGTGCCTGCAGCGGGCCGAGCTGTTAGGCAGCTTGTTGGTACGGGGGTGTGAAGTGCGGCTGCCACGGTGATGGGCTGCGAGCCACAGCAGGGGGTCCTTCCCTCTCCAGTGCCGGCCCACACTGATATCATTACCAGGTGGGGGGGGGTGGGTGGTGCTGTGGGGAGGATGCACACTTGGGTTGTTAGTTCAAGTCCTGCCTGGCGGGCTGCAACAGCCCCTATAAGGAGGGTGAACCACTCCACCCCCCCGGCTGTGTTAAGCTGATGGAGGAGCAGCACAAACACACACTGGCCAGGTCACAGAGATATCAGCCACTGTCAGCTTTCAGCTTCTCATCTTCCCAGTTAGAGCATCGTGCCTGGATACTCATAGGCTGATTTAGCGTTTTATATTTGATCAGAATCTGGTCATATATAGAGCGTTTGCCGGTTGGCTTTTGGCGGTTACCGGTTGGCGTTTGCCGATTGGCTTTTGGCGGTTGCCGGTTGGCGGTGATGCGCGGTATGTTTCTGTTTGCGGCGGTGCCTTCGTAGCTTGAGCCGGAAACATGAGTCTCTGCATCTTCTTCACAGGAACCACCCCAAAAACCTGCTAGAGGCTCCAGTGGAGAGCCAGCATGTAGGACTGCCTCACCGTGAGTCTCCGCTGTGTGTGCGCGTGTGTGTATGTGCGTCTGTGTGATGGTAGGTGCTCCGGAAAAAATAGCGCTAAATGGTAAATAAACTATTTCTTTTAGCTATTGAAAAAATGCAACTTTGGATGGAATAATGGAGTCATGTGATATAAAAGATTGAAATGGATTTTGGATTATTATATATCAGATATATACAAGGTATATGTAATTATATATCGATTGGGTGGATCAGTGAGCATGCCAGTTAAGTATCTGGTCAATAAGTAGAGGGTTATCAGAGCCCGGAATGAATGAGTTAATTGTCAGTGCCTTTCTGAGGCTTTGGTCCTCTTTCCAGTAGGTGGCTGGCTGATTTCCAACGCAGACGCCCTGTGCCCCCCCAGCGGCGGTAACTACCCCTACAGTGGAGCTCTGCCGCTTACCGCACCCCATGGCTACGAGCGTTACCTCCCGCAGCGGGGGCACCGCCCCTCCCCATACCCGTCCTCCTACATACACCATCGAAACCACAGCTCAGGTGGGCAGACAGGCGGGGGACCGCCGGGGAGTCACAGGGAGGTGTCCTGGACTTAGGGTGGTGCTCTGTCCTCCCCTCTCTCTGTCACTTAGTGTCCTTGTCCGAGGCCAGTCCAGGAGGCCTGCAAGTGTTTCCCGGACATGAGAACTGGACCCCCCTGTCTCCTTCAGCCCATCATAGCATGTTGCCAGGCTCTGCTACATCCTCCACAGCTGGAAATAACAGGTCAGTGGAGAGACTCGGTGGGGGGGGGGGGAATCTGCCAGAGTTTTCATGGGATGCATGGCAAAGAACTGCCCCCTCAACATGGAGCCGGGGACTAACCCTTAACCTAACCCTGTTCCCAGTGATGTGAGGCAGCAGTGCTAACCACTGCACCACCATGCCACCCCCCTTCCCTCCCTCCCTCTAAAGTGTTTTGTGTGAGTGTCACTTATGTAAAGGTAAGTCTGATGGTTATAGCAGGGATACTCAATTGGAGTGTTCCAGATCTAAATTTAATCTGGACCATGGGACACCCCCAGCACAAATTTTATCCTGCACCCCTGCCATCCTCCTTTTGCAAACCTTGTTCAAATGTTGCAAAGTACAGCTTATCACATGCTTTCTGCTCCATCACAGCCAGTATCCGTGCCTCTGGACAGTAAGCAGCTGCAATGTCAACCCTGGGCCAACAGGGGGCAGTGTGAACTGCTCCCAAGTCCAGGGGCTGCATGCGGACCGGAGTCCCGCCTCCTCGTCGCCCGGCTCTCTGCTGCAGGGTCACACCCAAGCAGGTACAGAAACAGCAGTGGAGCAGCACGGGCCCCTTCGGCTGGCTGGGGCTGGCTGGGCCGCTGGCTCTGCGCATTCCTTTTGAAGGACATGAGTACAATTCTCAGGGGCTTGCCTGCTGAGGACCTTATACCCCCTCCACCTAGTAGCTTGGCATAAATGGATGAACGTGTTTTGATTTTTATGAGCATGTGTTACTCTGGCAAGCTGGGGATAAAACACTGGTCACCTTTCGCTGTTCATGCTGTAAGTGGCAAAGTGAGTTATAAATCTTGCTCTCTTGGTCTAAATGTCTGTTTTCTTTTTTCTGTTCATATCACTGTATCAAACCTCTTTGCTGTGATTTTGGACAATCAGATTGTCAGCTTGTAACTTTGTATGATGTGCCTTAGTATCGTGATTCTATGTCTGTGAAGCGTCATACAAACAGCCGAAACACGTGTCTCACGGTACCACACAGGTTCATGTACATAGCTACTCGTGAAGGTCACCTGTAAATCTTAATGCGTTGATAATTGTGAAATTCCTGACGTAAGTTTCTTTCTTTAACCTAAAATACTGGAAAATGGTTAATTTTCTGTGTAAATAATGTATTCGCTGTGGAATCCTGCATGAAATATTGTGTTGTTTAATAAAAGAAACAGGTGTGCAATTAAACAACTTTAGTTAATTGCTACGTGATATTTTAGGATTACCCTCTTCCCATTATTAACCATGAGGTTATTGTCAGTCAATGTACATGAATTTATTTCGCAGTGTATTTAAGATGCATTGAGAGAGAAATATTAATATTTCTGTCCCTTTTCACCTTTTGGGCTCAGTAAATGGATCCTGATTCGCTGAAATGATCGTGCTAATTCTAAATTTACAGCTGGCCACCAGAGCTCGATCAGTGGACAGAGAGGCTGAACTTGGAAGTAAAACAAAAGTTGCTCACATTGAAATTCACTCTCCTGGCTGCATTCAGAAGCTGTGCCTGGGAATAAAAGCGCGTGAGCAGAACTGCCGAGCGCGCTGCCTCTCCGCTATGCTTCACTTATCCAAATTGGCCCTTTTATTTTTGCCATCAAACAGCGCATAAAGAGATAGCCAATTATAACTCCATAATATTTTTATCCTCTTGAAAATGTTATTTTAATCACGGGCAGAAGAAGAGCCACTTCGACATTTTCACATGTGCATAATGAAATAATAACTCCCAGCCAGGTGGGTATAAAGTTGGCGGGCTGCGGTGGCTTTCCGTCCAGAAACACGCACGCCTTTGTACCGTGGCCAGCGCTTTGAGCATTACATTAATGCTACACATCCCTGCATGTTCCACTGGGAGAGCTCCCCTCTGGGAAAGGCGAGTTGGGGACCCACTCATCATCAACTTTCCTCTCTTGGGCTCATTTGATTCCTAATCAATGTAGGTATATCTCTATTTAGCCTACACAGTTTAATCAGAGATTTTGTGGGCAGACAATGAATATGATTAGTAACAGAACATGAATGAATGAATGAGTGAATGAATGAGACTCAATGGCCATGTAAGTTCATGTTTGCAAGGAATTTGTTTTGGCACGGGGTTTGCATGGCATTTAGTAGAAAATAGGGAAACATGGAGCATCTCACAGACAATGATGGATTTACAATACTGTGAGATAGTAAGTAGGCCTTAGTTAAAAGTGGGTGCGGGAAATGAATGGATGGATGAATGTGCAGTGCTTGTTACATGAAGCAGTAACTTACGTGTATTCCTGTGGGGGCTGCTGCCCATAATATTTAGTCAGGTAAACTCCAGACAGACATTACAATTGGGCTGCAATGTCCACACTCAGAGACTCGGGCTTTGAGGTGCGTTCCCACAAAGTCTTCGAGGTCTTAGGGCTTTTTCCCAGAGCACTCTTGCAGGCATTCTGAGCCCTTTATGCACATTTCTATAGACTTTGCCTGTAGAAATTACCCACAGTTCATAGTGTTGTGATGCGATACATGGGGTTGCCAGGGAAGCCCAGAAGCATAAATGGTAAATAAACCATTTCTTTTAATTATTGCTTAATGATGCTGTTTTGACAAAAAGAGCAAGTTGACTATATGGCCGTTACCTGTCATCCACTCTGTAAGGTAAAAGCCGGAAACATGTTCAAATTAGGGAGCCGCTCCCTTAAGTGGCTTGGCCGTAAAGAAAGTGCATACCTTAAAATAAAAAGTCCCAAACCCATAATAGTAAAGAACGTTTTAGTGTTGTCAAGGTAACGTTATATGTAAAAACATGCTGTCCTACTCCTATTTATAAAATTTTGAGTCTTCGCAGTCTCTGGCACTCAGCCATCTACTAGGGGACGTCATTTAAGCCTGTGAGGGTTCAGGCCTTAGGGGGGGCATTGGGAGTGGGCCATTGTGCCAAACATGCTTCAGTGGGTGGATTTAAAAATGCGTTATATTCCATAACTATCCAATCAACTAGGCCGACCAAACAGAAGGTGATGCGCTATACACTGAAGTCTAAAGGTCTAGTGATGCAGAAAACGCCAGGCTTCCCTTTATCTGTCTTACATAATATTTTTTGAACAGCCGCATTTTTTTTATTCACGTGGAAACTGTCGTTGTTATTAATCGTTGGCATTAAACGTATATTTTACGTGATATGAATGTTACGTTATTTCTTTGCTTTTGGTGGTGCAGTGCTTGGTGAACCTCTGGCGTTGTATTATCTTAAACCGCCAGTAGCGGATTCGTAGTGGCAGGTGTTTACGAGGGCCAGTGCTCGGGGCAAAAAGCTCTATATACACTCTTGTGAACATATGAAGGAGGATATGAATAAAAGCGTAACAGAACCTAAGCTTTTCATACGTGTCACCAAAACGAAACACCTGCGTAGGCCTACGTAAAGAAACCGCAAGTAAAATAGAGCGCCCTAAGGCAATTCATCAGCCAGCCAGTATTGTAAACACGCGCTACAGAATCAAGACATTATGAAATATGGTGACATTTATTTAAATATAATAATTCATAATTTATTTATAAGTGGAATGTTGTATGCCTATCTGACATCTTCTAAACGCAAAGATACAACATGAAATTATCGACATCATTTCCAATATTCCTACTCAGGGGTGCGTTTCCCAAAAGCTTCCATTAGTAACTTATATAGTTTGGCCCATTCAGCTGCATGGTTCCGACAAAATCAGTTAGCAACTGTGCTTTTGGGAAAAGCACCCTACACCCAGCCAACCGGACATAAACACCACCTCGACTCCGACTCGGGAACGGAGACGATTCTACCCGAACCTCGCCGAGCGTTTCCGATCGGCGGTGGGCGGGACCTCCCGCGCGGAAGCGGCGGCCTTGCGATAGGATTGGCGCGCTTAAGTTACGTGTCTCTGAAACGGCGGCGTCAAAAACATGCCGAATTTTCTTCAAGAGATCCAGAAGAACATACCTGAGAAAAAGCCCTCAGACCTGTCCGAGGGCCACCTGAGGAAATGGGGACTGACAGGTTCGTAGTTCGTAGCAGAAAGCCGGCCATAACTTCCCGGTTAGCTGTGGCTTGGGTAAACCTCCACATTTACCGCCACTAACTAGCTGTGTGCTCTGCTTACTAGTAGAAATATAAGGTCATAAAACCAATGAAACGCATGGCTACTTCATACATTTACAGTAATGAAACCAGCAGCCAAACTCGCAGAAATAATGGATACTGTGTGACTTTGCTCACTTAACCCGCCTCGGCTGTTCTGCCGCCAGCACTGCGTAATGTCATAATGGTAACTCGCTGTGGTTTGTTACCGTAGGGTCACGTGACTCGGCGGCGTTAGCGCGAGCGGGCAGTGGCTGCGTGAGAGTCGCGCGGCAGCGTGAGAGAGAAAAAGAGCCAAAGGCTGACAATTAGGGCCAAGAGTAGTTTGTGCTTTTTTGCTAGTTATTTACACTTTGTTTGCTTCATTTTCACAAATTACCGTGTGCACTTTGTCTATAAAAGCAGAAAAGTGTAATCAAAGGGAGATTTATTTCTTATCGTTGTTTCTAAATATGTAACTTGAAAAGAGCATTTTAAGTTTTAAAACATTTTAAAACACTTATATATATATATATATATATATATATAAATATATATATAAATAAAATTTATATATCCTGTAGGGATCCACCTGCGAGCCTACCAGTTGGATGGAGTTCGGTGGCTCACGCAGTGCCTAGCGAGCCAGACTGGCTGCATCCTCGGAGATGAGATGGGCCTGGGCAAGACCTGTCAGGTGTGCGGCGGTCCCGGTCCAGTCCGGCCCAGCTATCACCCCCACCTCGAATCTGTCTCTCTGACCAGGCATCACATTGCATGACACAACCGTGTTTTTGCTTTGCCGATTATGTCCAGACACGATAGGGATAAGGAGCCAGTGCAGTTCTGGTTGTGGTTACATTATTTTACTATTTCCTCAGACTATTTCCCTGCTGCTGTACGTGAGAGGGAGCCAGGGGCACAAGGGACCTTTCCTTGTCTTGAGTCCTCTCTCCGTCATGGAGAACTGGAGGGAGGAGATGGAGCGGTGAGCAGAGCATAATCCATCATCCTCTACATGGAAGCTGAAAAAAAAACAGCCAAGTGTTTGCCTTTGTATAAAAGCACTTGTTTAATACATATAATGTAAACTCAGTTTATTCCAGTAGGTGGCGGATGAGATACACCACGAGAATCAAACCACAAAAGTAACTCTGTGTACATGACACCTGAGTCTTTCAGCCGGAGTAAAACCCCAGTTTCAGTGGTGGATGGGGGACTGCCTCTCCAGTCTAAGCCAGTCTACCTAGACCATGCAATAGGTCACTGTTTGAATAAAAAGTTTTAACTGCAGTGAAAAGTGAGGCTAATTAAGCATTAATAATCCTTAAGAATATGCCTTTAAACTGGAGGGAAATAAGTTCCCGTGTGTCTCTTTGCTCAGGTTTTCTCCCAATTTGGTGGTTTTGTGCTATACTGGGGACAAGGAAGCCAGGGCAGAGCTGAGGAGGGAGCTGAACCAAGGCAGAAGCTTCCATGTGCTGCTCACCTCGTATGAGGTGAGGGTGCTGGTCATGTCGACGCTGAACATGCTCCTCTCCGAGATGCACCTGGACACGTCCTGTATGGGGAATGTCTCTCTGGCGGCCTTAAAGCTGTAGACCACTGGTTTATTTTCCTGTTAATGGAATAAATACACTTTAGCTTGTTTCATAGTTTTTTTTTTGTATGTTTACAGCTCTGCTTAAAAGATTCATCCTTCTTGGAAAGGTAAGCCTGCCTGTACTCTGAACCCCTGAAATGCAGCAAGGAGTTTCCCAGCAAACTCTGAAAGTCAGTGGGAGATGAGAAGGGATGTGGTGGTGAAGTCATGTGGCGTGTCCACATGACAGGGAAGTCTTGAGATTGGAAGGCGATGGGACCGTCTGGGAAGTATCTCGTGAACTTTGACTTAAGGCTGCCCTTGGCCTGGTAGGTGGCAGTGGAAAGTCTTGGTGGTGGATGAAGCTCACAGGCTGAAGAACCAGAATTCCCTGCTGCACAGAACTCTGACAAAGGTGAGCGCCTGCACTCTGGGTGTCCATTGGCACTTGGCTCGGTCCACGCCTCTGATTGGTTCAGAGGCCTTTTGTTTTCTTGATACTCCTTTCTGCAGTTCTCAGTTGGATTCAAGGTGCTCCTGACAGGGACGCCCATCCAGAACGACCTTGCGGAGGTCTATTCCCTGCTGAGCTTCATTCAGCCCAGCCTTTTTCCCGAGTGTGACCTTGATGACTTTCTCAGCGCCTACACCCGGGTGCAGACTGATCCCAAACTAGGTACGGCTGTAGGCGTTTTAAGCCTTGCGTTCTTTGCACCACCTGTCAGAGGGTGATGCGTCATACATATTGTAATCCCATTTGGCATCACATCTAACATAAGGAATTGTCATACAGATTTAGGCTGGACTTGGCTATTAGCAGTTGGAACTCATCACATTCTCACGGTAGCTGACTGGCGTCTGCTTGACTTTGTACAAGACAGCTCCCACTCTCTTTTGCAATTCCTAGTCTGTATTTAAGAAAGTGACTACATTCTGTGCGTGTGACCCCACCTCCCCCAGCCAGCGAGCTGCACCACGTCCTCCAGCCCTTCCTCCTCCGCAGGGTCAAGGCGGAGGTAGCCACCGAGCTTCCCAAAAAGACAGAACTGGTGGTCTATCATGGCATGTCTGCTCTGCAGAAGAGATACTACAAAGCCATCCTCAAGAAAGATCTGGGTGAGGCTGTCTGAAGCTTCAGAAGGTTCTAACTTTATACGGTACAAGGCCAAAGCTAGCTGCCTGCCCTTTGAATTATGTGTCAAATTCCTTAGTGCCTGGGTTGTTTAAGTCATGGTGTGTAGAAGATTTACAATATATCTTACTGTGCTGTCTTTCTCCACAGATGCATTCGAGAATGAGCAGCGCAACAAGACTAGACTGCTGAACATATTGATGCAGCTGCGAAAGTGTGTCAGTCACCCCTATCTGTTTAACGGTATGATCCACCTGACCCACAGCTTACAGACATCAGGCAGCTTGAGTAGGGTGCTGTGCCTCAGAGGCAGATGCTGACGACTGCCATGCCTGTCTTTAGGTGTGGAGCCTGAGCCCTTTGAAATGGGGGAACATTTGGTAGAGGCCAGTGGGAAGCTTCACCTCCTGGACAGAATGCTGGAGTCCTTGCACCAGGGGTCAGTCCAAGGGCAAGCTGGTGCCCTCTAGTGTGCGAATGGCACTGCAGCACTTGCACGCATAGTGGATGCCACCTATTATGAAGGGAGTGACACGTGGGTTATGTGAGAGGTGAAAAAATGGCAAAGCATTAAAGTTTGTGGATGAACAGTCTGATGTGTCTTTTAGGGGCCATCGTGTGTTGCTGTTCTCTCAGTTTACAAGACTGCTGGACATATTGCAGGATTACATGGAGTACAGAGGTACTTCCTTCCCCATTCAATTACCCTGCAACACAATGGCATTGTATTGGTCTAATCCCTTCCTTAGGGTTATAAGATTATGACCAGAGGTGGGTAATCCAGGTCCAGACTAGGATTTTGTTTCAACCAACTAGTTAAGCACTCTATGACTGAGACTCTTAATACTTAACTGATTATGTCTTTCTTTGCTGATATAAAGACATTAATAAAAGTTTTAGTTTGTGGGTCTGCAAGCACTTGGTTGCTGAATGTTTGTTTAATGCAGTTACTTTAATTAAACCACCCCCCCCCAGATTACAGCTATGAGCGATTAGATGGGTCCATCCGTGGGGAGGAGCGGAATTTGGCTATCAAGAACTTCAGCAACAAGGACATCTTTGTCTTCCTGCTCAGCACCAGAGCAGGTGAGCACCCGCCAGCCGCACACATTCTTCCCTGGTTCCATTTGAGCGACTGGGCCAAACAAATCAGTGGTGACGTCCCAGTTTAGGCCTGAGAAAGGCCAGTCTCACTGGGGTTGCTTTGCCACTCTTGGCGCTAAAATTGGAATGGTTGATGGCGATGTCCTCTCTGCGTCTCGGTGTGACTTGCCCTGCCTTTAAGGCGGTGTTGGGATGAACCTGACGGCGGCTGACACCGTGATCTTCATGGACAGCGACTTCAACCCTCAGAATGACCTGCAGGCTGCCGCCCGGGCCCACCGGATCGGCCAGACGAGGTACCCCTCTCTGACCCCCCTCTGGGGTCTCTGGGTCAGTGCCGTTTGGGATATAACCAGGGCTTTGGTATCCTGGGAAGGCTTTCCCTCGCTAATGCCGGGAAGCTCGTAAATCCCTTTTCTTTGCGATGGAGAGAATATACTATATTATGTTTTGTAATGTCATCTTCTGCCCAGCCGTCAAAACACCTTCTGTAGCCTTTGGGTCCTGAAAAATTCACCTGCAAATTTCCGAAGTTGATTCGTAAGGGCCATTGAATTTCTGTTGCTTAGAAGTAATTTAGACTTCTTGAATTTGAATTCAGGGTTGAAGTGATACCCACAGGTATTGATCTTTATGCTAGCTCCCTTAAAAGCGAGAGTGCCTGTCAGCATCCCTGTTAAAGGATCGCAGCTCGATCTGTGTGTGCGTGTCCACTGCCTACAATCCTACGCCCTGCTGATTCAGGCCTTCTCGTATCCCTCCGCAGGGCTGTGAAGGTGATCCGGCTGCTGGCCAGGAACACGGTGGAGGAGATTGTGTACACAAGAGCTGTGTCCAAGCTGCGCCTCACCGACACGGTCATCGAAGAAGGCCGTTTCTCCCTCCTCGACCAGGCCCAGTCTGCCGCCGCTGACCTCCAGGTGCGGATACTGGCCCCTGATCTGAGCTGTTTATGTTCCCTGTTTATTTGCCTTGCACACCCCCTCTGAAGCTCTATGGTCTATCCCAGTTGAGTGAAATCCTCAAATTCGGGGTGGACAAGCTGCTGGCGTCAGAGGAGAGCTCAGTGCAAGATGTGGAGCTGGGGCTCATCCTGGGACGGAGTGAGAGGGGGCAGTGGCTGGATGATGAGGACACCAGGCAGAGGCTTGACGCAGAAGAGGGGCCTGCCTCCGAAGACCAGGGTGAGATTAGCCACGTACAGGAGTGTCAGAGGGCACTGGTAACATTCACACCAGCAGCCATAATCCAGACCAATAGCTAAGTTAACCTCCCTACTTTTAAGGCTGGATTCTGTGTTCTGTATTTTTCATTTTATAGTATTATCAAAGTTATAAAGTAAGCTTTAATGACCGTCAGTTCCAGACCATATGTACATCTACGAGGGAAGAGACTATTCCCGGGACCCCAGCTCCGAGGACCAGAAGACCTTTGAGCATCTTCTGGACGAGCGGCTGAAGCGGCTGGCGGCAGCGGAGGAGGATGGGCGAGCCCTGCGCTGCAAGCCGGGGGTGAGGATCCGGGCCGCCCCCCACACAAGCAGCCGCCTGACGGGTCGTGTGCTCTGAGGATGGGAGGCCAGCGTCTTTGGGAATGTGGTTCTTGTTTTCGTCGTTTGTGGGCGGCTTGTATACAGGAAGCTATTTTTCCGTCACTGAGGCTGGAATAGTGTGAGTGAGACGGCTAAGCTGTAAGTCATTTGGCGTTGCTGCTGCACTTGGAAGTGCAGTGTCATCGGAAAAGCTGACTTGGCTATGGGAATTCCGAGCCTGCCGTATTGGGAAGCTTCTGGGAAAAGTGTATGTTATGGGTATGTGAGTCGGGCTGCTTGTGAGTCTCGAGTCTCATTTCCATATTCATCTGTGTGTGTGATTCTGTTCGATGCACTCGCAGTATATTCAGCAAAATAATACTCGGAACAACAAACTCAGTTTTTATTTCAGTGATTATGCATTCCTTTTTAGGCATGTACATTTACCAAAACGCTGTTTTCAAAACATGTTTTGCAGTTTTTTGTGTGGGCTCCAGTATAAAATGCGAAATAACAAAATTGTTTTACCAAATGTTTTTTTTGTGGTATGACTCCCACCATAATGAGATTGTATGCAAAAAAATATACAATGCATATACAATTCTCACATGGCAAAGACCACGATAGCCAGCTGGGTTGAGATCAGTCTTTTACATACCTTCATACTGTCTGGAGATTATAGCGCGAGAAGTTGCACTAAAACATTTTTGCTTTGCCATAGAAAACAAAAATTAGCAAGCATTGCAATTTTAGTTAATGCTGCTTTTCAAGATTATGTAGTGAGTGTGGTATGTGTGTGATATGTTTAAATAATCAGTTTAAGTCCCACCCCAAAGTACCAAAACAGTGCTGGAACTTGACCAGATTTCAATGGAAAAGAGAGAGTGCCAAACATACCACAGCAAAAGTACGGTAGCTAGCTGCTCAAAGCAAAACTGAGATTTTGCCCTTTGCACCCTCTTGCATGAATATAAATAAATGATTTTGTGTGGCAGTGCGTTGTTACAGCCCTAACGCGCACGCACCGCTGCCCCGCGGCCCCCTCCCTCTGTGGTAGGTCTCCCTTTCCGGGCCCTTGGCGCCTGCGGGCCGCAGGAAGAGGCCGCTGAGCGAGGCGGAGCTGGAGCTGAGGCAGCAGAAGCGACGGGAGGCGGCTGCCAAGAGGGCCAGGCTGCTGGAGGACAGGCAGCGGCAGCGGCAGGAGCGGCAGCGCGAGAGGAAGTGAGTGCTGGTCATGTGACCGGGGGCGCGCCAGCCTCTTCTGGGAAACACGAGCTCCGATTCGGGCTGCCGGCTGGGCTCGGCCTGCCCCCTCTCCCCTGCCCTATTGCTCTGATGTGGTAACACCTTGGCGATGGAGTTTCCCCACAAACCTGCCTGCCTGTCGCCCCCTGGCTGCGATGGTGGATGCTTAGCTGAATCGCCCAAAAACAGCCAAGCAAGCAGCCAAGGAAAAAAAAAAACAGCAAGCCTTTGCTGACTCCCCATTCGTGCGGGGTGGGGGCCTCTGTCTACATCAAATGACTAACGGTGTAAATGCCTGCCCACACTGTCCCTTTTGAACACTTTGGTGCTGCAGTATCATTTTGGACTTTGAGTCGCCCCCGGTAACTCACTCAGTAGAAAAGGCTTGTGAGCGAGCAGGATGTGTCTGATACCTTCTGGATCGCTTGGTGCTGTTATCAGATTCACTAGTGCTAACGTTAGCGCCCCCTGCATGCTGACATTCCTAGGGCAGCTATATGCTGTAAACTGTGAGGCTAGATTAACATGAATAACGGTATCAAACAAGGGCTTGTGATCAAATGGGCTACTGTGAGACGTTTTTCTGTATGGGAGGGTGAGACGTTACTCTGTATGGGAGGGTGTATGGGAGGGTGGGACGTTACTCTGTATGGGAGGGTGAGACGTTACTCTTTTTGAGCTGGTGAGGTGTAAATCTGAAGCAGATCCTTGGCTGTTTGCAGAATGGAATGGTGGGACTCGTGTGGGTACCATTCCCTCTGCCTGCCTTCTGATGACAGTGAAGAAGATGAAGAGGAGGATGAGGAGGAAGATGTAGCCAGCATTAGTTCTTTGGATTTGGACCGGACGGACATCCGCTATGTTCTGGGAGATGTCACCCACCCCCACGCTGCACAGGAGGACGCCATAATTGTGCACTGTGTTGGTAAGTGCTCCCTTAGGTTCTGTCTTCTGATTCCACATCTAACTATCTCTCTTATGGCTCTGATTCATCTCGTGTCACTTCCTCTGACTGCTGATTGTTCTTCTGTGACCTGGTTTATGGTGTGGGCCAAGTCTCACGTTGCTGCAGACTTGGCTTGTATTCACCTTTCATCAGCTGTTAGGCATTTTTAAAGCATGGCTTTGTGTTGTTGCATTCATGAGGAAAACATGCTATGTGACTGCCGCAGATGACTCTGGGCGCTGGGGCCGCGGTGGACTTTTCACGGCGCTGGAGGTGCGGTCGGATCAGCCCCGCAAACAGTACGAGCTTGCTGGAGAAATGAAAGGTGGGGAGAGTCCTCTGCAGGTGATGGAGACGCAACACGCCCATGGCTGGCAGGGCCCTGCCTTCAGGAGAGCCCTGCTGGTTTGATCATGTCCGTGTTTGTGTTTCAGACCTGGAGCTGGGCCACGTGCTGCTGTTCCCTATTGATGACAAAGAGTCCAGGATGGATGGGCAAGACCAAGTGAGTATCATTTCAGAGTCATATTCATGTGAGTCACATCCGGAGTCCGTGCTCTGACACGCTATGGACATGATTGGGCAGGTTGTAGTTCTCTGTCCATAAACAGACATGAATGCTGGTTGATAATGTAAAAAGTATTTCATAATTTTAAATTGGTACATAAATCATGCTCCTGTATTTTAGTGAGAGTAATTGTTCCAGAGAGATGCATTAACTAGAAGTGCACTGATCCAGTATTCGGAATTGGCATCGGTGCCCACTGCATGATAAGTGACGCCATGGCGTGCGGGCAGCTGCTGTGTAAGGTGGGGGTGGCTTACTGCAGGCGTGTGCACCCTCGGGCTCTCCCTTCCAGCTGGCACTCATCATAGCACAGCAGAGAGACCGCTCCAACAACCTGTCGGGCATCAGGCTCTCTGCCCTGGAGGACGGCTTGAAGAAGATCTACAAGGTGGCCAAGACGAAGAAGGGTATGTGCTCAGCTCTCACAAACATTACGGCCTCAGCTGTCACAAACATTGCGGCCTCAGCTGTCACAAACATTACGGCCTCAGCTGTCACAAACATTGCGGCCTCAGCTGTCACAAACATTACGGCCTCAGCTGACTGCCACCTTCCTGCATCTGCCTGCTAGTATCTGCCTAAAGTACTGAGGGGCTCATTCTAACAAAGGTTGTCATGGCTTTTGCTGAATGTGCTGTTTCCGCATACTTCTTTGATGCTCTCTGCTGAATCTCTGAACCAAATTAAATGTCTAATTGAGACCTAAAAAATGTATGAGTCAAACAGCAATGCTAACCCAGTTCCCTATAACATAGTACTGAATTGTATGCATTTTTTTAGCAACAAAATTCGTAATGCTTCTGAATTACCTAGTAATATATGTATCATGAAATAAATGAGCTTGACTTAAATACAACGAAACATTTGACATACTGGCCCTTGAGGCCTGTAGCTGACTTTGGCAATCCAGAGGTTATAAACAAGTATTTTGAAACGTGACTTCAGAATGTTTCTTTGGATTCTATACATAAGTTCGCTTTAAATGTTTGTCACATATAGACTTCATAGATTTTATATATATATATATATATATATATATATATATACAAACACACACACACACACATATCCTTTATGTGTGTGTATACTTATTCTAAATTTTCTGTGCTGTTCCCTGTCCAATAGGATGCTAGGCAACTTGGATGCTATGCAAACATCACCTACAATGTATAGATACATTTATGGTATACTGCATCTACACTGTACCTCTACTCCCTTAAAAAGCTAAGATACCGTATACATCAGAGAGAATACACATTAAGATAATGATAGATATTACATTAAAGTAAACATATAAATGTATAACTTTGAGAAACTCAGATTGAAGTCATTTTTACTTCTCTACAAGTGTGTTTCATTTTGATGTATATATAATATTGAGTACAGAAACAATATCAAATGGGTGAGAATATATATGTACTCTGAAGAAGAAGGGTGCATTTTTGTACATGCTAAGCGAAATGGTTGGCTGCAAGAGAGACATTTTTGTGCCAAGTAAGCCAACCTTGCTCTATTTCCTGTAATATTATAGTTGTCATCAACTAACCTTTGTCATACTGTTCAGGACTAACAGCCTAAAGAGTGTCAGAGAGCGAGCCCATCATAAAGCTTGTCAAAGAGCTATTTCTCATGTTGGATGGAAGGAGTAACCTCACTCCGTTTAAAAGACCTCCATATAGAATGATGAGAACTGAGTTTTCAAGCTAATAATGTGTCAGTTTTTGCTGGAATGTTTTATCCTATGCCAAAAGAAGATCTCTTTCTTAAACTGGAAACAAGACTTTTTCAGTTATGAACAAACATTTATCAAAAACATGCATGATGCCCTGTACAAATTTAATTAACGATGTCCTACTGTACATACACTGAATCCTCAGTGTGACATGTGTATTAGGCAGTAAAGGTAGGTCAACAGTATAACAAGATTCGCATTGTGCTGAAAACAATGAAAATAGTGTTTGTTCAACACAGTTATGGTCAAATACACAATTTTTCCATAATCAGTACCAAAATGCACGAAAGTCTTTTAGAAACTGGTCCTCGCCTCACTCCACCCCGTAGTTCTAGCAGCACTCGATCCACTTCAGTTTGCCTACCGGGCAAATGTTGGAGTGGATGATGCCATCATTTGCCTGCTGCACCATGCCTACAGCCACCTGCACAAACCTGGAGGATCCCTGAGGATCACGTTCTTCGATTTCTCCAGTGCCTTCAACACCATTCAGCCTGCCCGACTGGGGAGTAAGTTGTCTGCTATGCAGGTTCCCTCCCCCTTAGTCTCATGGATTATGGACTATCTGACAGAAAGGCCACAATATATGAGGCTGCAGGGCTATGTCTCAGACACAATACTATGTAGCACTGGAGCTCCTCAGGGAACAGTTCTGTCACCGTTTCTCTTCACTATGTATACATCCGACTTCAAATACAACATGGAGGGCTGCCATCTGCAGAAATTCTCAGATGACTCAGCTATTGTTGGATGCATCAGGAATGGAGACGACTCAGAATATAGGAAGGCGGTGGACAGTTTTGCTGAATGGTGCGAGCTGAACCAACTGCAGTTCAACATCAACAAGATCAAGGAACTGGTGGTTGACTTAAAAAGACTACAGTCTCCTGCTACTCCCCTGTCCATTAGGGCGGTGGATGTGGAGATCATTCAGGACTACAAGTACCTCGGCACCCACTTGGACAATAAGCTGGATTGGTCAAAGCACTCTCTGGCCACCTACAAGAAGGGTCAAAGTAGAATGTACTTCCTACAGAAACTGAGGTCCTTTAGAGTCTGCAACACTATGCTGCAGATATTTTATGAGTCTCTGGTGGCCAGTGCCATTTTCTACTCTGTAGCAAGCTGGGGTGGCAGCATGAAAGCAGCAGAGGCCAGGAGGCTCAACAAACTTATCAGGAAAGCAGCTTCTGTAGTGGGTGAGGAACTCGACAGCTTAGAAACGGTGGCTGAATGGAGAATATTGTTCAGACTTCAGTCCATCATGGACAATGCTGATCATCCGCTCCACAGTGTGGTGGCCGATCAGAGAAGCACTTTTAGCTACAGGCTGACTAGCATTAAGTGCTCCACTGAACGCCGCAGAAAATCATTCCTGCCCACAGCCATCAGACTCTATAACTCCTCACACTGATTTTACACCCAGCCTTCAGACGCTAAACATAAATTCCATCCTGCCACACACCCATACTTTAGCCTGTGCAATTAACCTGCTGCTACTCGGATGTGCAATATTTATCTGGTAATTTATCTGGTATTACTACGTGCAGTAATCATTTAGTAGTATTTATTCTATTTAATCTATTGTTTTTCTGTTTCTCTTATGTATAAATCATAGTGTATATAGCACAAACTCTCTTTTTAATAATTTTTATTTTAGTTGCTTATACTTTATATACTTATATTTTATATTTCTTACGATCTTGTCTTGTGTCTCTGTGTAACTGTGTAGAGAACATGAGCAATTTACTCCAGGATCAATAAAGTTTTTCTGATTCCGATTCTGAAAAATGTATCACACAGATGCTTTTTGTGGTCTGCATGTTATAATGAATAACATATTTTCCCTATATTTTGAAATTCATATGTGGCTATCTTTTAAATTATAGACTGCGTTATACCGCAAACCGTGTATTTGTTCCATCTTCATAAAGGCAATATTAAATGCAAAATAATAACGATGACAGAAATATAACGCCAAAGAATCTCAAAAGAATATTGCAATCAAAAAATAAAACCCTATTCTTCTTTTCACGTTACTTTCACAAACATAACAAGGAAAAAAAATAAACGAAAAGATAAAAAAAAACATGTAACGTTTAGCCAACCAATAACTAATAACCAATAACAAGTCTAAATGCATGTGGCTGCAAGCACCCGGAGCAGCTATGTTTAGTTCCTGAAGTGTCTGCAGACGCACATTTGTTTGCACTAATCTGCTTTCCAGACAAGTCCGGGGGGCGGTTCACCTCCGCAGCTTCACCTTGTTTACGACTTTTCCTGATGATAAGTCCGTCTAGCCACATACTCAAAACGCTAATAAGCTTGCTGTGGAATCACCCACAGTTATTATGACACTCATTCACTGCAGCAAAAACAAATAACTTTTATTTCTGCTTTTGATTCAATAGCATTTCATATCATCGATATTTAAATTTCACCTCTCCCACTTTGCTGTAACGCTAGTGCTGATCTCCTTGCTATTACAATTCACCATGCACATTCTCACATAATAAACCAGCATGCTCTCCTGATTTTGATAGGGTGACTTAATCAGGTTTGTAAGAAAACAGACTATGCCAAGGATGTGAATAAAATTGGAATGTTTGAGTTTAATTGTGTCAAGTCATATTTTATACTATATACTTTAATGTCCTTATTTCCTATTCGAAATGTCCTGTGAATAGTATATTTAACCATGCTTGTCTTTTTAATGCGAGCAAGAAGCAAGTAATTGGTCCATCTTTGATGAATGAATGAGTAGCATGCTCATTGTGTGCAGCTCCTATTAATGGGCACCGGGGTTAATTGAGGCCAGGCATGGTATAAGTGCCGTGTAACTGCAACAGTGATGAGTTTAGTGAGATACACTCAGTGGTATGGCTGGCAGCTGGTAGGAAATAGCTTTACTATGTATTTGTACATCTTCCATAAGCACGTGTCCAGTGCTGGGTTGTGATTAACCTGGAGCTTAGCCCAGCTTGAGAGAGGGGATGTCAGGGCATCATACTCACACACTATTAACGATTTAGAAACGCCTATTCACCTAGCAACATGCTTTTGACCCATAGTAAAAAACAGTACCAAACCTAGTCAGAGGTGCGCACCTACAGCGACCCTCTTGATGTGTCTAAAGGTTTTGTTGTGGTCTGCCTAAGCACTCCGGTGATAAGGCTGCATGCAAGGCCAATTTCTGTCCTGGCCCAGTGCTCCCGGTTTATATAAACTTTGCAGTATAAATGTTGTGCAGAGTAGCCCCACTGCTGCTGTTTCATGGCTTTACACTCACTGTGTTACATATATCGCCCTCTCATATGTAAAAATGTGTATGTTTTCTTTCCTTTTATGTCATGTTCTTAATTAAACCATATGAAATCATATAAACAAGTGATAAAATAAGCACAGCTAAGGAATACAATTTGAGAAATAATTATACAAGATGTCTTTTTGTCTTTTTGATTGCTTGAGTATTGTACTCAGATGAAAATTGGTTTTCTTAAAAAGCTATGTTTAGTCATCCACATCAACACTGCATTTGTTGACAGCTTTTTATGCAGTTGCCGTTCATAGAAAATTCAGCTGTTTAAGCAATTTCTGCAACTGTGTAAATAAAATTCTCTCTGAATGGTCCAGTATTGCACTTAGTAAGGCTTACTCATGAAAATTGATTATATTGTTCTGCTGATACATTTAATTACTTTCTTGTGTTTATATCAATATGCTGATTGTGTAAATTTTAACAGGCACAATGCTACAGGCAACAGTCATAAACTGGCAAACATATTTCTTAAATTGTTCCGGTATTGTTGTGGCATCAAAAACAATTTATAATTTACTCGTACATTCATATTGTCATATTATACAGAACCGATAACATAAAGGCAAGTATTCAGCTAAAACTAACCGTTATGCCATGGGTGAATTTTTGGAAATTGCAATTTTAGAATGTGGAGTACCGAGGTATCAGGCAAGACAAGCGGTCAACTGTGGTGAATAACGGCGTAAGAATGTGGAGTGATTTCGCAAACGGAAGGGGGAGGGAGGCCGGCATGAGGCCTGAGGAGGCTTTCTGATGGGCAGCTACTCAGAGGCTTAAAAAGGGCACGCAGGACCTTTAAAGCTGACGCAGATCACATGAAATAGTGCAGGCAAAATGGGAACGTGCTCAGATATTTTCCTATTTCCTGTTTTTCACTTCTGAGAAGGTACATACCACAAAGGGGGAAGTAAATAACCTTTTTGCTGAGATTTGTGCTTGTGTGGAATGAGTTGACACTAATGATATTCGGTGAAGTACAGATAAATTTTGACCTTATTTTACAGGGGTGATTTTGTCAGTCTCAGTGAGAAATAAGGTAAGGAAACAGACCTGAGGGGGATCATGTCATTCAGAATCTATTCTTTAGCAATTTGATTGTTGTGGTTTAAATGATAATAACAGGCTATATCATTCTGACGACCTTGACTGTGCTCATTGACAGATTAATGTGATTTTGAAATACAAGTTAAGCACCATGAGTGAATTATGGTCTTTGCAGGTAATATCTAGTATTTAGCTGCACAGCTATAAAGTGATATGGTGAAAATATGTGAAAATTTAAAATTTCTGTTGCAGAAAATGTGCTTCATCAGAAAATTGTATTGACATGCATTGTTGATTTTTAAAATCGTAAACCCGAATCGTAGTGATAAGTGGTTTTGTTTGATGGCAGTCTAATTCAATAAAAAAAGATTGATTTAGGGTCAGAAATATATATTGCTAAGCATGAAATAGGTCACACCTTTCACTTACAGTGCCAGTCAAAAGTTTGGACACACCCACTTAAGTTTTATTTTCATTATCCTCTACATTTTAGAATAATCAAAATCAGCACTATAAGTACGTGGCATAATAGACATCAGCACTGTAAAATAACAGGTATGGAATTATGCACTGACCAATAAAAAACAAAGCAAAAAAGCTTTGAGGGTTGGAATTCCTGGGTCTACAGAGTGATACCCCACTACTGGGCCCTTGACCAAGAGCCTTAACCCCTATTACTGGCTGACCCTACTGTCTCTTCTATGCCACTTTTAGGGGGTGGCCTCCTGGGATGGAAGCCTCCTAAAGGAGGTCCCACATATATTCTGAGCTCTCATTGGCCACTTCCTTCACTCCCTGGGCAAAGCATTGTGTTTAGTTCAGGTGACCAGGTCATGTGACGTGACACTATCGCTCTCCTTTGCAGGTGGATGTAAGTGGCACTCCTACACTCAGTCAGTGCACGTCACTGTGGCTTTGGAGCACTCTGAGCTAAAGTGCCCAGCATTAATGATAGTACAAGTATCACAGTATAAATCTGAGCAAACAATGTAAAACCCTGAGTGTGACTGAGTCAATGTATTAGTCATATTTCACTGGGACTGGTGCACAATGCAGTTTAACTGGTTTAGCCTCAGGACCCACATTATCTCCTGGTCCTTAAGTCATAACCTGACCCAAATTTACTATATAAATTCTCGACATTAACAGTGCAAGTTGTCAAACGGAGGGTGTGGGGGTGGCTTTGTACTGTATATATAAACCATGCTCTCCACAAGCCACTGAAAATGGGCTGTGATAAAGAAACATATATATAAATATGTATATATATATATATATATATATATATTTTTTTTTTTTTCCCATTTCATTTTAATATCAAATTTTTCCTGCTCTGATGAATCAGAGTTCCTGCTGTTGCACACTGATAGGAGGAAGGGAGTATGGAGAAATCACCGCAGGCCAGTGATGGTGGTTTAAAGGCACACACTGCATCTGCTGATAAGTAAAAGGTGAGCAGGATAACAGTATCACAGGAAATCTGTACATCATCGGCACCCAGGTGCACCCCCCCTCATGGCAGCAGCGTGTCCATGGGAAAATGGAAGTTTTATAGAAAAAAAAGCCTACTATCACAATGGCTCCATAAACATGAAACTGAATGTAGAAACCAGCCCAGTTACCAGGTCAGTGGGGTGAAAGGGAAATGGCTTGGCACAGAGGTCCAGTAGAAGATAAGAGAACCATGCAAGATATTGGAGATGGTTAGAAGATGGATGGATGGATAGATGGATAGATAAATTTCATTGTTTTACCGATTCCTCTCCACAGAGGTATCTAAAGAGAAGGGGCTAAATAAAAGGTCAGCCTGCCCCTGTAGAATGTCACTGTACAACAGTGTTTGCGTATTTTATAATGGTATAATTTGGATTTTACAGTTCACGCAGCATTAATTCTCACTTTAATTGAATGCCAGGGCAATTTTCTCTGAGGCTGTGATGTTCCAGTTATTCTCTCCCAATGTTGTTTTCTAACTCTTCTCCAGAAAGTTATTGGGGTGTGTAAAAGATGTTTTCTCATTGATTAGCAATTTGACACAGCTGACAAGTTCTACCAGAGTGTGTTAAATTGCACCTTGAGTCAGAAGTGTGTCTATGGCTCAGCGATCGGACCACGCTTCAGCTGAAATACAATATGAGGAAATAGTGGACATGTTGTGAAATAGTGGACATGTTGTGAAATAGTGGACATGTTCTCCACTATTTGTAAGAATATTGGAATCATCACATTTATGTTTCTTAATCAATAAAATGTCTACTACCTAGACAGTGTTTAAGTTTCACTACTGTTAATAATATATTCACATACAGTAATTTCAGTACCATGCCATTTCCTCCTGAAATAGATATGTGAATTTACAGTGCCATTTCCTTCTGAAATAGATATGTGATTTTACAGTGCCATTTCCTCCTGAAATAGATATGTGAATTTACAGTGCCATTTCCTCCTGAAATAGATATGTGATTTTACAGTGCCATTTCCTCCTGAAATAGATATGTGATTTTACAGTGCCATTTCCTCCTGAAATAGATGTGATTTTTCAGTGAGGCTGACAGTAAGATCAGGTCAAGAAATGCAGAAATGCACATGGGAAATAGCTCTGATATCCAGCATGTTCAAGTAATGGGCACAATTCCAGAATATAACTATAACAGTTAAAAATCTGAAATAATAACTAATAATAAATGCATTAAAATTTACAATAAACTAAAGAAAAAAAAAAGCACTGCACTATACGAATGTCCTGACGCATGTTCCTGCACGTCGATGGAAGGGTGCGATTCCTCTGTCATTGTTTACCTCGCATTCTCCAGGCTTCCATTGAAAATCCAAAATTGTAGCAAGTTAAAATAACAGTGTTTCTCAAGAGTAATGTTCAACTTTCCAGAAAAACTCAACTAAAAGAGAACTTTTACTGTACATTTATTATGGTTAAGGGTCTGCCTGTCTACTGCCTGAGTGAAGCTGATTGAAAGCTAGTTCCAGCATTTGTTTTAACATGTCAGATCCTGATCGGAGGACCAGATAAACTTCGCCATTTCCATTTCCAGAAAGGTCACGGCTTGTAAGAAAATGAGTGGCTTGAACATATACAGTTTATTTTTGCGAAATGAAGAGGGCCCTGCCCGAAATGTTCAGCACTCTGCACCCCGGGGCAGTAGCGGCCCTGGGAGCTCCTGATGGACGTCTCCAAAATCAAAAAGTTGGCCGCATTCTGTTAGTTTGCTTATAACCGAAAAATAGGACGGTCGATATATGCAGTTATATTTTTTCTTGCAGACAATGAAGCAGGAGAAACTTCGATCATATGGAACAAAGGACCAGGTGAAAATTTACGAAAAGGCTGTGACTCTGAAAAGGTTTAAATTTACATGAAGTAGTGAGCATAATAATGGAGTCTTTAAGCTCTTATGTAAGTCGCTCTGGTGACGACACTGACAGAAATGAGGCAAAGAGCTAAAATGGAGGAAGAGCCTGCTGGACTGGAGCCCAGGCTTTACTTGCTTGACATCTGCATTAACATTATGATGCTTCAGTCGCACCATAATGAGCGTTTCACCACCACGCTGTGCTCTTTCAAATGACTTGACCTGTATATTCGCTTTGATGCATTCGAGTAGGTGGCAATTTAGAGCCAAAATAACAAAGGAACTTCAAATTTTAAAAGTTAATTCCATTAACGTGAGTGATCAAAGCAAGAGGAAGAAAATCAGCAAATGCACTGCATATATTGCCATTTAATAATTAAAGTCTCCCATTGACTTTTCCCTTTTTTATGTTACAACCTGTAATGTGAAATGCATTTGGAGAAAGCTATCATAAAGGAAATACTGAAACTAAAAACTATTTTATCTGTATAATATATGTTCAGTTCTGTTGTTTATCCCCACAATCTTTCCTGCCTAATCGGGCTGCAGGGTTCTAGATGGAACCTCATTCTGGGCAAGGGGACCCAGGGTGCGTATAAAATGATTGGAAAAGAGCAGGAAACCCAAGTACCAAGAGGTATTAATTATATGGCTTACTGGTATTTATTTTGTCCTGGTTTTGTGGTCTTATGCATCAAACCGCCTTATGTTTATATAAGATATATATTTATTTAGATATTGTTTTTGTTTTGGGTTAGGATTTTGGCCAAAGAGGAATGATATCTCACCTTACACACATTCATCTCAGAGCTGTGATGACAGTGAAGTTAATTTGACTCGTGTTTGGGTGAATAGGCTAATATTATGCATTTTTATGTTCTAGCAATAAAAAAAAAATCATTATTATTTGAATACAGGCAAATCATCAATCTTTATTAAGAGTACCAGTGAGTAAGTATCATAGGCATGCTTTAATTATTTATAATTCTTGTATTGAATACATTTATATTCCACTATAAAATGGTGCAATAAGATCAACCAAAGAAGCATTCAATACACTAAACATGGTTCATACATTTAATATGAGAAACAGATTGTATTCATGTTTTATTTTGGGGGGGGGGGTTACATTGATTGTGATATTTCTGGTGTATTGAAATAGTGAAAGGCCTCTGCATTTATCCCATGTGACACAGCAGGGGACAGCTCTGCCAGCACCCAGGGAGCAGGGCTTGGGGACAGTACCTTGCTCCTGGTACAGTACCTCAGCGGTACTGGGGTACTTGGACTCAAACTGGCGATCTTTTGATTACACGGTCACGTCCCTTACCAGTACACCATTGGCCTGCCCCAATGAACAGGCGACTAATGCATAAACTCGTCGTGTACATGATTATCATTGCTGGCATTAAATAAAAAAAATAATTAATTATTAAATCACACAACATCACACACTACATATTTTATATTAAAAAAATTTATGTAATATTTGGTACTGCAGCAGAAATATGAACACTCACAGAAATGAAAACCACTTAAAAAAATGTTCTGGTAAAATTGCGGTAGAAGCTTTCTTAATAAGATTGATAAAGTGAGCAGCACCTTTATCGTAAATGTCACAGCCACAAGCATCAGGTGCCAATACGTCTTTGTCTGACAGAAAAAGTGAAAGGACACAGGCATAAGTAGAGAAAGTGGTAATTTTTCTGGAACTAAGGTATAATGGGGCTCTCTGAAAGCAGGGGAGAGAAGCCCCTGCGGCATATTGTTAGAAAAACTCAGTCGCGATATCTGGGAGATTTCACAGAAGGTCTTAAAGCACTAATCTTACCTAAGACTATGAGGCATGCCTGGTGTCTTCGGGGTCGATTCTCCCAGGCACTTTTTTCACTTAAGCGTATTCTCCCATCGACTTTACTCTGGGGCTTACATGCACTTAGGCTAGATACACACTATGGGTGGTAAACACCAAAATATGGATGTCAATTGTATATGACCCTTATGCACAATTTGCCACTGATGTCATCGCATTTTTCACTATGTGCCTCTAATGCAATGGTATGTAGAAATATATAAGGATAGGAATATACGCGTATAAATATATAATTATATAAAAAGCATAATGCTGTTAGGCAGTATACAAGTGACATCTGCCTTCTCAACACACCTGGTAGGCGAATCAATTAGGCTAAACCACTGGTCAATTAAAAATAAGTATTTCTATTGAAATTAGTAAAAAATTGGTGTAAAGTAAGTAGTGTGTCCCAATGCATCTATCCCAAGTTGCAAACACATTTTATTATGGTCCTTGCCTAGAGATAAGGGATAAGACATAACATAAAGGGAGGCGGGGGGGGGGTGACAAAGTGGGGAAGCAGGTCTGGAATATCTTCAATGGATAATGGTAAAGACTAATTTACAGAAATTACTTATTTACAAAAAAATTGGCAGTAACATTACATGTAGTATTTACAAGCAAACAAACAGAACTATACAAAGAAAATAAAATGAAAAGAAAAAGCTAACCTAACTCTACTCTGAAATCCCACCACCCTCACAGCTGGAAACAAAATGTAGGAAATGTTGCGGTTTGTCCTTCGCCGCCAAACGAGGAGCCAGCAAGTTCAGGCTTTACTGTGACCACAGAGGTTACAGCCGAGACCAATATTGATTTACACTGATTTTTAGACGTTTTCTAGATTTTTATACATTCATCTTCTAATAATGACTTCGTCACTTGAGCATCGTCAATACTTTAGCCATTCACTATCGCTGCTGTCCCCTGATCCACATCCCTTTGTGATAAGCTTGTAAATCATGTCTTTTTATACTGCTCAGTCTCTCAGTAAAACATAATGGTGGCGCGAGAGTCTTCACTGGATTTTTTTTTTATCTTCTTCAGCTCTCTCTTGGCACAGAAGAGTGAACCCCTCCTCCCTGGTAGGAAAACTTGGAGAATTCAACCGGCCACCTGTTGCTTAGTTACAAAGTTTGATACTACTTGTGGCCTTCAACATAGTGATAAGCTACCGAGATCATTAATGTGGATATTCATACAGAACTGAAAAAAATAGCCAACAATAGTTGTAAGACTAACATGAGATGCAAATACATGATTGATTACTTGTGTTGATTACATAATGAGACAATAATTAATATGCATTCTAGAAATATGCTAATGATTACATACTCTAGACGTTATACAACTAAATGTTACACAATACAAGATAATATTCCATACAAAGTCGAGCAAAACCCTTCTGCAGAGTGACTACCTCCTACCCTATTCTAGACAAAAGAAGACAATAGCAAACCTTCAAACTAAATGCACAAAAGTAATAATATGAAAAAATTGTTCCATGGATAGACATAAAACCAAAGTAAACAAGACGATGCAAATTAAAAGTGGCACAAAAATGTCTTTTTCCTTACCCTCCTGCCTCTGCGTGTTTTTGGATGGTCATCGGCATAATCACTTCCAGGTAATGGCCAGCAGCAACCTCAAAATTGGCAGAAGAGAATTGGGTGGCAGGCAATTCAGCCAAAGCTAGGTGCAGTCACACGCTTAAAGGCGAAGAAGACAAAGCATCAGTCAGAGCCTTAAGAAGAGCAGAGTACCCGGGCGAGAACCCACACGGACATGGGGAGCAGATGGAAACTGCCAGCTCTGCAGGATGCCATAAACGGGGAAAAGTCAGGATGATTCCAAAGACTCCTGAGTGACTAGGGACCTAAAATAATTGTATTGGTTTGGGGTGGAGACCAATTGGCACCGGGCTACTGTGGGTGTGCTGTGCTGCCCTAAATTAGCATAAATTACCTTCATTCATTTGTTTCAAATTTTTACACTGAGTCAAATCCATCCATCCATTTCCTGTTGCTGCTTGTCCTAGTAAGGGATCCGGGGGTCTTGGAGCCCATCCTGGACACTACGGGTGCAAGGCGGGGCCAAGTCAAGGCCATCGCCGAGCCCAAGTCAAATAATCGCATTGAATTTTGGGTGCTTCCAAAGGTTTGCCCAGTCTTGCACATTATTTTGTATATAAATTCATCATTTACACACATATGCAGAGCTGCATAATTTACAAACATTACACAGCAAGGGCCACCTAGGTCCTCAATGAAGTTCAACTATAAGCTAAGACAACATTGTTCTAAAATGGACATGGATGTGAAAATGGACATGGATGTGAAAATGGATATGGATGTGAAAATGGATATGGATGTGAAAATGGACATGGATGTGAAAATGGATATGGATGTGAAAATGGATATGGATGTGAAAATGGATATGTATCAAACACATTCACTATATAATTCACCCACTTTGTAAGCCACAGAATTCCAGCTATTGAAATCTTCATAGGCAAATGAAGGTTATGGCCTCTGATGTCCATGGTATGATTCCCAGTAAGAAAGCAGATAATTGCATAGATCCCTACGCCAAGCACTTGACCTCATCATTTCTGTCCACATCCATATCATCAAGAAGCCAAAGAATGCTTACTCCCACACCAATGCAGTCAGCTAATGCAAAGGTAAAGGGGACAGCAGTGAGTCTGTTAGGCATTAGGGAAATAGATAAGATTTGACGATAAAAACCACTCAATTTGCCCAAAGTTTTCCACCATCACCTCCATTGTACAAATGCCACAGCTCATTCTTTCCTACAGCCTTACTTGAAACTCAGAAATATATCAACACTTTTGCTGCCTTAGGTTTTTAGAGTCATTATTATAATTGGCATGTTTAAGTAAAATATATCGCTGATATCCTATAATCCATAAATGTTCCATGAGAATGAGAGGCTTTAAGAATAAGGGAAGAAGGTCTGTACTCTAGACCAGTCATAGAAACAATTATGCATTCCGGAGTCTTAAGCCCACGTAATCACTTTCCTGCCCAAGGCCTGTTTGGTCTTCTCAGTGTGCCCCTAACATTTCTCAAGTACAGACACAACATGAAAGAGGAGGAGGCTTTTGCAGTTTGCGACTTCAGTGCACGTGAGGCATTCCGACACGTAATGCACGCACAAGAAACGGCTTAAATACCCCTTTGCACCAACAGAGCAACTGTGTCAGAATACATAAAACCTCTTTATCTGTGATGGAGCAGATATATAAAATGAACTGAAATCCAATTAAAACCTGAGCAGATTTTTAATTCTCTTAGTTGCACTCTCTTAACTGCCAATTAATTTCTGGCTTTTGTACTAAACTCTAACAAACGTTTCCATCTCTAACGGTAATTAGTTACTTATATTTCGAAAGTGCTTATAATGTTCTTATTTGTGAAACTTTATATACTGCCCGTTTCATTTTGAAGACAAAAGACTTGTAAAGATTTGTTCTTTACTCTTTCTTAGAAAACTTTTTGCATTCTTTAATGAATATATTGAAATGAAATGCATAGAAAAACACATAAATCTACAGTATATTCACACTTTTATTTCTAAAAATACAGCACTGTGCAAATAAAACGGTGTTTAAATGGTCTTCATATTGGTCTACAATTATAATAGCATGACTGTCAATGCGTGCCAGCTTAGCCAATCCATGACCTCTCCTATAATCACCCCAGTATGTGCAGCAATGCAGCAAGAAAAGGAGAAATTCTGGTCCATTTGTATTGATGCTTCTGCTCATTTGCATATTCTCTGTATTATGTTATATTGTGTTTTCTTTCTGAGCAAATTTGCACTTACTATCCAGATAAATAGCCTAAAACATTTCCTTTGACTGCCTAACACTTCCAAACAGTAGTCTATGTTTGTCTATTAGCAATTAAATAACGATCCTTAATTGGCTTCAACTGTGATGCATATATTAACCCCACCTATGAAGGTGCAGAAGGTGACTTGCAGTCATGGGTAAGGCTAAGGAGTGTTCAGAAAGGCTGAGAGAGAAAATTATTTCATTGCATCTGAAGAGTACTGAAGAGTGTAAGATCTCCCAAAAATGGTAGATTCCAATTGACGCCATTGGGAGCATTTTTAGGAATTTTAAAACTTATGTGCCACATAACCTGTAAACCAGCCTCGTCAAGGGAGAAAGCCCAAAATCGCATTAAAAGCCCTTAAAAGCCCCAGGTGACTGCAAAACAACTACAGGATGACCTGATGGAGCCGGGACAAGTGCTGCACCACGACATGCCCGTTCTGTGACAAGTCCCATCTGTTACACCCTGCCCGTCTGCCCCTCCTGTGTGCCACGCCCCCTCATTGCCCTCGTGGGAATCCTCCTGTTACCGGCTGTTTCTTGTTTGCTGTTTGTGTTTAGGTGTATTTAGTCTGCCCTAGTCCAGTCTCCCCTGTCGGTCTTTGTAGTTGCCATTACGTGCTTTCTGTGGTGTTTGCTCCAGTTTATACCCTGTTTTAGTTAATAAACGCCCCTTGCAAGGGCTTAAAAACCCCGCAGCCTGCTATCATGGGTCGTAAATCCCGCAATCGTAACACCATCAGGCCATGGAACTCTTTCTCCAAACTCTGCAGGCCTACCCAAATTTCTCCTGGCATATTGTAGTGGATGTTCTTTGATATGGGGAGTAAGCAGAACACAAAAAGGGGATTTATTGGGGGTACTGTACAGAATTAGGGAAGCCCACTGACATAAAGGGCACCGCGAGGGGTCAACAAACAGGGAAAAGTAAGCTATTAACAAGGAGAACAAGAACTAAGCCAATACTGGGTGGCAGGTAACAGACATAGACACTGAAGAGACACGCCAACATGCAGCTAGACAGCACACAATGACTGACTAAGGAATAAAGCAGAGGCAAGCACTTAGATATGAGGATGGGCAGGTGTGGAACAGATGACAATTAACCAGTCACAGAGGGTGCAGGACGTCAAGCAACAGATGGAATAATTAACACAAATGCTGGACAACAGAGTAACTAATAATAAACAAGACTAGGGAATTAACAAGACACCAACCAGGAATACCACGCTCGAATAAGTAACAAGTACAAAACTAGAAGCAGACCCAAACTAAAACAGGACATAAGAAGGGAACATGGAAGACACACTAGGAACTAAGGAACACTGGGGCTGGATGGCAGAAAGGGAAGAGGACAGGATGGCCTACAACACCTACTGACCAGAAGAAGGCAGGGTCCAGTGGGTGCTGACCCTGACAGAAACTAAGTTGGAACAGTTTGCAAACATGGACCAGCGGTATGTATGACATGAGAAAGGCCAGGATTATGACCAAAAGAATACCATCCCCACAGTCAAGCAAGGAGGTGGGTCATGGGATGATATGGGGATGTCGTTCTGCAGCAGGAACTGGCAATCATTACCATACAACTGGCATCATGAATTCCCAGAAATACCTGGCCATTTTAAAGACGGATGTGTTGCCTTCTGTTAAGAAACTGAACTTTGGTGATCACTGGACTTTCCAACAAGACAATGATTCCCAGCACACCTCCAACTTAGTCAAAGCTTCGCTGAGAAATAGATCCTCCAGTGTCCCGGAGTGGCCTTCCTAGGCCCCAGATTTAAATCCCACTGAAAATCTTCAGTGGGATTTAAAGAAGGCAGTTGCTGCACGATTAAAGATCAATGACATGGAGGCTTTTGCTCATGACGTATGGGCAAAGGGAGGTGTAAGAAGCTTGTCAGCAACAATGGTTATTAGAAGTTATAAAGGCTAAAGGATGCTCCCCAAAGTACTGAAGCTGGGGGTTGAATAACAGTGCACATGTACATTTATGAAAGGAGGTACATTTTTTTACTTAAACTTAAGTCAGCTGATGTTCTCAAAAAATGTGTCAATAAATATTTTTTGTTGGTTAATGAGGTTTTGTGTCATATATTTTCATCAACCTCAATTCATATCACTATAATGAGGTTACGGGGTTTAATATTTCTGCATTTTGCAACTGTATATAAACACACACAAATTATAATTCTTGCAGTATACAGTTTCCATGGTCTGTTCCTCATATACCGGTTGTCACTTCCGTATTATATAACCTTTTTGAAAGCACCCATTAAGAAATGATACTTCTGTCTATCACTTTAATGATATTGCTGTGTATACTTACTAACAACAGTGGCAACATTCTGTAAAAGAAAAGCCTACAGAGGGACAAGGTCAAGCATTTGCAGAAAGACTGCCAACCACGCCTTGAGTTATGGAGAGTTAAGCCTGACAAGGTACTGATGCCAAGCAGGAATTTGAATGCGGCTCATTACCATTAGATTTCCTAGTGTTGATCAATTTGTTTCCCCTGCTCTAGACTGACATTTAAATGAATCTATTCACCTCCCTTCCCCTGCATATCAATATGTCCAATGCAGCATCCATTTCATGTCAAAGATGCTGTGAGAAAAACAAGCCGATTGTCTGGCTCTACCACTTATTTTATCTCTTATTTTCTTGTTCCAGTTTTGATGTTTTTTTTTATAAAATACAATTTCAGTAATAAATAACCCTGAAACCTAGCTCTGGGACAGCCTAGATGAGGCGCTAGCCCATCACAGGACACAAAAAATGGCAATGACAGCATCAGAAACAATAATAATAATAATAATAATAATAATAATATGTGCATCCATGTTGAATCCAGGACAAATTTTCCAGGGGCTCTGGTGCCTGTCAGAGCACAGGTCAGAAGGCAAGGATACCAGTCCATTGTAGTGTGCACACAGATTAGGTATCTATGTCTTTGTGGGGACTCTCCTTTAATTTCTATGAGCGTAACTTTAATCCTAACCATGCCGACCTTAACCCCTACCCATCCCTAACTTTATCCATAAGTAATCAAACTAAATACTCTATTGGCATTTTTATTGCATCCACAGATTTTTATGAAATTCAGGTTTATATTGTGGGGACAGGAAAAGTGATAAAAGGTAACAGGTTTTACCACATTATGGGGACATTTTGTATTTGTACATTTGTAAATACAGACACCAGGATGACCTCGTAAGGAAGAGCGGGAGATCGTGATGATAATGTCCATCTTCTCACTATTTCTGGAGCCTGTCTCTGGCAGTAAGGGTGGGATATGCCCCGTACACAACGCCAAGTCTATCAAAAGGTAATTAGGAAATGCTAATCAGCCTAACTGCATGTCGCCGGCCTGTAGGAGGACAGGCCCAAGACGCAGGGTACGCAGGCAAACTTCATACACACAGCGGGGGTGGGATTCAAAGCCCCAAACCAGAAGCTATGAGTCAACAGTACCAACCACTGCGCTGCCATTATAATAGCATGCTATATAAATACACTGTGTATTATATAATATATACATACTAATATCAAATATTCACAGTTAAAGTGATTATTACCTGCTTGGGAATCCCATGTGTAAACTACCATTAAATACCATTAGAAACATCTTCATTATGGTTTAACTGCATAACAAGGTTGATTTTAGGTTTTATTTTAGCTCTGTTTCCTAGTAGGACAAGAAAAAAAATATTTATCTGTAACTCTGCAGGCACAAATTTACAAAATGCATAACATCTTAGTTGCTTGTGAAATATTATAGTATTCCCAGATTACTGAGAACCTGTCTGGTATCTTGAAACACCAATTAAACCGCGAGCTGACAGAATGCTATGCATAGCTTGGACAGAAAATCTCTGCGAGGGCCCTCGAAGTCTCAAATTAGCTTGTATTTTTAAAAACCTTAAGGCTTAGAGCAACTACATTTTGATATGCTTAGAGGCTAGGATATACTTTTTCCTGTGGGCGCATTAACTATTTTACAAAAATATTTAACAAATGAAATAAGATGAAAGATGAAAGAAATCGAAGACACACACATAGCTACATAGACAGACGTCTACAATCAAAATAAGCAACGTTTTTTTCCGGTCATATCTTCTAATAAAACCGATGGACATCACACGTCCATTGTGTATATATGTAGTATGTAGTTATGAATTTATGTAGCCCTGGGCAAGCTGCTTGGATAATGAAGTAATAAATGTATGATTAAAACGAGTGCTTTGAATTGATATTTGCTAACGGAGTCTTAAGTTATTTGTCATGTTTCAAATTTGTGTCTTCTTATACCAGTTCTCGGTAGCAATTTACTGAGGGAGCACAAGTAACGTAATAGTACACTCTAGTTTAATGTATTAATTAACCAGAAACTAAGTGTTAGTTATGTACTGATTCCATATTTGTCTATCAAATAGATAAGCAATAATTAAGGATAACCGCACCATTTTCCATATGCCTATAATTGTGTACCTCTGTGTTCAATGAATTAAAATGAATTTATTTATGCTGAGAATTAGAAGAGTAATGTTCAACTCTGACATCACCATTACCAGTGATGAATTATACATTTTTTGGGCCCTGAATAGATGCCATCAGTGCACATTGAGAAGGTTTAAGGCAGTGGTAGGAAAGCACTGATTCTTCGTTGTCAGCAGCTCCTTCCTCTGCAGGAGTTTGAGGTTCCTAGGAATTTTAGTGCCATGTACAATATATACACCAGCTTTCTGGTGATTTCTAGTGAATATAAACAGACGACAGCAAGGAATTGTACGGTGAGTATATTTGCCATATGGCACAGGTTAGAACATGAGGGGGCCTGGAGCTCCGATAAAGCTGTACAGTTCCTCTGATACTATAAATAATAAAGAGGTGTTCTACTCATAGCAATGGCAGGAAATGTTTATTATTTTGCCAGATGTGGTCCAGCTATCATAGTGAGTGATTTGTTTTACATTCTTCCAAGCAGCCATTCATCAAAGCTCACTACAGCAAGCCCTTCAGTATAGGATTGTGGCGAATGTATCCCACAAAGCACTGCGGCACAAGGCATAGCAACACTTTGCATTGGATGTCAGCTTCTTATTAGATTAATTTGTAAAACATTGTGAACATCACAATAAACCAATTTTTGAAATTTATGCTTTATTGCCAGAAACACAATGGCTGTATGACTTCAATTTATTTTCTTTGCCTGTTTTGTGTATGTTATTATTGTTATGTAACACATTATATTTCTTTCCTAATATGTTTGCTATATATTATTTTTCATTTCTTATTGTTTTCTTCTTGGTGTGTGGAAGATCATATATGGAAACATTCAAATAATTTCAGATAATTTTATATGATTTTATTCCTTGCATAATGGTAAATGGCAACCACATGGAAAGCATGCTTGTTTGGTGATTAGCGCACAGCTCCAGGCTCGTAGGTTTCACACGGAGCGCAGGGTCTGTGTGTTTGCAGTTGCTTCTTCTCACCCTCATTGTGCGGGTTTCTCCCAGGTACAGCCCAGAAACATGCAGTTACTGGTAAGGATCTGTGCTGCTCCCTTTCTGCCTACCCCTTGCTTATTCACATGAATATGGATCCTTTTATTTCCTCAAGCAACCCTGAAGCAGACCTTGATTATCTTTTGCCAGTATTTTAGCGTTTTTAAAAACAATACTTTGAAGCTGACAGAAGATGAGAAGGAAGAGTGGGAAAGTAAATTCTTGGTTTGCATTTTTCGGCAAATGCAAACCGAACACAGCCATCAATTTCAAACTTCAAAACAAAACCTACGCTGTCTTAAAATAAGTAGTTCACAATTGGGTCTGGTATTACAGCTTAGCTACTCCTTTATAGCGAATAGTTCCTCCCAAATACTTCATGTAACTTTAATCCATAAATTTAAACTTGCTGCAGATTATAAACTCTTACGGAAATTGACTATGGTTTCCTATGGTTTTTGTGGTTTTGGGTATGGGTTTTTTACAATAACCATGGTTTTACTATGGTACCTCATGGTAATTATGATTACTAAGCTCCTACCCATAGTATTACCATGGTTTACTTATAGCACTTTATGGTAACTGTGGTACTACTATGGTTTACTTATACCACTGCATGATAACTGCAGTGAAACCATGATAAAACCACAGTCATTTTCATGGTTACCCAAAAAACTATGTAGTAAAACCATGATTCATTTTTGTAAGGGAAGTCAGTTATGTTGTTTGGAAAAATGAGGTACGGCTTATTTACATTTGGTGCACTACCAAGGCCAAATGGCATTAGCTGAAACACAAATACCATTTGGTGGTAAAGTATTCTCCTTTTCCTTTAGGCTAACCATCACTTACATCGCTCTGTCTCATACAGAGTATCTGTGTGATTCTCGCCAGAGGAGACTTGATCCATCCTGGAATACCCAGTTTCCAGCCATCTGTCAAATCTGTCACTAATATAGTAACTTATGTGCCAGTATCAGGTAGGAAACATTATTTCCTCCAAGATTTGCTTGACCCTTTACAACCTTATTTCTCAAAATACCCTCTGCACTCCTCTGCCTACACAGTCATCAGAAGTAGCTAGCTTGCCCACATACTCCATGCACAAATTCAGTTCAGTCTAGCATAGCTGAAAGTTTATAGCTTTGCAGAAGTCGTGTTATGGCTGTGTTGGGCCTGATTTTCAGGAGAAATTACTTTTAAGATCTATATTTGATTTTATTTTGTTTATTAAGTTCTTGCTGGCCCAGGAGGTTTGTCACCAGCTAAGTTCCCATAATCCAATGCGTTGGCTGAATGCTGGGAGACGGGACTGAATGCCGGATAACAGGGCTGAATTCCAGGCAATGGGACTGAATGCTGGGTAACGGGACTGAATGCCAGGTAACGGGGCTGAGTACCGGGTTACAGGGTTATATGTCGGGGCTGAGTGCAGGATAACGGGACTGAATGTCGGGTAACGGGACTGAATACCAGGTAACAAGGCTAAGTGCCAGGTTACAGGGCTGAATGTTGGGTAACGAGGCTGAGTGCCAGGTTACAGGGCTGAATGTTGGGTAACAGGACTGAATACCAGGTAACGAGGCTGAGTGCCAGGTTACAGGGCTAAATGTTGGGTAACGAGGCGGAGTGCCGGGTAACGGGACTGAATGTCGGGTAACGGAACTGAATACCAGGTAACGGGGTTCCGGGCAACAGGGCAGAACTTGAAGTAAGACTGGGTAACTACCCCTCATTTACTCTGTGTGTGTGAGGCTTCTCTTTCGCTCCCATTTTCATACTCTTCACATTCTTCAGGCCAACCTGGAAGCCCACATCAAGTTTGGCTCAGATCACCTTCTCCGTTCATACAAGGTGACTTGTCACCTCTTTGCGAGCTGTAAATGAGACACAATGTCTTCAAATAAGTACTAGAGGATGCCATCTTTTGATGCCCTAAAGAACCTCTCCTTTCAGGTTGAGAACCTACATCTTGGTTTTTCCCATTAATGTCTTCATCTCTGTGTGATCTGGAAATTTTCATACCTTTTTCTAGGATGAAGTTCATCTTCTACTGTGTCATGCACATGTGACTGACGTGACAATACGTTAGCTGATTGGGCAGGGGTACCTGCCTCGAAAGGCCCCCTGGTGGATGGCACTGCAGGTATTCCATTGGCATTCATCTGACTGCCTCTTCTACAGTGTCTTCTCCAAAAACAAACATCTTGCTGACTAGGTTACCAGCCATTCCTTTTAGCATCGCTCTGATACCATTTTGAACACCTTTGCCATTGCTGGCATTAAAACAAACAAACAAATAAGTAAATAAATGCCAGCCATGAAACTGTAAAAAAAATCTACTGAGTGCACTGAAAAAAAGTGACTATGGTGACCTCACAGTGTTCACTCTGGACACATCTCTGTACAGAAGCAGAATCCAGCACCACGTGCCGGCACCTGCCTGCCCCGGCATAGAGACAGGAATTGAAACACCTGTTCTATATAAACTTAGATTTTGTCATCTTGTTTGGTCCAGTTGACTCCTCTGTCGGCCCCGGGAGGATGGGCTCCCCCTTTGGGTTTGGTTAGGGTTAGGGCTTCCTCTGCCGGCCCCGGGAGGATGGGCTCCCCCTTTGGGTCTGGTTAGGGTTAGGGCTTC